>CM070517.1:24165642-24722835 GCA_036346375.1 Guadua angustifolia
AAATAGTCCGGAGTGTCCGGACTTAACTTGGTTTGCATTCAACCGAGAGGGTGAGCCCGGAGTGTCCGGACAAAATCTCCGGATACTCCGGACATTTTACATTTTAACCGAGTGTCCGGACTAAATGTCCAATACTCGGACTTACGAGAGAAAACCAACCGAGGACCCTAGCACGGAGTGTCCGGACTAAATGTCCGGATATTCCGGCCTGACCTCCTCGGCCAGGAGTACCCTATAAAAGGAAATGCACTAATTTTAAAATTATTTTGAGATGCAATTTTCATTCTATGAGCACAAGCATATCCTAGAAGCGATTTTCCGTCGTATCCCCCTTTATAGAACGGCTATCCTTAGACTCAATAAAATAAAAGATTTACAACTAAGGTCTTGATGCCGTCTTTTCAAATTTTAATTTCGGTGGGGATCTCCAATCGCCTTTCCAACGATGATATCTTCTTGATCACTGCATAGAATCTCATTTACAACGTTAGTATACATAATTGTGTTGCCATAAATCACCAAAACTCTTTGAGGGGCCTAGATGCACTTTCACCTGGTGAGCAGGCGGACGATCAGGCCCCACTCGCTAAGTGAAGCGGCCCAAGTGACGGCCTAGCGAGCAGGTGGGCGATCATGCCCTACTTGCCGGGCGTAGGCCTACGTGGTGGCCTGGCGAGCAAGTGGGCGATCGAGGCCACTAGCGAGGCGTCGGCCCGTGGCAACTGGCCATGAAGCGGGCGTTCGAGCCCCACTTGCCAGGCCACGTGGGCGACCAAAAGTATGAGAAGAAGGCTTCGCCTCGAAGTCTCCTACCCCTGACACGCCGTGTCAAAGCCTGACATGTTGTGTCAGGGCCATTGATTGCGAGGAGTTCTACTGGTGACACGACGACGACCCATCCCTTTGACACCTCACACCAAGCCCGTCGCAGGAACATCACATCCCGAGCGGACCGGGCGAAGCCATACAGTGACATTAAATGAAGCTCGAGGGATGGGTCTACAGTGATGGGTGTAATTGATGAGTCATAGATCAGTATGATGTCACCTTCCTACCTGCCCAAGCCAGCCTACTCTATATAAGGGAGCTCTGGTGCATGGGGAAGGGGATCCGGAAAGAGTTGGAAAAACTTAGCGAAAAAAGAGAAGGAAGAGCATTGTAGCCAGCTCAGTATACATCAACAAAGATCTAGCAGGACGTAGGGCTATTACCCAGATAGGGGGCCTGAACCTGGGTATATCACTGTGTTCTTTGATCTGTTGGTCCCCTGAATCCTTTGTGCGAGAGTCATTAGGGTTTCTAACCACGAAGACGCCCTCTACCGAACCTTGATCTCCATCCTTGGGAGATACCCTGTCCGTTGACGGGGTCCTGTCCGGCGAAATACACCGACAGTCATGGACTTTGGTTTAGATCGAGAAAGAGTGTTTTAGCTATTTTTGAGGTAAAATACATATCGACAATTGTAATCTTTCTTTTATACAACTCTCCCAAATCAACATAACTTGTGGATATTTCTTCATTAATTTCTTTCAGCTGCTTGTGATTTTCGACAACGATGGAGTTTGGGTGTTTCGACTTCCTAGTGCCAATTTGTGCATGCAAATATTCGCTAGGTTACTATTATCAGGATGGCTCACTTCTAGGATTTTCGTAACATCACGTGTTAGGGAGTGATTTATCTTGTTTGGTTATTTGTTTCTATGGACGTCTCCACAGAATTAAGTCCCATACACCTGGAGGTCTCCCACACTTCGTCCCATGAGGGGTAATAGTAGATTCAATATCTATCTGGGGTATTTCCACTCCCTTTGGTGCATTTATCGCAGGTATTTGAAATTTTATCACTCTTTTATGATCAGTGAAGGCATCTGGCAGATTATTATTTATTTGTTAAGGATTTTAACCGATAAAGGTTATCTCAAATCTATTTGGTTTTGAAATAGAAAAATTATAGGCATATCTTATTTTAACTCCTTGGTTATAAAAAAAGAAGCACCTGGGCTATGTGAGGATAACTGAAGTCGAGAGACTAATTCCGATGAGAACCTAGAGAGCCGTGCTACGGAGGTTCTAGTAGTCTAGCGCGTGGAGTCTTCTTCATGTTTGTGTGGATACTCATGGAATGAGGCTACCACTGCCTTGACGTGCTAACGTGATCTGAAATGCTCCTCTACTGCTACTGAGAAGTCGTAACTACATGTCAAGTGGCAATGCTAAAATCCTAATATGTAATCTTGGATCATACACAATGAGTTTTCTGGATTTGGGTAGACACAAATTTTTTGAAATCGCTTCCTCCTTCCTCATAGCCAACACACCCTACCTCCGATGCCATCATCTCCCTGCTGTAGCCCTTGCCTTGGCTGCTACCTTTGTCTTATTGCTCCATGCTTCCACAAGCTGGGTTGTTTTGGCTTCATGCATCCTTATTGTTTCCCATCGCCTCTTCCCAGACCCACTCAATGCTTTGTCCCCACTGTCATCACCAACAACGCCAAACCCTTGATAAAATGTAGGACTTTGCTTGATGAGCTACACAAATCTTGATGCAAATATAGGATCGTCCAAAGTAATTGATATTTAGGAACGAAAGTAACACATAACGTTGTTTTTAACTGGATATCGGCGGATTGATCATAAATTGTAGAGCTAATGGATGCCCTAGGATTTATCTCGCTGGTAAAAGTTTCCTAATACAGACTATGTGTAGCTAAGACCTACATTTATCTTTACCTACATGCCACAGGTGACAACCATAAAAACACTGCGCTGATTATCTATCTATGGTACAATATGAATTATTCCATACAAATAAAAACAACCGGTGAGATTGAAGACATCTCCTTCATTTTGAGGGGAAGAAAATCCAATAATAATCTAAAAATAAAATCCTAAAAATCTTCACATTAATCAAAAAAAGAAAGATCTCCACCACTTATTTTATTAGGACCAGATTATAACAGTTTTAATTAATCATATATAGATATCAGAGTTTTGTAATAAATACAAGTGTATTTCAATATAGGCAGTAGACTTGTATATCAAAGAAAAATTATATCTTAATATTTGGCTGCACAATTGCGCGGGTGAATCCGCTAGTTATAGATTAAAAGCTCATGGTATATCTTTTAGAGTTGCTAAGAAAATAGAGAGATAGGTTAGAATTTCTCACAGAAAAAAGCAAAATATCTAGCTCTTAATCTGATGGACCCTAACTAAGTTGAATTATAGTAGCCATTTGATGTTATTAGTTAAGGAAAAATATCTAATCATCTATCTAGCGGACCCGACTTATAAAAACTTAGATTAAAAAAAAGAGTCTAGGTTAGTACAATAAAAAATAAGAGAAATGTAGAATAAAAAGTAAAAAGAAAATAGCCAATTGATTTTCATACAAACTGCAAATTATCGTACATAGCTAAATTTTGGAATAAAAATTAGATAAAGAATTAGCAATTGGATTTGTATGTGAATTCTAACCTAAAACTACAATTCAAAATTAAAATAAAATAACAATAAAATTAATGGCTTAGATTAGAAGAAAGAGTCCATACCAAGTACAATAAAAAGTAATAAAAATCCAGAACAAAAAATAAATGGAAATCATCCATTTATCTTTCATTTGAGCTCCAAATTAAAACCTATACATAGCTGAAATTTGAAATAAAAATTAGATAAAAAATAGATGATGGATTTGTATATGAATTATAACCTAAAATTGATTTGTGAAAATAAATAAAAATGAAAATGAAAATGGACATAAACTCGGAATAAAAAATAATAGAACATTAACCATTTAGTTTTCATACAAACTCCAAATTAAAACATGTATATAGCTGAAATTTTGAATAAGAATTCAATAAAAATTAGTTGTTGGAGTTGTGTATGAATTTTAACCTAAAACTGATATGCAAATTTAAATAAGTAAATCACAATGAAAACTAACATCAATTTGGAATAAAAATAAAAAGAAATTAGCCCTTTGATTTTAATAAGAACTCTAAATTAAAATATATATAGCTAAAATTAGAATAAAAATTAGCAGTTGGATTTATATGCAAGTTTTAACCTAAAACTAAGATTTAAAATTAAATAAAAAATAATAGAAGAATTTAAAATAAAAGTAAATTAGGGATTGTTTTTAATTCCATCCTAAGTGAAAAATATAAATTTTGGCTTTATTCATAACTAAAATTCGAGAAATATGCTAATTTAAGAGAAAAATAAAATAATATAAGGAATTTGTGTGTGTATATATATTAACTATCAACTATTATGTAATAAAAGTTGATGATAGCTTTTACGTTCGCTAAGAAAATATAGAATATGGTAAAATTTCTCAAAAGAAGAAAATATTTTGACTCTTTATTTGGTGAACCACCAATGAATGGAGATATTAAAAGGGTGATGTATGGATAGATGTTTACCTGGCTATACCGGTATAAACATTGTTTTGTGCATTAAAAGAAGTATTGAAAGAAAGAGATAATATTAATACAATAAAATTAAGAAATGATGATATAAATAAAAAATATTATGTTATGCTACGTTTACTATTTTGCTATGCAGGTATTCAGGAAGAAAGTTTTGGTCACATACAACAAGTATTGGAAAATGGAGTGAGTATATTCTCTCCTATTATATATAATACTAAAATATATTAAATGGAGTTTGAACTATTTTCCAAATAAAAAATCACATATGTATTGGCAACTCCAGTCACGAATACATGCTATCTTGGGATACATGCACTTAAACTTTCGAAACGTTGGCTATCAATATCTTTTTTAAAATATTTGTATTGGATACAAATGAAAATCATATATATATAATTTTCTACATGATAAAAATTTAAAAAAATATATTTTTTAAATATTTGAATTGGATATGGATGAAAATCATATATGAATACACACAGATATGTATGTATGTATGTGTGTGTGTGTGTTTTTTCCATTAAAGCCATCAAGAGTAAGCGACGGAACAACCGAAGGATATATTCTTTTATACAAGTTAACCACATAATAATGTTTGAAAGAAAGAAGAAATATTCCACATACCGTTTCAAGGATAGAAATTACTACACTAATCAGAGTAACAAGAGAAAGATCTGTCCTATTGATTTTGTTGGGTCCAGACTGTGATTATATAAGAAATATAATTATATTTTTAATCACACAAATTAGAGTTGTCTTCAAATACAAGTCTATTTATAAAGTACTATAGCACCGCAAATTGCGTGGGGAATTTGGCTTGATTGAAGCATGCACATTGAGGAATGGATTGCAGGCGCGTCCCTGTTCCCCTTTCTTACATACGAATATCTGATCTATTTCAGTCAATTTAATTTGTGATTCATTCTCGACAAGCAATACATATGTGAGAACAAATGATGTCGCAAGGGCCCTATGACCAATACAGGGTTAGCTTCAGCACTCATTACTCGTCTGAGGAAGTAATTTTATTTTTAATTGCATATAAAAAGTATAAGGATGAGTTCCATTTTGTGGGAGTTCGGGCTTAGAAAGCCACCAACGATGCTGGATCTCTGGCGCAGCAGCATGAAAAAAAAAAAGGATAACCACCTATTTCAAACCAATAATAATAACAACAAAACTACAGTAAACCCAGCCGCGCAATTGCACAGGCAAAAAGAAAAAGAAAAAAAAAAGAAAAAGCGCTACGAAACGTTGGTACAGGATGACAAAGTTTCGCAGTCAGGATGAGGCACAAACCGAACAAAACCTCTAGATCGCTGGCGCCGGGCCCAGCGTCAGCTGCTGCGCACGCGGATTTTCTCCCCCGCGGAGGCTAACTACGGACACGGAACGGTGTTGCTCACCAAACCAAGACCACGCACGCGCACAGGCAGCCAGCCAAGTCGCACTCGCGCACAGCAACAAACCAAACCAAACCAAACCAAACCAACGCCTCCGCTCCCGTCCGTCCCCTTCCCTGCGGTCCCTGTGGCTGGGAACGTGCTTCGAAGCAGCCGCCTTCTCCCTCCGCCCTTCTTATACCACATCGCGATTCCATAGCAAAACTTCTCTCTTTTTGTTCCTCCTCCCCCTTGGGCTTCCGGCCTCCTCCGGATTGCTCGCGGTTTGGGCTCTTGTGGAACGTAAGGTCCGGGCTTTTCAGCTGCTTCTTTTGATCAGTGAGTGGTTCGGTGGGTTAGGTGGCTCTCTTTGGAGTGG
Organism: Guadua angustifolia; assembly: GCA_036346375.1. Classification (NCBI taxonomy): domain Eukaryota; kingdom Viridiplantae; phylum Streptophyta; class Magnoliopsida; order Poales; family Poaceae; genus Guadua; species Guadua angustifolia. The sequence goes on from CM070517.1 coordinate 24,171,843, forward strand.
GGTTGCACCAGGGCGAGGGGAGGGGGGAGTTGCTGCTTTGTGGTGGTGGTGCTGGTGCTGGTGCTGGGGGTGATGGACTCCGGCAACAGCGGCAGCCTGCAGTCGTCGAGCGGCGGCGACGACGAGTTCGACTCGCGGGGGGGAGGCGGCGTCGACTCTTCGCCGCTCTCCGCGCTGCTCCGGCCGACGCCGTCGCCCTCGGCGGCCGGGGCATTCTCCCTCCACGGCTCGCTCTACGGCCTCCAGGAGCTCACCTCCGCGCCGCCGCAGCAGCACCAGCCCCAGCAGGCGGCGCCCTGGTCGGCGCAGTTCACGGCGGGGGCGTCGTCCTCGTTGTCGCCGCGTGTCGCGATGGCCGAAGCGAGCATGGGCGCGGGCGCGCACCAGGCTGCTGATCCATCGGCGACGACGGCGCAGGGGACGGACGCCGCGGCGCCGGCGCCGCCGAGAGCGTCGCGGAAGCGGACGCGCGCATCGCGGCGGGCGCCCACAACGGTGCTGACCACCGACACCTCCAACTTCCGCGCCATGGTGCAGGAGTTCACCGGCGTCCCCTCCCCGCCCTTCGCCGCGGGCGCAGGCGCTCCCGCCACGTCCCTCCGCACCCGGTTCGACCACCTCTTCCCCTCGCCCTCCACCCTCCGCTCCACCGTGGGTGCGGCCACCGACCCAGCGTCCTCGCTGCCGCCGTACCTCCTCCGCCCCTTCGCGCACAAGCTCCCGGCGGCGACCTCCCCTTTCCCGCCCTTCACGTTGTCGCCCTCGTCAACGCCGACCTCGTCCAACATCGGCGCCACCAATGCCAATGCCACGATGGGCACGACCACCACGACAGCAGCATCCGCCAACCCTACCGCCGCCGACGCCTTCCAGCTGACGTCCTCCGCGCTTCTCCGGATGCAGGATCCCAACAGCTACCTATCCTTCCAGAACCTCCTCGGCTCCACACAGCCCTCGTCGCAGCCCATGTTCGGCGGCTTCGCGCAGGCGGCGCCGCGGCTGCCGTCGCCGTCGGAGTTCCTAGCCGGCATCGGCGTCGGCAGCGGCAGCATCGGCCTCACACACGGCGGGCTGATGGTCTCGGAGGGGCTGCACTTGCACCCAAGAAACGACGTCCACCACGGCGGCGACGAGCTGTCGGGCGTGGTCGCGGGCGGCGCGCCCGGGAGCGGCAGCTGCAAGCTGAACTACACCTCCCACGACGGCGCGTCGTCGTCATCGGCCGCAGCCAACGCTGCCAAGCCACCGGACGGCGGCGCCGCGGCGCCCGCACGGCCCAACCGAGGCGAGGGCCTAGACCCATGGATTTGTACATCCGAGTAGGGAGAGAGAGAGAGAGAGAGAGAGAGAGAGATTGAGGTGTGCAAGCTGTTCTCTTCAGCTTCCTGTCACCATGCATTACAAACAACAAAGGTCTGTCTGATTAGCCTTTTAGCCGTATACCTTTTGTTACTTATTAACCACTTCTTTATTGCAGTGCCGTCGTCCTCGTGTACATTAAAAACCTCATCTTTGTTTCGCTCTTCTCTTAGATACAAAATCTGACATGAGAGACAGGGAGAGAGTCAGAGAGAGTGACATGGTGCAATTCCAAGCCTTGCCTAGTGCCCCAGCGTCATGTCGATCGGCACTGTGTGCGAGTAGCAGTACTAGCAGTTGCTGTCTCTCCGTTCTCGCCGGTTAATCTTGGGGGCCCGAAGGGGGTTAACTATCATCGATCAGCGCTAATGTCCACCGGCGGCAGGCCGGCAGCGACTGGCGGCGAGATTTCCGGCGCCAAGATCCCCGTCTACGAATTTGTTGTTCCACAAAGCCTCCAAAAGGACAGAGACAAGAAGAGAAAGCTTACATATCCTAGAGAGAAAGGCACCTCTTTTTAGTGGGTAGCAGTAGTACCAGTGCGATTAGCCCTGGATTTTTAGGATGCTAATGCTAACCACTCCACATTATCAAGGCGAGGGGGCAGAAGAAGAGAATCACACAATAAAACCGATTTGATTAGGAGGAGACCAACAACCGTACCTCCCCCGAGCTGACCGTCCTAGGCTAGGCATTAAAGAAAGATCACGGCATGTGATCCACCGTCATACGTATGGTCTTAATCTGCCGCGATCTTCTTCCACACTGATGAGAGGTTAGCGAGGAGGTGGTGTGTGAGATATCATTTTGTAGCCTGGGCCATAGGAGGATGAGAGACAGATTTGGGAGTGACAAGTTGTTGCCTCTTTCCCCCCAGAACGGGAAACTAAAAAAAATGTTCAAATGATTATGAAAAATTGTAAAAAATTGTGTAGATTAGTATAATATAAATTCCATCTACATATGGACAAAAAAAGACAAATTATAATTCTCCATTTCTTAATAAATGTCGTTCTAGCTTTCAAATTTTATTTATAAATACATGTCATTCTATAATTTTAAAATGATTTTTTTACCATTTTTCCTCTTATACTCCTCCCTTTTAGCTATTTTTAATATCATTTACTATTGTGAACTAGATTAATACACACTATCCAAGTAATATAGTCTTTTGTAAATATGCCTAGGTGGAGTTATAAGAACCTAAAATAACATCTATTCAGAAATGGTGAGAGTACTAAAAAATACAACAAAGCTACTATTAACTGAAATTAGTCTTTCTTTAAATTTCTAAACGTGTAGATCAACTTTATATTTAAAATTTTATGGAATGATAGATTACATCGTATCCTACCTATATAAAAATTTTCGGAATTTTTCATGATTATTTGCATCGTTTCTCCAAAGAGTGAGGAAACCAAGAGCACAAAACTAGGAACACTGCATATGGTCTTGTGTCCGGTGTCCGCTCAGGGTTTCAAAAACCGACGAAAACGTTCGAAAATAGTAGTTTTTGATCTTATCGTTGCGGTTCGAAATCTAAAACTACTCAGTAAACCGATCTAATTAAAAAAAATTAAAAATTTTGAAAAAAAATATGCGTTAAAAACCGCTCGAAAATCGTTTTTTTAGGAATATTCAATTGGTCAGTTGATTTTCAGCGAAAACCGAGCGGTTTTCGAAATTTTTTCAATTTTTTTATTTCTTAACTCTTCGATTTCTGATGGTTTTCGAATGGTTTTTACGGTTTTCAAATTTTAAACGGTTTTTGCTGTAACAGTATTTAAAACCCTGGTCCCTCTTGCCTGCACCTGTAGATGGGCAAGTACTTTTTCTTGTTTCTATCCCTGAGTTTGCATTAAATTTCATCGAAGTGGGACTGATTTGACTTTTGCACTTGATGGAATGAATTCTCCTGGTTTGGATACTCCGATGTGTACAAGCGAGGTTTATTAGTGCTGGGCTCCATGCACTTTAACTTGTACAGCTCCATGTATATCTGTACTTGAACTAATGATCTCATCTCTAGGATCTGTGCCAATCAATTGCTACTAATACTCACTTCAGTTGTTTTGGGGGTAATTTGTAGCTTTCTGATGTGATCAAATATTCGACAGGCAGGTAAAGATTCTACAGTTATTTGTCATGACAAGTGGTGCAAAAGAAGTCCATCATTAAGGGTGCAACTTTTGAGAAGAATAATCACACTACTACAGACGATTAGGCATCGGTTGCTGCCATGAAAGTGATTAGCATCTAAACATAGGCTGAAGTGAACATGCACAGGGTCTAACCAAAAGACAGATGCAAAGTGCAGGGTCAGATTATTTAGTTTAACCCCCATGCATGCATGAATCCGTCTTTATTTCTCTGATAGAGAAGTTGATTGATGCAAACAAAAACAAAAGAAGCAGGGATCGATGATTCGAATTTCACGAATTTCGTTCGTACCGCCGCGCCGGTTCCTAACATGTGAACCTCCCTCCTGGAATCATGGTCGTCCATGGCAGGGAATAACTGTTGCACCGCAATGATGCCCGTCTCTCTTTCTCTGTGTCTACACACATTGCTACTCTCTCTCTCTCTCTCTCTTCCGGTTTCTGCTCTCTCGCTGGGTTACGATGATGATGATCTCTTGCACATCAGGGGCCAGGGCCTGATGCTGGCCGCATATAATTTCGAGCCAAACACAAAAGTTATGGGGCTTTTCAGAGCCCAAAGTCCTGCCGGCACGGCGCCTTTCGTAGGAGGCACCACCGCACTGCACTGCAGCGCTGCCCTCCTATCTTCGCTGTACCGACGGCTGGCTCTCCGCTGAGCTGGGTCGTCGTCCTAGTTTCCGTGCCTAATAAATGCCGGCCGGGGTCCCTGGCAGGGATCCAAAAACCGGCGAATTTCGGCGAAATTTCGCCGAAATTTCGGTTTTCGGCCCCCTCCGAATTTATATATGCCGGCCAAATTCAAAAATTTTAAAAAAAATTGATTTTGCTACAGTGCTACTACAGTAATTTCAGCGAAATTCGGTCAAATTTCGCCGAAATTTCGGGTTTGGAGTCCGGATTTTCAAATTTTTTAGCCGGATTTGAACGGAATGGGTCCAATAACCCTTAAGAAAGTCTTGTTCCATGAAAATTTGATGAAAAACTAATTTTTTGAGATTTTTTAAAATTTGGGCAGAAACCTTGTCAAATTTTTAAGAATTTTTAAAAGCTTGATAATGATGTGAAAAAATTATGGTACCATTCTTAGTAGTTTGGGATCATACACAAAAATTTTCAAAATAATTTAACATCATTTGTTATCTTTAAAAATAAAAACCGAATGGACATAATTGGGACAGTAAACTTATTATATTTTTACAAATTTTCTCCGGTGTGATCATGATCTGAAATTTTTATGACATATTAATAATTTTCTCAGTACCATTCTATAAAATTTTCAAAAAATTTAAATTTTCTTTGTTTGCTCAATAAAATCTATCAATGCAGTAAGCACTGAACTTATATGATTGCAATCTGCTCTGCACAGTTTTCAGATTTTGATTTATCAGACAATTCAAATATTTTTTAAACTTTTTGAAAATTTGTTTTTCAAGTTTATTTCAGGCAATGATCCTTATTTAAAATTTTCAGCTCCATATATTGTTCCAGGAATTTATAAAATTCTGACAATGTACTGTGTACATATTTCTGTTTTCTGTTTTGGATTTATCAGGCAACTCAAATATTTTTATAAATTTTGAAATTTTGTTTTTCAAATTTATTTGAGCTAAGGATTCTTATGTAAAATTGTTAGCTCAAAATATTTCTCCAGGAATTTATAAAAATTCTGACATTCAAAGTACTAGTTTTCAACTCTCTGTGTTTGAATTTTTAAAATTGCTCACATTTGATCATCATCTGAAATTTTTCCAGATATATCATAAGTATGTCAGGAATCTCCACAAAAATTTCAAAACTTTCTAACATCGTTTGTACTATTTTTCATCCGGTTCAAACTTGCCAATCAACGTTTCATCTACATAGTATCAGTATTTGAATTTTTAAAATTGCACAGATATGATAATCACCTGAAATTTTTATGAGAACATCTCTAATGTGGCAGGAACCTACAAAAAAATTCAAAATTTTTCGGCGTCGTTTGAACCAATTTTCAGTCAGTCCAATTTGGGTGAATTTCGGCAAATTTCGGCGAATTTCGGGGTATTTTCGGCGAATTTCGGAAAATTTCGGTGGAAATCAAACCGGATTTGAATTTTGAAATTTGAATTTTGAATCTTGTCCGCCGAAATTCGAATTTCGCCGAAATTTCGATTTCGCCGTCTCCAATTTTTTTCTCAAACGAAAAGTTCATCCTCGGTCCTGGTAATTTTGCCGTGGCAGCGAGCGAGGAGGAAGGGCCAGCGAAGGTCAGCCGGCTCTCATCTTACTGGGCTATCGAGTTTAACAAACGAGTAAATATAAGATCTCTTTCGAAATTGATATAGTTCGATCTAAAATTATTTTATTTACTATTTATGTGGTTATTTTAAATTCGAGCTAGCAAACCACTATCAAGCCAAGACTCATTAATTTTTTTCACTTGAAATAGACTCATTTCAATTTTAAATCTATTAAAAACTAAAATCGAAGAAATTTTTTATTCGAGCCATAACGAGCTTTTTTGCACCAGCGTATAATTAAGAAAAAATCTACGGTGCATTATACTGTACTACTCTATTACAAGAGGAGTATAAATAAATTCTAGCTAATCTGATCCGTTGGATTTAAAAGAAAGAACGGTTCATATTGAATTTAGTGTCCCATAAAAGAGGTTATAATTAAACATCAAAATTTTAAAATAAGCACCTTATCTAACCTGCATGACAGAAAAAATTATTATTTTATTGCTAAGTACCTCTCTAAATGCCTACATTATACATGCTGTGACGCTGCCTCTGGTCTAAACGTCCTTTGAAACTATTGATGTCTCATAAGAGAAAAGACTTAATTTTCACATTTTGCTGACACGATCGAGAAAAGATGAAAGCCCTGTTCGATCGCCACTGCTAGAGTACGCCGGGTCACGCACGACGCCAAATATCAACGCACGCGTCCGGCGCAAGGACACGGCCAACTGTCCAGGCCGTCCCACGGCTTCTATTTATAGTGGAGCCACCAGCTAAACGCGGCTGCCCTGCCCTGCCCAGCCCAGCCCAGCCCAGGACCGTGCGAGCGAGCGTACGACGCTCCATGGGGAACAAGCAGGGAGGAGCGAGCGACGCTGCGTCGCGTTGGAGCGGACAACCGAGCGCAGACCCACGCGATGCAACGCTGCAAGCGGCAGGCGAACAGGTCGCTGCGCCCCCGAATACCTGTCTGCCTGCCTGCCTGTCTGTCAGGCACAAGTGTCCACACATGCGCGCGCCTCGATCGCGCCAGGCGAAGATGATAAATATTCCACACACGCTCGCAGGTTGGAACTTGGAAGCCTCGCTTAATTGGCCGCTTCGCAACTTTCTTTTTTCTAGTCTGGTTCCCGTGTAGACAAAATTACAAAAGCTAGTTTTTTTTTCCTAACCGCGGAAACACCAATGAATGTCATGTGTCATCTGTCACATCCGTGTATTGTGACAGGTTGTCAGCCTCAGCTCAGTAGACAAGTTTGTTGCCTCGCACCCTCGACTTGGTATGAAGATACCAAGCTCGATGGGCTTAGTAGCAAGATCCTCAACAGGCCAGGAGACAAGGCAGTAGGACATGTTGGGTGCCCTAGTGTAGCAAGGTATTACTATGCTGTCTTAATTCAATACTAAGCTTCTACTATGGTACACAGACATGGCAATAGGACCTATCATGGTGCCCTAGTGTGGCATGGTCCTATCGCGCTACCCTAGCTTGTTATTAAGCTTCTGTCGTAGTCGTCTAGGCTAGCACAAACCCAGCGACTTGTCGCGGTATTTCTATGATTGGAGAGAGAGTCATTTTTACAAATTTATTCGTATGGTGGTAGATTTGAAAAAAATAAAAAAAAACTAAGGATTCTGCAAGTTGAGTGGGAGGTCTCAGCCGTTGAATCCATTAAGTGGGCGCCTGGAGCTATCTGATTAGTGTCGGTCCAACAAACCAAGTCCACCCAGCCAAGGACATAACTTGGTCCACCAGACGTGGCCCACGGAGCGAATGCCTGGTGGACAGGTGGGTCCAAAGTCTCGGATTGACCGTAACTAGTAGAAGGCGGCAAGTTTGCCGCCCAGCTTTAGAAAAGTCCCTTCTCCTGAGCTGGGCGCCCCCCTGCGCGGGCGCCCCCTCTTCTATAGCACCCTTTTAAGAGCATGTTGTAATCCATCAAGCCTAGGGGTGCAGTTTTGTCCGATTACCCGCAAACTCATGAGTAAAAACCCTAATAGAGATCGGTATGTTCCTTGTTTATTACCCACAAGCATGTTCATAGGGCAAATCTTTACCTGACGGGTAAACAGGCATGAGTATGGGGGGAGCTTCACCCGTACCATTTCTACCCGACAATAAACCTTGATAAGTGGGCCATATTTGAAATGTCATAGAGGCATCCCACCCCTCTCAGCCCATAATTTCCTGCTACTAAGTTTGTTTTTCTTCTATTCTCTATCCCGTTTTTTTGTTATTCCCTATCCTAAATCCCAATTTGTTGCTTGTGATTTGTGTTGAGCTCTCAGATCTTTGAACTATGTTACATATTTCTCAGATGTAATATGTTCGTAGGTATACCTACTAGTATTTGGTGTCCGTGAGCGATGGGTATGGGCGAGGTTCTTTGCCCGTCACCCTTTGCGAGTATACCTGTGGGGATATTTTGACTAGCAGGCATGGTTATGGGTGAGCACCACCGCTGCACCCCGATTGCCATCCTTAGTCAAGCCCCGTTAAATTAGACCCTTGAGCAACCATTCAAAATAGTTGAAACACGAACATCTGACTTGTACAATGTCTCACTCATTCCTCAACTAGGGATGGCAACAAGGACATTCCCTGGCACAGAGTGGTGGAACATCCTATCCTTGAGAGGAGGGAAATGCCCCATTCCTTAGCCTTGACCCTAGCATCGAGGGCTACTTTATCTCATTCCCCGACATCGTTAGGATGTTGGGTCTCCATAAGGAGCCACACCCAATAGCATGCTACATGTAAAATAAAAAGCCGAAACAATAAGATGATTCATAAATCGTGGATGTAGTCATGAACTGATTAATTTGTACAAATAATATCATATACTGATTAATCTATTATATTATTAAAGCATTGGCAAAAAAAGCCACCATGTTTATTCTTAAGGGCTAGAAATTCCTACATTAATCATAGAAAAAAATAAAAGATCTAGCTATCCATCTAATGGACCGAAGTTATAATGGCTTAGATTTTAAGATAGAGTTCATGTCAAGTACAACTCATTAATCGGAGAAAAAGGAGAAAAGATTTAGCTGTCCATCTAACGGGCCCAAGTTACAACGATTTAGATTTAAAAAAGAGTCTATGTCAAGTACAATAAAAAAATAGAAATTTAGAATAAAAATAAAAAATAGCAATTTGATTTCCATATGACTAAAAGAAAGAGTCATGTGAAATACAATAAAAAATTAGATTAAAAAATAAAAGAAAATTAACAATTTGATTTCCATACAAACATCAAAATAAAACAAAAATTTAGAATAAAAATTCAATGAAAATTAGTAGTTAGATTTGTACACTAATTCCAACCTAAAATTGAATTTCTGAATAAAAAATAAATTAGCAATTTGATTTTTATATGAAAATGAAATAAAATATACCATTGGATATGTATACAATTTTAGCCAAAAGCTATATAAAAATACTCCATGTATTGTACGATACAATAAAATGCAAATTTGTAATAAAAATCAAAGGATAATTAGAAATCTAATTTTTATATGAATTCTAGATCAATCGATTTCTATATGATCTTCAAAGTAAACATAAAATTCAGAATAAAAATTAGTAGTTAGATTTGTAGACAAATTCCAACCAAAAATTAAAATTTATAATAAAAATAAAAATTAACAATTTAATAAAAATCTACACCGTTCATTGCGGTGGGACTAGATTATAATAGTATATATCAATGAGATAATATTGAAGTATGTATTAGAATATACAATCGCGTGCAACTAACTCAAAACTATATCTACAAATGCATTGCCTTGAGTACATGTAGTACCTCTACTGTGCCATGATCTCGACGGCATAATGTTGAGTGCAGCAAGGAGAGTCTAGCAGAGATGCACCCTAGTTGTTGACACACCCTAGGAGACAGTTATTGGAGAGGTAGAACACCTTGAGGTTGAGGAGCACCCATGAGAGCGTGTTTGGCATGGGTCTAATGAGGGTGGTGTTGGAGTGCCATGGGACATGATCAAAGCATTCAAGAGCATACTTGAGGATGAGTAAGCTATCTGCTTCGTTGTAGGTGGCAAAGTAGGTATAGTAAGAGGAGTACAAGGAAGTGTGGTGAGACTATTTCTGAGGCCACATTGTCGTGCTAATTAATTAATGCAACAACAATACCATGAACAGTGCAGTGCATCGAAAAAGAGAAGATGAGGTTTATTGATGGTCAATAAGAGGCACTAACGCTTTGTTTTGATTCTCGGTGGAAAGATATGCAGCGAGGAAAGAGTAGTGGATGAGAAGAGGATGGAAAAATAAAGACAAGATAAGCAATTGTGGAGCTAAGAAATAGATTTAGAGGGAGCTAGATAAACGCAACTATTTGTTTATGCTAGATACTAAACAAGAAATTCAATAGACATGCTTAGAAGATGCCATATACATCCTTCAAGTTCTAAACATGTTCTTGAGGGGCCATATAAATGTTTGAACTTATTTTAGCCTAGAAGATTGTGTGGGAGTAAAAATATTTATGGTAGGATGAGGTGAGCCATGGCTCTCACCAAGTCCCCTCCCTCTATTCATGAACCTATGATTTTGCATGACAAATACTAAACCTCAACGCCACGTGCTTCAGTGTCTAATTTGACATCGGGACTGAGGGTGGAAGAGGGACTTAGGCAAAGAGGAACAAGACGCGTGTATACATAAGGTTAAAATGGTAGGAGCTGTGCATTAAAAAAATGCTTTTAACAAAATGTGCATTTGAACAATTTTGAACTTCAATGATGGGAAAAAATTCCACCAAAATTTCACTTAAGTTTTCTTGAGATGTATTATGGCAATGGGATTTGTATAATTTTAAATATGAATTGTACATAATAAATCCAGCCATGCAAATGTGTGAGCTACCATGCTAGCTTGTACAAATAATATTAAGAAAATTGTTTATAATTAATCAATGACATATATTATATATACAATGGAGTATAGACTTACCTATCATAGACATGACATGCCCCGTGTCGAATATCTAAATATGGGGTATGAGGCTCGTGAGCTATTTGAGCTTGCCTCTTTGAAGCTTGTTAAAGCTCACGAGTTTGGAATCAAGCACAAGTTCAAATCATTTTGAGCTTGAATAGAGCTCAAATTAAACCTAGATTAGGCAGATCCTATGTAGTGATCATCATGACCAATCTCCATGTCGTTGGTTCCTAGCAAGGTCCTTCACAACGCTCATGTGTCTCCACAGAGTCCTGTTCAACGTGCGTTTAGATTGGTTGGCAAGTCAAATATGCAATTCCCTAAATTTTTTAGGGTTCTCCTAGCAAACTTACTAGGATGAACCTAAGTTCATATTATCCCAATTCATGTAATAGTTTTTTTATTTAAATGAAATTGACAGAAATCTGGCTGGTTGTATCGATCTGTCTTTAGAAAAATACAGTAGATGAAGTAATATAATAATTTTCATGCCATGGTACTGTTGTAGTAAATGCAGTATTAACAATTTTCTCATTAATGTAATTCCAAACTTAATAAATAACCAGCGAATAATATTGTCATATGAAATACATAGAGATAAGAGCATGATATTAATAGATATGAAGGCACAATGACAACTCATGTAATTCAAGTATTTAAGCATGACAAATGACAATGACCAGTGACTTATAACTAGTAACATAGCTCAAGTTAATGAATTATTTGCTTTTAGATATCGGGCTGCCTGAATTAATAGGCCTCTTCGACACTAGGGACAGGATCACATGCTAATTTGTGACAATCTTTCTAAATAGTTTTACTAATTTCAAATTTCATGCTTGCCAAAGTTAATATGATGTTGACAGATGTATGATGCGGGGTTTTAGCCCGATCTTTACGGCTTAGGCTTGGAGATAAATGGATTCATGCAACCTGATAAATGACTCTGCCAACCACTGTTTCTATTGCGGCAACCTGTGACACACGTAGAGTAAATGTGTTCAAGCAATCATCGAGGCAATCGCAAGAATGACATAGTCAAGATACTCAGTGTAGTAGTGTTGAAATTGTATCTCACACAAACCCTAGAATAAGAACATATATTTCTAAATATAAAAACTTGATTACAATGGAGAGAATGCTCCCTCCTTTTGTCGAATTTTCGATGCCACAGTATGGCAATTCTACAGTACGGAGCGCTACAATGTTATAGCTACCACAATAAAAACAGAACAAATTGGAATTGAATTCTTCAAAATATCAAACCGTTTTCCATCTTCCGTTCAACCTTGAGCTGATTTTTTCAGGTGTTGGTTCTTCCTTTTGGCTTCTTTCCTTTCCTCCTTGGCTCGCCTCCTGCTGGGGTCTGCTATAATACAATTACACAATTTGGCTCTAATATACATGTTTGCAATCTTCAAGCCTAGTAACAAGAAAGCATATGCTATTAAGTACTGCATAATTCTTATGTAAATATAGCGAAGATTGCTTAAGGAAAAGATTCACTTGTTGACATTTGATACGACTTAGTAATTCTTTCTAGTTAATTAAGAAATTAAACTAGAATGTACTACACGTACACACATCCGTATCATCATAAGATTCAATATCAATATAATTGATTAGTCTAATAGTTCATATATAACATGCACTATTCCTGTTTTCATATTAACATCTAACAATTTTGCAAGAATAAAGTGCATATATTGAGAAGATTTAATCATCAATAAATAGTAGTTATATTGAACTTCATTTAGAACAGGTAAAATAAATTGAACTGAATAAGATAATTAATTAGGCAAGAATCAATTATATCAGTAAACTGACTTTATTGTCACAAATTGTCTCACTAAGCCCAATTTGTACCAAGCATTAGCCACCCTAACATGCAGTACAACCCCCTTACATAGTGTAAGTAAGTTATAGAAGATCAAATATACTCATAGAGTTGCACTCACAGTTAGTATAATAGGCAAGGCTTGTCAAAGATGATGTCCCAGAACACAATATCACTGTTGGACTGCCATAGAATCACTGGTGAAGCTTTCAGAGATATAATGCTGCAAACCACCATCCGAGGCAATTCATCAAGTAGTCCCAAAATACAACCCAAGCCACATAAAGCCACAAAACCACTTCTTGGCTGAGAATATACCATGTCGACCAAGAACAACAAGTCATGAACGATTTGCTCCACAGAAAAGGCAACAAGTTACCGAGTACCAAATCCACCACACAACCGAATCAACCACACAAGCAAGCATGGTTAGCACAAAGGTTCGGCAACTGTGAGCATCAAGAGTACCTCGCCGTCCATGGAGAGGCTCAAATCGTGGGCCATCATCAACATCTTTCGGTCGCCACAGGTTACACACAAAGCAGCATCCGCAAGATGAAAGAGGGCGAATTGGGGCCAATGACCACACGAGAGTATCGGGTAGGCAAGAATCTCACCAGAGTACCGCCAGAGAAGAAGAAACCAAAGAAGGATTAGAAATCGAAAAAGGAGGGGGGAAATCATGTTGTTCTTCACTCTACCAAAGAGGAACATAGACCTGGGTTTTTAAGGGGCACGAAGGAGGAGGAGGAGCCGCTCAATATTATCGCACGTGGTGAAGCCGTGCCCCACAACACGGTCACCGACACCACTCTCCTCTCTGGCTCTCTCCCTCTAACTCGCTCTCTTGGGACTAGAGCACCAAACGGTATTTTAGTCTCTCCTAGTGAGCCATCTAGATTGAATTGGTTAGATGATATTTTCTTTTCTTTTATTTTCCAAAAATTTAGGTAAAATCTAATTTGAAACAACAGGTACCAGGAGCATATGCAAATGCAACTGCCTGTATCACGAGGAGCTTGCAAGCATGCACAGAAAATAATGCGGCCACTGCAGCTAGCTAAGCTAGCACAGGCAGCTGATCCATCGCAGGATCCTGCAGGGTCATTCAAGCTTGGCATGATGGCTGTGCCCTAGAACTGCCTGCCTGCCTGCCTGACAGGTACTAGCAGTAACATTACTAGTAGTAGTAGTAGTAGAGGAAAGCGCTAAGCAGGTAGCGTGGTGGCCGTCTCGACCGGTTCTCTTGTCCGCTTTGCCCGGTCCATGCCGCAACTCGTCGTTCACCACCGTGTGATTGACGCGCCATCCATCCATCCATCCATCGGATAATCATGTCCAGCAGCTGAGAGAGATGCATAACACATGTGGCATGTCAGCACAGGAGGCCAGTCCGGACATGCCCTACCGTCCTCGCCGTTCACCTCGTAGACCGCGAGCCATGATTCAGTCGCAGCGTCGCCCTGCTTGAGCCGTGCTACTTTGTCACCCAACAGTTACTTTTTTTTTAATCAAAACAAAAATACAAAACTATAAATATAAAATATTAGGAAGGTACTTCAGTTTACGAATATAACGACACTATTTTTCGTTACATAATTAGATATTTTACAAATTATCGCTGCTGAAGCCAGTACTAATGACTACAGACTAAACACAAACAGAAAGGACGAGTAAACACAGACGGACGTAGCAGTGCAGAACTTCAGTACGTACTGTGAATAATCCCCTATGTCCATTCCGTCCAGAATCGAGAAGCAACGTAGCGTTCTGCATGCTACCGTAGTACTCGGTCTAGCTGGCTGGCTGCTGGACTGGGCAACGCTGCAACGCACGCTAGGAATTTCTCGTCTAACGGTAGTGTTTTCGCAAGCTAGGGAAGTAGGGAACAATCAATGAACGTTTCGTCCATTCTCATCTGCATCGATCCTGCGTATCTTATTAGCGTTCCCAGTCCTGACTTGTCAGCTGTTCAGCTGTTGGATGGTTCAGAATTAACTTGTGATAAAGTACTAATTAAATTTATGCGTACGGTTAATAGGTACGCACAGGGTTCAAATTATCAGCGTAATCAGTCGATTATCACGATAATCGGCCTTATGGAGCTGGTACGATGATATAAACCGGTCAGTATATTAGTTAAATTCAAAAAATTTATCTTAAATTTTTCAAAAATTAGTATTACTATATTTGTGAAGGCTGAGATGAAAACGAGTTGAAAATACAAAATTTTTAGACATTTTTGAAGCAAAACCAAATTGACATATTATTGCTAAATGCCTACTTTACACCTTTAGATTATCTAAAATATAGTAAAGGTCATGCTAAAATTTTTCCATATTGTTTCATATTTTCCCATACTTGTGTTATTATCGCAACTCGATTTTTTACTAATATAATGTTCACGTAGGCCCAACATGGCATATGTGTGAGAATGGAAAGACGACAAACCTATGCGAGCTACGAACATTTATTTTCGGTGAGCAATGCTTATTGCAAATGTCATATGTCATAGTATTGAAATGAATGTTATCGACATGTGGACTTATTGGATTGATTTGTGAATATTATTAAAATGAAATGTCATTTATTGATATATTATTGCTAAATGCCTATTTTACAACTTTCGATTGTTTAAAATATAAAAAAAGTCATGCCAAAATTTTTTCCATATTGTTTCATATTTTTTATACTTGTGCCATTATTGCTAAATGCCTACTTTACTTGATTTTTGGGACATTTTCGTTTTTTACAAATTTCCACCATTCTCAGCAGTTTTTCCAAATTTTCCTATATTTTTTATTTTTTATTCAGCTCTCCATTTTCTCTGCAAACCTCTCGATAATCGGTATATATCGGTCCATTGTCGGTTCATATCGGTCGATTATCACTTGATATGACATCCAAATTCAAATGTGCTTGAATTTGTAAATTGGTCGATTTCTGGCGATTATCGATTGATAATTGATAAAGACCGATACCGAACAAACTTCGAAACCCTCCTAATTTCAGCATTTCAAACCCTGGGTAGAGAAGTAATGGATTTGTACGAATGCGACATTGCAGCCCAAACGAACAAGAGAAAAACCATATTCCATCGATCCTTTGTACCGTAGGTTTGTGGGTAGCTCATCAACCGAACAATGCAGCCCTCCACACGTCAGCCAGGTTCCGTGCTATATTATAGTAACCGTAACTTAAACAGTTGTTATGCCTTAACATTATTGGATCAAGACAACCAACAACTTAGATCGTGCTATAATGCCAGCTATAATGTATCACTACATACCATGAGCTCTAGCTAAAATGAATTGGACCAGACTTATAAAGGAAATGAAAATGGTTGCTACTGATTCTCTACCCGGACGAGCTGTGTGATTCAAGCGCAAGCTGTGATGAATAGTTATCAATACGGTACCAATGTCGGTTGGTATGACTAGTATGTACTATTTTGGTCTCTAAATCAGTAAAAAATAGTCCTATGCATCGTACCGATCTCGATACTGATCAATACTAGTCAAATTGATCGGCTTCAATACCGGTTAATACTGACTCTGATACCGTCAATACCAATTA
The DNA here is from genome assembly GCA_036346375.1 of Guadua angustifolia. Classification (NCBI taxonomy): domain Eukaryota; kingdom Viridiplantae; phylum Streptophyta; class Magnoliopsida; order Poales; family Poaceae; genus Guadua; species Guadua angustifolia. Next base: position 24,187,965 of record CM070517.1, read on the forward strand.
TACTGGTGGGATTAATAGTATGGTCTATAGAACTATATGTTATATTTGCATTGATAGTACTACTATGCATTTGGACTAATATTATAAGTGAAAATTGGTGTATATATAATTAAATATGTGTATACTTATAAATATATATTATTATATTAAACTCGAAATGGTATATCAGTATAGATTGGTTCTGAAATATATCGTTCCAAGCGCTAAACCAATATAGACTTCGATAGGGTACGAACAAGTGTGGGACAGACTGGAGGATGGGTAGGCAGTGATGGGACTATGGCAAGGAGGTTTTGATCAATGGGCTTTTTAGTTTGAATCTAATTTTGCTATAATTAATTTTAGGTAAGTGTGGATTGTTATATATTTTATGGCAACAAAATTTAATATCACAAGTGTTGTAATATTTAGTGAAAAAAGCCTATAACATATGAGATATAATGTTAAGAAATTGTGACAAGCCATATTTATAACAACGAATGGAACAACCATCGAAGAATCTGTCGTTGTAGGTATAAGTTAGACGTGATAAGGATAACTTTAAGCAGTAAGTTCGAAGATTAGGCGACTGGTGCCGTGGTTGACCGGACAGGTTGAAAGTTCCACTGACCACGGAGACAATTTGTGCAGTGTTCAGGATGGCCTGTGGCGCACAAAGAAAATATCTGGCAATGGAACGAACGAACGTACGGCTTCTGCCTCTAATTAATACAACTAGAAACTATATGATACAATCTCCAAAGATACCGTGTCATTGTCGTCGTTGAAACATGGGTGATCGCGTTCTTTAAGACAGCACAAATATACCAATGGTTGCAAGGGCGAGACATGGTGTGACATGGACTAAGCACTGTCACTAATGCGTATGACCACTAATGCGTTGGTCATGTATAACTATTGACAGGTAGTGTATGGATAAATCTTACAGAGAAATCGCACCTCAAAACCTGATCAAATTATTAGCGGCTCTCTTATTAAAAAACAAATGTGAAAGGCTCATAAAGTTGTGGCCAGTAATCCAACTTTTCTGAAGCCTTTTCTTGGGGGCGTGAAACTGCAATTCAGGCATTCTTAAAGGCCATAGGCATAATTTCCGGATACAACATCGTGTGTGGTCATTTCTTCGTGGTTCATAAACCAAATCCTTCCAAAGTCGATTGCTGAAAGGGACACAAACATAGCATCCATCTCAGTACCGGCAACCATGAATATTATCTTGAATCTTGATCACTGTGTTTGCTGGTAACGTGGGTCAGCAACGAAGGGAACAAACTCATGCTCGGAGCAGTAGTCCTGGTAGGGCGTTGGGAAACAATGGTACGGCCGCGTATGGATGGATTGGTGGAGCAATCTTTGCTAGATTTGAGCGACAGAGAAAGGTAAAGATCCATGTTTATATCCACTTTACTTTCCAAATCGAATGTAACCAGCTTGAAAGCAAAATTCAGACATGGTGACACCTTATGCAACAAGTAGTAGTCTTAACCGTTAAGATGCCAAGTGCTAATGGATCTCGACAATGCGTTTTCACTATAATATGCAAATAATACAATGTCATCGCAAAGGAAAAAGGAATAGTAGCACAATGCAGTGCTGTAATACGTTAAACATCAATCTTTATAATTAGGGAAAATTTTGCTAGTACTATTGAAAAATTGCGCTATCTCGGTTTTGCCTCTATTATTTTTGTCGTCTCATTTCTACGACTAATCTTTTCACTTTATGCTTCTTTTGACATTTCCATGAGTCAAGACCCCGTTTGACTTAACGGGGGTTGGTTTCGGACATTTTTGCCCTCAGCTCACGGTATAGGAACAAGCCATCCGATTGGTCTCAAATGAACCACATCATCATGAGGTGATGCTCCCTCTCCATGCATCCCGGCGAGTCCACCACCATTCCTTCCCCCAAATCGAGCCGGCGCCCTAGAGACAGCGCAACAGGAGGCGGTCAAGCCATCCCCGACCAATGGCCGCATCCGCTACCCCATGCCCTCGGCGGCCGATCTGCTCCCTGCCGACGACCTTTCCGCCACCTCCTCTGCTGTGGAACAATGGCGGCCGCCATGATGCGGCGTTACTCGGTCGCCGGCGTGCGGCAGTAGCAAGGGGAGGCTGTGGCCGACTGTATCCATTCCTACACGGGGTGCTGATGGTGGTGCTCGCGCCAGTGCTGCTCATCTCGTTTGTGCTCCTCCTCATGCCACGCGCGCCAGCCTCTGCCACCCTAGGGGGCTCTAGTGGTGGCCTTCTCACTGCTAGCAACCAAAGGTAGGGCTGTAAACTAGCTGAGCTCGAGCGAGTCTGGCCGCTCGAGCTCGGTAAAGCTCAAGCCGAGCTTGAGTTGGGGTCCGAGTCTCGACCTAGGCTCGAGTTCGGCTCGAGTAAACTCGGTAAGTTTGGTAAGCCCAAGTAAGCTCTGTACGCCTCGTAAACTCAGTAACAAGCTTGAGTAAGCTCGATAACAAGTTCGAGTAAGCTCGTCTCAAGGAAGTTCAGTTTAAGCTCAAGTAGACTTGCGAGCTATTCGAGCTCGGCTCGATTAAGCTCGCGAGCTTGAGATCGAGCTCAAGCTTGACTCGTTCGGAGCTCGAATCGAGCCTCTCAAAAGTTGAGCTTGAGTAGCTCGCAAGTCTTGAGCTTTTTTTACCGCCCTAGTCGGAGGTGGGGCCTCAGTTTGACTCGTTCGGAGTTCGAATTGAGTCTCTCATGAGCCGAGCTCGAGTAGCTCACGAGTCTTGAGCTTTTTTTACCGCACTAGTAGGAGGTGGGACCCCAGGACGTGGGCGGAGTTGGAGACAGATCGAACAAATATGCGGTGAAATTTGACGCCGAGAGCTCCGGGAGCCACGTGCATGTGTACTGCTTCGATAGGAGCCTGGATCTCGTGCTTCTGGGGAAGGAGATCGAGCTATGCAAGCAGGTAAGTTGTTTGGGCTTTTGTCTATATATCTTTAATTATGAAATGTGGGGCCGTTGTGGATCTGTTCATGCTATGATCTGATTCTAGGGTGCTCGTCAGGTGGTCGATCTTGGATTGGCATTTGAAATGAGATGATTTCATATGTGCAACATGTACAGGCAAGGCAAACCGAAATACGTCATCATATCACGGTAAATAGAATAACTAGTGCATATTATTGGGACGAAGTGATTCACTCACAATTGACCGAGTGACCTCTCTATCCAACAAGGGTACCATCGTTCATCTAAACCCGCCTGTGGCTCTTTCGTTAGTCAAACTCATGGAAATGGTAAGGGAATGAAGTAAAAAGACTAGTGGTAAAGATGAAACGATGAAAAGACTGTCAGAACCAAAATTGTGCATTTTTTCAGTGGCACCGACAAAACTCTCTTATAATTATAAAAAAAAATTTGTTCTTGAATACATATGCGTTGGATGGACGACCAAATGTTGCGGTCACTTGCTACTGTAGTTTTTTAGGGTTTAATGTCTGGTTGAACCATAACCGTATTTGACGAACTAAAAAGATACACAGACATGGATATGATACCACTTCCTTTGTTCAGAAAGAGGCCAGAACATGGGTATTTCCCCTTTTTCGATGATGCTTGCCCGCTTTTCTGGTGATGCCCAATTACTAGAGCCCATATTGCGGCTATTATTAGCATGTGTTTCTTTCGCCCTGCAAAACTATCATGGGATAGTGAAAGAGGACAGGGTGATGTGCCGGTGAAAGACATTTTGTCTATGAAAGGAACCAAAAGAGAGCAGGAAGCACACGATTTGACATCATAAGAGGGGAAAAAACGATGCAGCTTTATTACTTTCTAAAAAGCTCTCGAGGAACGGGCAAGATCAACCTGGGTAACATAAACATTTTCGGCTGTGGAGTCTTGCTTTTTCAGGAGAACACAATGTAGTGATGTATCATAGTACCAATCTAGCTTGTTGAAAGAACTATACTAGAAAAAGGAGTATCTTTACATTGTTCTTTAAAAGTACATACCCCTCATCTCCACTTCAAATGTCACATTCCGTGCAATAGACAGGTTAAATCAGTAGTAACCCACATTTGGTTGGACAATTCACAGTTGTGCAGTTCTCGTTGATTTTTATGAGACGCCAGTGTTTTTCAAGAGTAACTAACAATAATTCAACAATACTGGTATTTAGTACGGTAAACTAGGGTCACAATCCAAACATATAAACTTCTATATTTTGTTGCATCTCCTTACTGTGGGTAGGGGTGAAAACGGAATGGATATTTTTCGTTTGATCTGGAGCCAAGTCTAATCGGGACTGCATTTTGGAAGGGATTTGACTATCTAGCTGGATCCGAGATAGGATCTAGAATGTTGAATTTGGATTCAAGCTATCAGATTCAGAGCAAGCAATTTGGCAAGTACAGTATGGGATCTAGATATCAGGATTTTTCCTAGCTGGATATTCAGTAACCATCTTGGTCCAGCAGCCCAGCCCATTCTTCTCACCATGATTACACACTAACACCAGCTGCCACTCTCACCATGTCACCCTAACCCTTGTCTCCTCTCATTGTCTCACTCTTATCCAACCATTACACCACCCATGAGCCACGACCACAATATGAGGCAGCGTTGACATGCTGTCCATCAGGAGCCATACATGTGAGCAAGGGATGACCGGAGGATGAGCCTCTCCTATCGCCGTCTCCTCTTCGGTCTTCTTCGTCATCCCCTCTCCGATCACCATATCTGTCCCCTCTCCTATTTCTATCCCTTCTCCAATCACCACTGCCACCTCTCCATTCGTTGTCATAGTCCCCTCTCCATCCGCCGGGAGCCACAACCGCCACGTTCTCTCCGCTCTCCAATAGCCAACCCTTCTCGGCCTCTCCAATCAACGCTGGTGAAGCATCTAGGCCTCTAAAATTGTGTTTAGTTTTGATCATTAATGACAGTCAAGGTTAAAGGACGAACATACCTTTTTGAGTGGATGAAATAGATTCTTGGTCCTTGTAAAGTTGTAAGGATTACATGGAGACAATGACAAAATCTTGGATAAATCAAGCTCAAGGCAAAGGTATAAAAATATAAGGACCTTTTTATAGCTTTTACTGATCTTAGAGTTTGGAGAAAAGATCAGATTACTCGAATTAGGTGTTGTATTATTAAGAGAGAATGATGTCTAGTAGCTTGAAATTGGTTAAAGGTCACATGACTCAAAGTCTCATTCATATCAATTAATGATTGCATATAGAAATGCATCTCTGAAAATTTTCTGTGAGTTTTTAGTGTTATCGTCACTACTACCATGTTAAAGTTGGTACTATCGCAAGTCAGTGGAATCACTCCTTTTAGTGTGGTAGTCTTTTTCCAGAGAATACTCTCTTCCTATGAAACCCTTGTTTCTTTGGGCCGACACTACCATAGTTATATGGCCGGTACTACTACAGGCACGGTAGTACCTACTATTTGTTGGTGATTGTCCTTTTATAGAAAGTGTTTTTTGAGTATCCCTCTAGGTCGGAGCTACCGACAGCCTAATGCTAGTATTACCAGAGATTGGTAGTACTGACACTTTTGGCTGCAATACTTATTTTACAGAAAGTGCCTTTTGTGATTTTTCTCTAGGAATTTAGAAGCTGGTACTATCGCCATTCAAGCGCTAGCACTACAGTTGCCTGATGGTACCCCAAATTCGTGCCAGTTGTTATTTTACAGAGAAGGCATACTTTGGGCATTTCTGATATCATTTGTCAGCACTACCGCTATTTGCATGTCGATAGTACTGGTGTACTGTAGCAACAACTAGTCCCTATGCATTAAATGCTTGAAATCGATCATTGAAATGGGGTCAGCACTACCGCTCCTTACATGGTGATAGTGCCAACTTCCCTATTTTTTATGATTTTGTTGCAAACTATTAGCTGCTTGGTTGGGGGTTATAAATAACCCCTCTTCTATAGCAAAGGCACTTCTTGGTACATCATTGAATACTTATTGAGCCCTTGCACTCATCTCTTCATTTTAGAGCATTCAATTATCATTTTAGAGGTTATTGAGAGCATTCAAGTGTGAGCATTGAACTTAAGCCATAAGAACACTTGATCATCTTCAAGCAAACGTCATAGGTCTATTCTCTTAGATTTTACCTACTCCTATACGGCTTGGAGGAGTAACTGGTGATCTCGTCAAGAAGATTGTGAAGTGGCCCGATGTTGGTGTAAAGGTTGGAGCTCACCTACCTAGAGTAAGAAAGAGCTACCTCTAGTGATCAAGGAAGGCTCAATTGCATAAGAAGTTGGCTTGATTCATTCAAGATACCTCAACATGGATTAAGAGAGACCGATAAGTCTTCGAGACCTCAGAAAAAAGTCATCATGTCAATCTTGTAGTTTGCAATTTTGTAGTTCCTTTTTGTGTAAATTTACGTTTTTAGTGACTATTGTGATTGATTATCTATCTATGATTATTGTTCTTGTTTAGACTTAGGTTGTTGGTGTATTTAGTGAAACCTGGACTATTTAGGCCTTGATTGTTAATTTTGCATTTCTTGTTTATACTTGCTCAATTATTGTTTTAAAGCCAAAAGTATTTTAAAATCCTCCTATTCATCCCGTTTAGCTGGTTATCCTTGATCCTACAGCTAGGAGTCACATCTGCTCGATTACGCAAGGTCCAAGCCATGGTTAGGAAGATCCTTCTTATCATCTTGTGGGATATCACCGGATCACCTAGCATTAGGTCCTCCCCTCTTCTATTGATTTAATGGTTCATTACTTTGTTTATAATCTGTACTATGGAACTAGGAATAACATGTACGTCATCTGCATCTAGTACTAATGCAAGTATAAGTGTAAGTGTATCATCTATAGAACCAAGTCAAGTCACCCATTTATGGATAGTGGCATGCGAGATACAAATCTTGCTGCTATTATGAATGTTGAAGAGACAAAGGATGAGCCTTCAGGAAAGAGATAGAAAAAGAGCACATCACCTATCTACACTACTACACGTTTACACATCACAATCGGTTCTTTTTATCGAAAGAGATAGAAAAAGAGCACATCACCTATCTAGGTTCTTCAAAGAAGCGATAGAGATTTAAATCTTATATAGGAACGCCACTTGTACCTTGAAGCGCATATACTCCAAATTGAAGCCCTTTTTTCGATCGTGTATCCTCCTTCTGCGACGTAGTCGGAGAAACCCCTATATACATTGGAGAGACGTCATATACAAAATAATGAATGTACGTAGTTAAATACGTAAAGTGTTACATAAGAGTAGTGCACTTATCGCTCCAAAGGAGGCTTGATCGCAGAGGCCATCGGTCTCTTCTCAATGGAATTAAAAGTGTAGACCACGTTGTTACTCGGAATGATCACGCAGTAGGACCCAATGGTTGCTTATTAAATGGTATGCGATGAAGGAAATAAGTTCACATACGGTTGAAGTGCGTATAAGTAATTGAAGGGTGTAGTAGTACTTACTCCTCGTGGTGCGGAATAGAATGAAGTCCTTCTTGGCCTCGACTTTCAACGCACCCTTGATGTAGCCGGCAAGCCATTGCGGTTGAAGCCTAGCCATCGTTGCGGACACCAGCTCAGGGTCGACGAACCCAATTAGTTGTCGATTCGTCACGACTCGCTGCCTCATTGCCCTGCAACTCGTATTGAATGTTACGAAGCATAATGCAAAATCCTATGGAAGTTCTAAGGTCATGCTTTCGTGGTGCGATACTCAAAGGTCCAGATCGCACAAAGGAAATGTCGATGGAGATCATTTGGTAGAGACTAACAGATCCTCAAAACTGACTGGAAATGTCCGTCGTCCTCACGGTGGAAATGTCCCTTTTTGTACCTAACATTGAAGTCGACCCGACGCTCGTTCCCTTTCACTTTGTCAATGTACCATCCATGGAGCTGTCGAGTCCACATGCCTAAAGTATTCAATTTCGCAGGAGGCAGAAGGGGCTTTCCATGTTCATACGCCTTAAAATTATAGGGCTTCTCTGGGCCTGTGCCGGCTCTCCTTTCTGGGCCGAAGGAGTCTCCGAGGCGGGGGTTGGAGGCTTTTCTGTACCTGAGAGGGCACTGTGGTCTGTGTGAGCCTTGGCTTTTTAGCGGAGGCCTCCAGTGGTTCTGTGGCCGTCGTGGTAGCCCTTTTATGCACCACCAAGATTGCGGGACTCGTCACCGATCGTGGGAGGAGGCACAGTGCAGGTAGGAACCTACAAAGCACGCAGATGAACAACTTGTTGCAATACTACCGAATGGCATGGAAGAAGCGAGGTTTTTACCTTGACCAAGACGACGCTGCCGTGGGCCATTTGATGAACGACATGTGCGCTTGCGAGAGTGATCTCTTCGTTGGGGGGAACTCGAGCACATGTGATAAGAAGGCTTGGGACGTAGTCCACCGACCTCATGTAGCCCTTCCCCAAAGGCTGACCATGCATCAGGTCGGTCTCGTTGCATGGAAATGCAACCCTGCGTGCAACCTCAGCAGAAATCCGCCTTCCGTCGGCGTGAGCGGCACTTCAGAGGCGCCGCAAGAGGTGCGCAACTTAAGAGAAAATATTGGGGAGTTACCCTCGCACCTCGGCCATGCAAAATTAACTATTACCTTTAGTCATGGACCACCCTTTATCGCTTTTAGACCCTTGTTCTGGGTCAGCCGACAGTTTCAGACGGAGGCGGGTCATCGGCTCGACTCGGGAGAACATCGCCATCATCTCGGCCCTCAAGCGGTCCATCTCTACCCTCATCTCCTGCTCACGTGCCGTCATCTCCCCTCATCTCCTCCTTGATCTCCTCCCCGGCGTGTCCTTCATGCGCTCGTCGCGTGCCTCCCATGATCTTGCCCCGCACTCCTAACCTCGTCTTGAAGTATGTCTTCTTCAGATGCCCGCCTCTCGGCAAGTACCGCCCTTATGGTCGGACTTCCCGATCGCGGAGGACAAGATGTCATTTGACCCTTGGCTAACAAAGGTCCCCGCTCTTTCCTTCTGGTGACCTCCTCCTGCAAGAGGGGAGTCTAATTAGATCTGAAATACAACAGAATGGTTGATCGCAATGTAGTAAGTTTGCCGACTTACGATGGTGGAGACGACTTGCTTGCAGTAGCGGGTTTAGTACTACCAACTGCCCGTCCATGAATTTCTTTGTCCTCGCTAATACCCAACACGTGCCCTCCTCACATATGTGGGAGTAAGGCAACGCTGTCCCGAGTTCGCGACTCCTCGGTTACTCGCGCCCATTCTCGCTTTCTTCCCTCAGAGTCACTGACCGAGGTGGTGCGGTACGTGTTCTGCCTCGATACCAATGTTCTTCTCGGCTCCTCCGCCTCGGGCGTACCCTTGATCTCGTGAACTCCTCCCAAACATCGGAGTCACGAACGGATACCTCTCGAATGGTGTACCTTTCAAAGACGTACTTACTATGCATGTAGACCTGAAGTGCCTCAAAGCCACACCCATCCTCTTCATGGCGTCATCACCGCATTCTTTTCGCCCTCCTCTTCTATAATCCATTTGCCCTTCACCTCGTCCCACAGTAGGTTCTTCGCCGGCGCCGACCTCCTTTCTCCGGTCCTTAATCATATGGCAACCCTCTCCCTCACCAATTGGCCGAGGAATGAGCGGTATCGCCCCTTGTACTTACGAGGACCCGTGCAAACCCGTGGCATTGAACCGAGAACTCGGTGTTCTCCTCGGGCCCCTTTACTCGGTCCTCGCCTTCCTCACCTTACTCGGCCCCTCGACACTTGGAAGTTGGCTTGGCTCGACACTTGAAGTTCGCCGGCCCCTCGACACTTGGAAGTTGGCTCGGCTCGACACTTGAAGTTCGCTCGCCCTCGAGAGCAAACTAATTCGGGTTCGCATCATGCGATGAGTCGATGCTCTCTAGTTGCGACATTTTCAGTTTTCTTATCTGACATGGTATATATTTGACATGAGATAAAGCAATTCGTAGCAATTATGTGAAGTTGACAATAAATCATGTAAAGCAACCTCTCATTGACAACAAACAGAGAAACGAATGATCTTCAACGATGACTCCTAACCTCTAAATAGGTTTGGTCCTAATCCCATTCGAGGATATGTGGTTCGGGCAAGTTCCTAAGCCGTTGTACAACTCAGAGAATTTGAAGATCTTCACTGTTCTCCAGATACACGTCTCGACAACAAGTCAAGAGGGGTGTGTATCCGGAGAACAACTGGGAGACGCTACCGAAATCTACTCTGTGAGTTGTACAACAGCTCAGGAACTTGCCCGAACCACATATCCTCGAACTGTCCAAAAAACGTGGACAATTCGAGACTACTTGCTTATAAATATGCTATTCCAGCATATTTATAATTAAGCACTCTCGAACGGGAGACGTAGGTTACGCAACCTAAACTCTAACATATGCTGAGATAAAAAAAGTAATATGCAATTAAGATTGAAATAACTATACCATCGCATACTCAAAAGTTGCTACAAGCCATCATCAAGCATATATAAACAAGCAATCACGCATATGGAAAGATTATGCTATATAGAAATGTATGAATACTTTTGCAATTGCTAACTTTGTAAAATACCAGGACTATCCAAGAGATACACCAAGCATAGAGAAAATCGAATTCGTAATCATATAAGGACAAATAAGACCATATATGTTGCGCTTGTTAAAACTAAGACAAGAGTATAAGGTAATCCACATATATAGCAACAACACATATACGACTTAACATCGTGTTTTGGTAGTTTGCAAACCGTTGGTATCGAAGTCCACTTTTGCTAAACTAAACTCATAATTGAAGTTTGGAAATTGAAGATCCCAAGAAATGCTTCAAGACAATCTACCAAAGTGATTGGTGCGTAAATGTACACCGATTGGTGCACATATGTGTTGATGTACGTAAAGCATTCATATTGATAATACAAGAATTTTTTCTTCATATTGATAATTTTTGAGCAATCAAGCTTTTGAATAAGACTGCTCAATCTTTTATACCCTTTGTGGTTTTTAAAAACAATTTTGTTATAACTTAAATATCTCAACTTATCGTATCTTTTGGTTTTATATAAATAGGTTGATAGTCCAAGTCATTTACAACTCGGACTCTTTAGCTATGTAAGCCACCTCTGTACTTGTAATCTTTGAAGCATTATAATGATCTGCTTTCATGGGTTTTTTTCCGCAAGGGTTTTTTCATGTTGAATCTAATCTTCATTATTTTGCCATGCTAACCCTAACACTCGTAATGAAGTACCGATTGTCACCGTTCAATGAATTTTCCTCTTCTTTATTATGCTACTTCATACCATTATCGAGAACTCTGATGTAGAAAAACTTCAAAAAGGAATTCATCTTGTCATTTACTCATTTTATATACATTACTCCCGAGTCCTCGACAAATCAATTATGTTCTTCTAACAGAAATACCCGATTGGAACTTAAGCACATGCAGCATACCCGAGGATGAGCGTGGGGGCGACTTGGCGGCTGGGAGGAGTCGACGGCGTGGGAAGAAGAGTCGCCATGGGGAGGAGTCGGCGCGGGGGCGACTTACAAGGCGTGAAGCGACTTCGGCGGGCGTGCAGTGGGAGGAGAGTCGACGGGGGGGCGATTCGTGCATGGGGAAGGAGTGCACGGCGTGAGGAGGAGAGGGCGTGGAGGCTTGGCGGCGTTGGCGGTGGAGGCGAAGAAATCGTGGTGCGGGAGCAATTGTGTAAGGCGGAGCTAGGGCAAAAAAATGGAGGAGCGCTACGGAATATTGTTCACTCTCCCTCATTACTATCGGTTGTCCAACAAAAACCGATAGAAATACTTGTACTAAGGAAAACGCTAGGAGGCATATTCCTATCGGTTTTCAAGTAAAACCGATACAATGATAGTATCTCTATCGGGTTTTTAAATGACAACCGATAGAAATACTTGTACTAAGGAAAACCCTAGGAGTGATATTTCTATCGGTTGTAAAGTAAAACCGATACAACTGAAGGATAGTATTACTATCAGTTTTATTAAAAAACCGATACAAATGATTATGTATATGTGTTGCTTTCGAATAAGAACCGATACAAATATAGGCACTGTTTGTTTTCCTGACAAACCATAAAGTCTGAATTTACAGAGATATCTCGATCAAAGAGTGAAAAGGCCATATCTTTTGCACACATAGTTGGAATTATTTGAAAGTTTGCGTAAACATACTTTGTGATACTACAGATCTTTTCTAAAAGGATTTTGGCAAAATGAGTAAGCATTGAAAACAAGCCCAAATTCACTTTGTAGGCATACTTTTTGGTCAAAGAGTAGAAAAGTCAAATCTTTCTCAAATAAAGTCCAAGTATTCTGAAAATTCCTAAATGATTTGATGTAGAGTGCCTTCTTTTATTCCATTAAGTAGCTACATACCACAATGCATTGACAAAATTTGTGAAAGTTTCATACGTACACATAACCTTTGCAAACACATATCAACCGATACAATGATGTACTCCTTTTATTTACAATATAACCCTTCTTGATGATCTACACGCATATAATTTCTTCCATGTGTGTCGTTGTCACCGCTAAGACAGCCCCATCCGCAAACGGAGGTATTTCATCGAATTGGTCGATTCTTCTTCATCTATGACATTTTCGACACCAACGATCCGCCGCTTACTATAAAGGACGACGTGCAACCTCGGATTGGCCGGATCACGCACATAGAAGACTTGATTTGCTTGCTTCGCAAGTCTGAATGGGTCATCTTTATAGGCGAGTCTGTTGAGATCCACAAGAGTAAAACCTCTCTTGTCGACCTTCACTCCATGTGGAAGTCCCACCCACTTACATCGAACAATGGAATTTGGTATATTCCGTAATCGAGCTCCCAAATTTTTTCGATCACCCCGTAATAAGAGTTCATTGCCATTGAGGATCCTCCTTCCAGTGATGTTCATCGGACAAAGCATCTATGCCGACACCGCTTGCTTTTGAACAAGATTTTCTTATCCATCGACTTTCATGTAAAAGGTGTACCCATTAATATCGCACTCGCCATGTCTCAGTACATTAAATCTAGGTCCGTCACCAACCATTTGATAGTATCACTAACAGAGACCTCGCCTCTGTTTGAACCATGTTAGAAATCTATCGTTGTGTTCTCGCATGATGGAATGCTCATCCATATGTGGATTCTCTTCTCGTAAAATCGACTTGTGCCGCTCGATATACCTCGCAACTTCAGGTCAGGCCGCAAGATCGCCGATGCGCTTTGTAATACATATCAAATCAGGCCTCGTTAGTTTCGCCCAACAGTTCTTTTGCCGATAATCCGCCCTCATGGCGAGATAGAGGAACACCGATTGCTTGTCTTCTCGAGATAGTCCACGCAGAACTCAATAACCTCTTCACCCCATAACCTTCCACAATACTACCTCGTGTTTCGACCGATTCCTCACGAGGACTTTAATATACCCATGTACCTCTCGAACGGATACATGTAACGAAGAATGCGGGCCACATATCTTAATCTCTCGACAAGGTGAACAACAAGATGGACCATGACGTCGAAGAACGATGGTGGGAAATGCATCTCAAGTCGACATAGAGTCTGCACCACCTCACTCTGTAAGTTGTCTAGCATATCGTGGTCAATAACTTTGCAGAGATCGCATTGAAGAAATATGAGCTTCAGTGATTGCAAACCCGACATCCTCAGCAGAATATTTACGATAGCAACCGGGAGCATTTGGGTCATCAAGACATGGCGATCGTGGGACTTCATGCCCAACAACTTCAAATCATCCATGGACACCAATTCTTAATGTTTGCGGAGTAGCCGATGGAACTTTAATACCTTGGAGACATTTGCAGAGATCTTCTTTCTCCTTCTTGGACAGGTGTAGCATGCGGCGGGGATGTACGGACCTTTCCCATCCTCCTCTATCACCGCAAGCCCGGGCCCGATTCCCATGTAGGCCATGTCGCGACGAGCATTCACACCATCCTTGGTCTTCCTGTATGTTCAGCAGATACCAACCAAATTGTCGCAGACATTCTTCTCAACGTGCATGACATCAATACAATGTCGGACATCTAACTCCTTCCAAAGACGGCAAGTCCCAAAATATGGACCTCTTCTTCCAAATTGTCCTAGTACGAACAGATTTACGACTCTTTCCGTCTCAAGTTCAATATCCTCCACACGTGAATATACTTGCCTTCCACTCATAGGTCATGGGCGAACGGACTTCCCTCTTCCCATCAAATTTGTCATCCATTTTACGATCGATGACTTCGAGGTAGAAACCTCACGTGACCCATATACACGGTTTTCTTGGAATTCGGTAGCCATAGGCTCTCGCTCCTCTTCACAGATAGAACACGCTTTGGCTCCTTTAGATCTTCACCCTCGCCAAATTACCAAGCGCGGAAATCATTTATGGTACAAAATACCATAGCTCGAGGGTGAAATACTCTCTTTGTATGCATCCCACACCACGACCCCCTCATTCCACAATTGTACCAAATCCTCGATCAATGGTGCAAGGTACACATCAATATCATTTCCCGGCTGTTTGGGTCCCGAGATTAGCAAGGACATCATGATATACTTCCGCTTCATGCACAACCAAGGAGGAGGTTGTAGATACACAATGAATCGCCACGGTCTTTGTTTCGGCTGCTCATGTTACCAAACGGATTCATTCCATCGGTACTCAACCCAAACCTTATGTTCCTCATTTCGGCACCAAACTCCTCATGTTTCCAATCGATGTTTCTCCATTGAGCCGAATCAGCAGGGTGTCTCAGCTTGCCATCTTCCTTTCGAGACTCATAATGCCAACACAACAATTTTGCCTCTCTGGGATTTGCAAACAACCGCTTAAGACGGGGAATGATGGGCACTTACCACAATACCTTGGCGGTGCACCTTTAGTGACCTCTTCACCATCGTTGTTTCGGCTCTACGCTTCTTGTCGTTACGCTTCTCCTTTTGTTTGTACCGGGCACACTTGCACATCGGACAAACGTGCAGCTCCGATATGCGTTCACGGTACAAGATGCAATCATTCGGACTTACATGTATCCTTTTTATTTCCATTTCCATGGACAAAGTAGTTTCTTCATTTCATAAATGCTTATTAGCAACTTGTTTTCTTTCGAAAGCAGATCCGGTAGAAGAACTAAAAGTGCATTGAAACTTGTATCTGTTCAACGGTATTTTGCCTTCAGTTCGAACAATGCAAGGACCAAACCCAACTTGGTGTATTCCGCTTTGCAACCTGTGAACAGCGGTTTGGCATCGCTTCCATCAAGCTTTTAAACTTTTCAACTCTCTTTCGTAATTACCCTCCACATCCCGCAACATTTGCTCCAAATTCTCATCCTCAAACATATCATGCTGCAACTCGTCATCCGGTTCCACCGTATCTTACGCGTAGACATCGAAGGGTACCACCTGCTCGCCGTGATGGATCCAACACGTAATTCCTCACAAAGCCACGCCGAATCGTGGTCCTCGATTTGAGCCGAAGTTGTTAAATCTTCTCGATTGGTGCAATCAATGCAAGGACAATATATGAAGTTTACACCTCCTCACAATGTCCTCTTCGCAATTTTTTGAACTCCTTAACACCCTCCTAAATTCAGCACTCAAACGACTTTTCCGATACATCCATTCCTTACGGTCCATCTGTAATTAAACTTCGCACAATAAATATTGAGACACCTAGCTAGCTATTTGAAATATTGAGACATCATTTCTAAGTTAATATTACCTTTATGTAAATAGAGGACAGTTCCAAGATATATAAAATATGTACTCCCGATCGATATCTAGATTCTTCTCCGGTTTAGTGCTTTGAATTCCTTACATAGGAGACCTACATTTTTAACATCAACAATGATATCAAATAATCTAATTATATAGCTCTGTAGTACTTGCAAATCTTTTGACTACAACAAAACAAAACAAGGGTACCAACGATGACTCCTAATCTCTAAATAGGTTAGGTCCTAATCCCATTCGAGGATATGTGGTTCGAAAGTTCCTAAGTTGTTGTACAACTCAGAGAAAATTTAAGACATCTCACCGTTCTCCATATACACGCCTCGACAACAGTCAAGAGGGGTGTGTATATGGAGAACACCAGAAGACGCTATCAAATCTACTCGAGTTGTACAACACACTTCAGAACTTGCCCAAACCACATATCCTCGAATATCCAATTAAAAACGTGGACAATTCGAGACTGCTCACTTATAAATATGCCATTTTGTTCGGCATATTTATAAACAAGCATCCTCGAACAGGAGACGTAGGTTCCGAAGCCTAAACTCTAGCATTTATCACATGATAGAAATTAACAATAATTCCATATTAACAAGAGCACTACAATAATTAAATAGATGTGTGCTTGACAAATTAATAGAGAGTGTGAAATCTGATAGCATATACTCAATTCCAAAGGTAACTTAAACTTTATTCACGATGTATCAAAATTACCTAGTGCAAAATTGAAGGGTTTAATTTAAAGGCGGATTGCTCACATTTTGAAGAAAACAACAAAACGAGGGTAAAAAGAAGGAATCTCCTCAAGATAAGGCTTCAAATTTGCCCTCTTAACACCTATCCTTGAGGACTTCAAATTTTATCATCCAAGTATTGCTTCCAAGCCACGTAATATGAGCTGTTTTCTTGATGGCGGCGGAGAAATCTCCTCCGAACAACAACAGAGATCTTGTTCCCGAGTGGTATATATAACCTAGCGAGGCACATCACAATCGGTTCTCAACTAAAAAGCGATAGTGATTTCCACGTTATCACTATCGGTTCTTTCCATAAAGAGATAGTGATGATCACGTGAACATCACTATCGCTTTTTCTTGGAACCGATAGTGATGTATACCCACATCACTATCACTTCTATAAAAGAACCGATAGTGATATATACGTGATCATCACTATCTCTTATTTTCTTGGAACCGATAGAGGTGACGGTCCATATCACTATCGCTTGTTAGTTGAGAACCGATTGGGATATGTCGAGTCCATATCACAATCACTATAATCTCGTAACCGATAGTGATTATTACTAACACCCCGTCCGGGTTATCTATCACAATCGTTTTCTCGAAAACTTAAGAACCGACACAGATAAAGCGATAGTAATGTGCCGTTCTGTAGTAGTGCTAGGATCACTTCTCTAAGTATTCAGGGATAGCTATGCAGGAAGGCAAGAAGGTTATTCAACAATCGAAGTATTCAGTGACAACTATGCAGGAAGGCAAGAAGGCTATTCAACAATGGGCCAAATGCTACCACTGTGTTTACACAACTAGACGTGAGAGCACCAATGCAACAAAGGTCTTCTAGAACCATTTAAAGAACAAAGATGGTTTGAAGACAGGCCAGCAGCAGCTCAAACTAGAGAAGAATCATGAAAATGGTACAATTGTGGTTGAGCCTTATAGGCATGATCAAGAAGCCAGCTTGAGAAACTTTTATTTGGCAATAACCATGCAGGAGTACCCTTTCATTATTATTGAGCATGAATATTTTGTTGAGTTCATCTAATCCCTGCATCCTAGCTTTCCAGTCAAGAGCGTGCATCACTATTAGGATGGAACTACTGCACATCTTTATAGAATAAAGAATAAATTGCTTGAATGTTTCAAAACCGTTCAGTGCTGCTTTAGCATAACTATGGATATGTGGACATCAAATTAGAACAAAAGTGCTGCTTTAGCATAACTATGGACATGTGGACATCAAATTAGGACAAAGGATATATGCGTGTCACTACTTGTTGGATTGATGATAATTGGTGTATTCAAAAAAGAATTATCAATTTCATGCATATAGGAGGATGGTACACGGGTGCTAATTTGTCTGATGCGTTTACTACTAGCATTATGAGATGGTATATTGAGAAGAAACTATTTCTCTAACTTACGACATTGCATCAACAAATGAAGTGTGTTAAAGATGTCATTGCTAAACTGAAAACACAGAGTCCCCTAATATGTGATGGTTTGTTCTTCCATGCGAAATGTGGTATTCACATATTAAATTTTACTGCTAGAGATGGTCTGCAAGAAATTATATCTGTAATTCATCATATTCGATCATTTGTAGTAGCTATAAAGGGCTCTCCATTGCAATGAAAGGAGTTCCAGAAATACGCATCTCAATGTCAGTTGGATACAAAGAGAGATGTCTTACTGAATGTTTCCACGAGGTGGAATTCCACCTATACCATGTTGTGGGATGGCCTATATTATAGTAGAGCTTTTGAGAGGTTTGTGTGCATGGAATGCTGCAAGTATGGAAATTTAGCTCCATCAGTTGTTAAATGGGAAAAGGCATTGATACTTTGTAAGTGCTTAAAGAAATTCCTTGATGTTACTGATATATTCTTTGGTACTTTATATCCAACATCAAATATGTTTTATCTAAGTTTATGTGACATTAAGCTCTTGATTTCCAAGTAGTATACTAGCACTAATACCACTATTAATAAGATGGTATTATTTATGAATGCTAAGTTTGAAAAGTATTGGAGGAAGTCAAACATTGCTCTTGTTGTGGCTTGCTTTCTTGACCATAGGAGAAATAAAAAGTGCATAGAATCTGACATGAAAAAGTTTTACGGTGAGCTATGGTATCAAGTTGAACTAGAAGAATTTATTAAGGTTGTCAAACAATTTTATGATGCCTATATTTATTCTTACTCAAAGAGTAATATTATACCTAGTGTGACTTCTGAACCAAAATAAGATGACTTTATGGAAGAAGGAAATGATGAAGTTGAAAACTTCTTATATGACACACATGGGAATGATTAAGGTGATGCAAGTGACTTAGATAAATACATGGTAGAACCAGTACTGAGGCTTGCTACATCCAATTAGAAATATGATATTTTATCTTGGTGGAAAGATCATCAAGATGTATATCCTATTATCCTATTCTATCACAACTTGTCCATGATGTGTTGATCATGCAAGTGTCAACTGCTGCTTTTGAATATTCATTCAGCACCACTGGTCATGTCATTGATCCATTTCACATTAGCCTAGAACCTAAAATTGCAGAGGCATTATCTTTATCAAAGATCGGGTAGCTGCATCTAGAAAGGAGATAATTTATAATGTTCTTATTTTGTAATATAATTGTATGAGGAAGTTTCTATTATTTACTAAAGTTTTTTTCTTTAAAATTTTCAGATTCTAGCAATAAGGTTGCATCTATCGTCAATGATCTGAGGGTTGAGGAGAACCTTGTTGCTAATATGGTGATTGAGGTATGTCACTCTTTACTTCATTAATTAGTATTTGCTCCTAACTTATATGTTAATTTACTATCTGACATTACAAAATTAAAAGATGAAGAAGAAATAGCTAATGATGAGGATTGACAAGTTGTGCCATGAAGATGTCTTGTTCTCTTAATATATGTATGGGTGTGGCAACACCTTTGCTTTCTTAATATATGTATGGTCAGTAAAGCTTCTTGTTTAAACGATTGTGGTTTGGTTGATGTTATACTGTTATGTATAGTCACTGGTCGGTACTTTTGTAATATGTTGGTCAGTACTTACTACTTGTGTGGTAACTGCCTAACTAGTATGTACACTTGATCAGTACTTAATTACTTATGTTTCGATATATGGATACTCATGTCATGTCATGATCATTATTTACCTTATTATTTTGAAATGTGGTCTGGTTGATATATAACTCGGTATTATGATCATGTACTCTTGCAGTTTGATTTAATATATGTTACTCTATGTATGCGCGTACTATCTGTATATCTTTATCAATTTCCAACACGAATCCATCCCACATTCATATCCTGAATAATTTGAATTCTTATTCGTATCCAGCTTCGAATTCAAGAAAAATTATATAGGTCAGGATGCAGAAAAAGCAATATCTGTCCGTATCTAACCTATTTTTGCCTCTAATTGCATGTGGCCCAGCTTCCCTAGTCATAGGATGGGTCATGCTTTTGCCTTAATTTTAGACACATAGTCTTGGCCTGAAGCCTAAAATCCCAAAAGGCATAATAAATTAATATTTTCATTCCAAAATTGCATTTCTGGGCTTTGGGCTTGGCAATTGTTGGGGCTGGTCAGGATCGGGTCCAGCCTGAAGTCCAATCCAGCATGTTGTTTGAATAGGTCTAAGTCCCTGCGTTGTGCCATGACATCTTTATGCCGAAGCCCTCCCCCTCCTCTACGGCTTTGAATCACCGACGTACTAACTCATGTACTTAACTTCAAAGGCCTCTGGGGACTATGTTGGCGAGATTTCGTCTTTCGAAAGCAATGTTTCAAATTTCGTTTTTAGACCACAGCTCGAGGGGCGGTTGAAATCTAAAATTTCGGTAAGATTTTAGAATTTTGGTAGAATTCAAATCTGGTATTTTTGTGGCTGGCAAAACCAAAATTTCGATGAAATTGACCAAAATTTTGGCACTTTTCAACCCCCTATGAAATTGTCTCTCGAGGCTAGAAAAAATTGAAAGAAATATGAAACAATACTACAAACATTTATCTACATTTTCTATCTATTTGAATCCAAAATACTAAGTATTTTCACATAAAATACCCTAAGAGTCTCAGATAACTGAGTATTTGTACAACCCATCTAGATATCTATGCCTAGTGTCTCAATCGTATATGTATCTTCTGATTAATGTTAGCAAGTTTATTGTTTTGTCATACTTGTTTTTATACAAATGATGAAGAGTTTATATGAGCTCTCACCTTTGTGGTACTCTTGAGGAAACCTAAATGAAGATTTGTTATAGGCATAGCAAAAGCATTTAAATTTTGGGTATACCATTGCAAGTAAGTGCAATTGGAAATTTGTGAGATAATCTTTCTTTTATGCCATTTTTGGCAGAAGGATTCAAGGAAGTATGTACACAACAGGAGTTAGATTGAACATCCTTCTAGTTGACAAAGCATTAGGCAATAGATAGATGATCTCATGTGCAATATGGCAAAGAAAAGAAGGAAAGGGGGCAAAAAGAAAAAATCCAAACCAAAACACAAATACCTTTTGTTGTTTCATATTTACTTGTACACTATGGAACAAAGCATGCAGAAACTTGTCCTTGGTTTCTACTGAGCTGCCATTCATATACATTTCCCCTCAACATGATCTGCTGTTGCTCAAAATTCCTCTCAGCTTGCCACATGATCATGTTGTGTGCCATTAGCGCAAGCATTGACGATGTCTTCTCAATTGTTTCCCTCCAATCGTGTGCAAGAAATGCATAGTAGATTGCCTTGTTTTTGACATAGGTTTTCAAATTCTTTCTCATTGATGCCCTCAAACTAGAGGGCAACACATCTAATACAAATCATCCCGTGCCTCCTCACCAATAAGATGTGGCTACTAGAGCAACTTCTCAGTGATGATGATGATATTGGCATAGTGCAATGTGAGCGCTGAACCTCCAATTGTGGATGGCGGAGCAAGTGATGTGTATATATATATATATATATATATTGTAATTTGTATATGTATATTTTTGCAAAATTTTCACATATATTCATTAGAAAAGGCATTACAATTCATCACAAAAAATGGTGATAAATCCGGTTCTAAAAACATAAAAACCGGTTGAATTTGTGTACATCTCGGTCCAAAAACCCAAAATCTCACCGAGAAATCTCAAAATCACTATAGCAATTTTAAAATTTTCAAACTTTTTTATCCCCTTGAGATTTGAAATCTTGGCTTTGACCGAAATCCAAAATATCGGCCAAGATTTCTAAAATCTCGTGGGATTTTAAACCTTGCTCGGAAGACATGCATGCACAACAAGAAGGCAATGAGTATGGTGGCGACGATATGATCCACTCAATTGGTGTGCACGGCAGCGTCTAGTGGCTTAGAGTGGAAGCAGGAGATGCCTTTCTCGTACTTTGATTGGCAAAAGATGAATTGCATTTTCTAGAGCGGTAACAATCTAAAAGTCTACCAAAAAATATTGGTCCTTTTCTGCTTCTTGCTTCTGGCTTGGTCCCTGGTGGATGGAGTGCACGGGGACATGCATGATACATGGAATGGCCTAGCGTCAGGGTAGTGTGAGCGTGACGAGTGAAAACTACCCAATGGTAAAGAAGAGGATCAAATTCAAAACTTGCGACAACCGGCAGTTCTAGCTTTAATTTTTTTTCTCTATATACATATTATCTACAATTTTGACGTGGCTTTTACTATTTTTTCTTTCTTACTTCCCTTTAGTTATTTCTAACGTCATTTACTATCATGTATTAGGACAGTCCCAACCCATGGTTTCCATCAGCAATGTCTAGAAGAGAGAGCAATAAACCAATGCATAGTTTCCCAACCTGTGGTTTTCATGAGCAGTGTTTAGAGGAGAGAGCAATAAACCAATGCATGCACCACAAACACAACTTGATAAGCACGCAGAAACGTCCAACCCCGATTTTGCTCGTTTCTTGCGTCTTGGTGTCCGTGTCGACTCAGTTTCTTGCATGAGACACGGTTTCTTTATTTTTCCTTCTCTCTCTTCTTTAATTCCTATGCCACATCAGATTTTTGCTTAGTTGGCAGCGTAATTAATTCTATGGACACCAGCTGAGGTGGAGGGTTGGGGCTGCCCTTAGAGTAAAACACATCTGCCAAACATATAATAAAGAGAGGTATATAGTTCAGTCCTTTGTAAATGTACTTTAATGGAAGTGAAAAAAAAATGACATCTACTCAGAGAAAATATCAGTTTATTTCTCCGTTCGGTCAAATGGCCCCCGGACAGCCGCGAGAATTGCGGCGGAAACCAGCACGTTCGGTGGTATTTTGAATGAAACTTGAAACGCTTAATTTCCTTCTCCGAGTTGCACCTGGCGACTGTAGCTGCAAAACATTCTGCCTTGCCTAGCTTCTTTACGTGTAGACAAATAGGAATGTCTTTTGTTAAAATCTATGACTTTTTTTTCCCTGTTTATAGTTCACTATCTGGATAGAAAGTTATACTGCTCGGCTAATTTTGCTGTAGTACCTCGGCTTTGTTTGGCCTGGTTAGGCAAAGTAGCTGAACGAAGAGTAATGCATCTCACAGTAGTGGATACAACAAGAAGCTGTGAGGTCAAGTAACCCTATAGTTTCTTATGCAAAACAGCTTTCTCCTCCTTGATGGATATAAATTGATGCATTTTGTCAGTTGTCACCTTCCCAACATAGATACAGGTCAACAGACATCCCCCAGTAAAAGGGATAGAAATAAGAAGAATAGAAACAAGAAGAAGACAGAAAGACGTGGAGCAAGAAACAAAAACAACAGGAGTGAGCAGACGAGAAAAAGGCTCTACGGAAAGGTGAAACGGGTCAAGGTCAGGAGGGGCCCGTGGGAGGTTGGGCGGTGCACGGTGCACTGCCGGCCGGCTGCTCACCATCCGGCCATCTACCTACCTGCACTCTTCCAAGCATCGCCTTTCCCTCCTGCCGGCCATTCTCGGCAAACCTTCTTTCTTATCCCCGAGCCAACGACCGAACCAGAGAAGAAAATGTGTAAGCCCCCGGTTGGTTCGTCGAACTGAGAAAGGAATTGGGAATCGGAATTGGTCTTCACCGATTTCAGGTGTTTGGACGCAGTTAGGAATTGGAATTGAAACTGGGCTCTAATTCTTCCTGAATTTATTGACAACTGGCTTCGGCCACAGCATCTTCTTCTTCAACACCGGCGCTACCACCTCTTACTCGTCACTGGCTCCCCTCGACGTCCCTGCACGGTCACCACTTGGATCTAGAATCGCTTGGTCCCCTCCCGCCGCCGACCACTCCAGAGGGTTTGCGCTTCTCCCCTTCGTCTCGGAAAATGAGTTCTTCACCGCTGTATCTTCCCCGTTGTCGTCACCTTCTTCGTCACTGGCGCCACCAGTGAGCTCTCCTTCCTCTTCTAAGACTCCGGTAACCACAGCCACTAGCAAACTCCATGGGCCCATGTAACATCCAATTTTTGCTTTTAATTCAATTTTATGCAAATTGTTATTTTTGAGAATTTTCTAGATTTTATTTGGAATTTAGATAATATTTTGAATTGACCTTCTTGCAAAAAGAATTTCAAATTTGGACAAAGTTTAAGTGAACTTTTGCCAAAAATATTTAATTTGAGTTCTAAATGTTTCAAAATATTTTATCGAATTTTCTGGATTTTTCAAGTATTTTTGCTATTTATTTGAAGCTATTTGAATTTATGTAATCATTTTAATTGAAAAATGATTTGAGAAATCGCATTTCGGTTTTGGTCTGAAACCTAGCCACTGGCTCATTCTCCATGCCTCGGCCTAGCTGCTCACGCCGCGCCGTGGACCGCCTTGCCAGGCTCGGCTTGCCTCTACGCTGAGCTGTTAACTGGCGAGGCCCGCCTGTCAGTGCCTTATCCATGTCCGACGTGGACACGGCACGCCAACCGTGTCCGCTGTGGACACTTGTTCCGTGTCGGCTAAGGAACGGATATCAAGGTCTATAAAGCGCACACACTAGGACCGCCGTGACCCAAGGAACCTAAACCCTAGGTTGATCAGGCAGTTTGCGCCACTAGCTTGCTGGATTTGGATTTTTTGCGCAAGCATCACCATGAGGACTTCGCCGTTGATTTGCCGTCTCTGGTGGTCCTTGGTGCCATCGTCTTCGTTGTTGTGTGTTCTTTCCCATGCACACCTCGATTTGGCCGGAGCAATGCCAGAAGTTGCCGCCATCGTGGATGCCCAAGCTGTTGCTGCTACTTTGAGCATCGCCGCCATCGCTCCAAGTCACCAAACTTCAATTAGACCATGTCACCAGGTGCGCGACATTGAGAGCTTGCTGGAGGTGATCTTCCTGGTCGTCACCTACAATCCTAGCTAGGGACCACACCTCCACCGTGTGACATGGCATGACCCGTGTCTCGATGAGTGGCAAGGTGATGTCATTACGACGTCAACAAGGCCTGACATGTGGTCCACATGTCAGCCTCTGAGATGTTTTTCCTTTTCATAAAATAATTCATTCAGAAGATAAAATAGATGTTGACATCAGTAGTGACATTATAATTCGGGTTTTCCTTAAAAAATAATTATAAAATTTCAGCAAATATTTTATTTATTCTTTTTTATTTTAAATCTTTTGATAGTCCGTTCTTCTTCATACGAGCTCCTATTGAGGTGAATCAAATTTTTAAATTTTTTATAAAATCAAGCTATTTATTTCATGAATTTTATTTGATTTTTTTAGTTTGTTTTGCCTCTGGTTTGTGTTTATTTTTGTATTTACCTCTCGTTTCGCGAAGGCGTTAAAGTGCTAGGAGCGTTAAAGATTGAAGAGTTGACTCAAGTTCAAGGGCCAAATCAAGACCAAGAATTATTCCAAGGTAAGTTGTGTTTTGATCTTGTTGAATCTAGTTTTACAAATACTATATTGTTTTAATCTATTCGTGTTATTTTATGCTTATAACTATTTTCGACTAATTTGGAAAATTAGCTATTCAATCTGATTGGTTATACATATTTTGTCATTTGCTATGCCATGCTTATTTCTCAATCTAGGATGCACAATTATTAGTTGGTTGCTAATTGATAACAACATTGGTTGGTTATATCATGTGTAGTTTGCTTTGCTAGGCCATGTGCAATTGATATCTTTTGGAAGTGCAAATTCAATTTGACTAATGGAATATGAAATATATTTATAAAAGGTGTGTCATGTGTTGTCACATAATGATGTTGAGTTGTTGATGATATATGCTGCCTGATAATCAATTGGGGTGATTACTGATTTCGATTGAGGCAAGTGGTAAGTGGTTGTGAGCCATGGTGAGTCTACATGGTATTAGGTTAGTATATTGATGTGTTAGTGAAAGAGAGATAGTTACTGTGAGTGATTGAAAGTCTAACATCGGTTAATTAAGGACTTACCTTGCAATCCATTGAACTAGGTGCAGGATCAACGATAACAGACTAAAGGAGGGTGAATAGGAGGTTTTTAAAATTCTTTGACTCTAATTCAATAATTATCAAGAATTACAATTCTACAACAATTAAAGCCTAAATAAGTTAGGTTTTGCTAGGCGCATCGACAACCTAAGTCTAGACAAGAATAATAATCCTAGAGAGATAATTAAACACTAAGATCACTAGGATTGTAAATTTTATAAATTTAATCATAAGAGAGTAAATCACAAGAAAATAAACACAATAATTTTTCCCGTGGTCTCGGAGACTTGACTATCTCTCCTAATCCACATTGAGATAACTTGAACAAATCAAGCCAGCTCCTTGCGTAATTGAGCCTCTCTCGATCGCTAGTGGTAGCTCTTCCCCACTCTGGATAGGTAAGCTCTGACCTTCACACCCGAATACGGGTCTCTTCACAATCTCCTTTAAAGAGATCACTGGTTCCACACTTCTAAGTTATCTAGGATGCGACAACCTCTAAGAGAATAGAACTTTGGTTCTTGCTTGAGGTTGATCGAGTGCTTTGAATGGCTCAAATCAAGATCACACTTAAATAATCTCACCAACTCATAAATACGAGAAAGGAGTGCTCAATTGATGACGAAAGAGTGGCTAGGGCTCACAAGTATTTATAGCCCCAACCATAAATCTAGCTGTTCGTGGCTAAAAACCTATTTTTCAACAAAACCAGTACTACCGCCTATGTAGGATCGGTAGTACTAGCCCCATATCAATGGTCGAATTTAGCATTTGATGTGGTGGTTAGTTGTTGTTGCTACAGTAACCCCTGTACGACCGTCATATAAGATTAGTAGTACCAGCCTTTAAACGCAAAACAATGCAATTTAACTCTATTCTCGAAAAAGGCTACCGCCCATCGCTCCTACATGGGCAGTAGTGAGGGCCCAAGAAAATGCATTAAAAAAGCACAGTTTGGAATAAAGCTACCGCCGAAGAGGGCTGGTACTACTGGAGGTCTGGTAGTACCGCTCCCACATATGCAGTAGTGCCAGCCATACTTTTTTTTCACAAAAAATACATTGTTCTGTAAAATAACTACCGCCCTAGGGGCCAGTACTACTAGATCTGCGGCAGTACCACTCCTAGACAATGGTAGTGTCCGTTTTACAGATTTTCAGAGTTTTTCAGAAGATTTTTCGAGGAACGCACTTGACTAAGTATGAGCATGATTTTGAGCCATGATTTTTGATCATTTTCAAGCTGTTAGCCAAAGGTCCCTCTTAATAGTATGGTACCTATTCTAGCATCCTGATCTTTTCTTCAAACACTAAGATCAACAAAAACTACGAAAATATCCTTAAATTTTTATACCTTAGAGCATCTCCAGCAGAGCCCCTAAACCAGCCCCTAAACCTTAAAATAGGGAGTTTAGTAAAAAATACAGATCCAGCAGGGCCCCTAATCCAGCCTCTAAAATTAGGAGGCCCCTAAATTTGCCTCCTTAGCCCTAATTCCCAGGGAGCCCCTAAACCAGCCCCTAAACCTTAAAATAGGGAGTTCTTAAAGATACACCAGGAGATTGAAGACAGGGAAATACATGAGAGGCTTCAAGATGATCTTATTGAGCATTTGTGGGTAATTCACAGCGCTTCGTAGTTTGATTCATTGTTCGGAGTTTCTATTTATCTATTTATCATGTTTTGAAAATTTTAAATATCATGTTTTTAAATTGTAAATGTTAATATGCTTATGTTTTATGTATTACAAATATTTTTGATTGAATTTTAGTGGTGTCAAATGAAGATTATACATAGCGGATATGTCAAAATAGGAGAAAAAGTAAAATAGGGGCTGAGATTTAGGGGATGTTACTGGACTTGTGCTATGAAAATAGGCCCCCAAAAAATAGGGGGAGTCCCTAAATCCAAAATAGAGGCCCTATTTTAGGGGCCCTTGCTGGAGATGCTCTTAGCATTGAGCTTAAAACCTTGATTTTCTTTGTGCTTCATGATTTCACTTCTTTATGTGCCATGTCTATTTTCATAACCCCAAGAGAAATTGTTAGTCCTTTAATCACAATTCCCATTAATTATCAAAACACAAAATAAATTAGGGGCATAGATGCTTCAGTAGGCTAATCATACAATCACATGTCTATTATGGACCAGATTTAACTAAGTTACCAAGTCTTAACATGTTATGCTTTAGGCGGAAGACCAAACTGTATGTGCAGGGTCTAGGGAAGGTGTGTTGTCGTAGCCATACAACTTAAACAAGGATTGTTCCTAATCTAACGATAAGTCTCTCTTATTCTCCTACTCTGTTTGATGGAAGGAATAATGAGTTCAGGCTTATTGGGATGATCTATGTTCAGACAAAGTTTTTAAAAAGTTTTGTTATGATCTTCTTAGTCGCACGTTGATGGGTATGTATAATGGCCGATATTATGAGATTGATCATATCTTATAGGTAAAGTGTATAACCTCTGTAGAGTGTCAATCTATTCGGATAGCCATGTCCCTATTTATAGACAATGCTCGAGAATTTCAATTAAGGGTTAAATTTTATGAAATAAAATTTGGGAAGGGATGTTGTATGTCATTCGAAATATTGGATGTTGGTTTAGACTGTGTGCCAGTTTAAATTGAGAAATACTTGAACAGAATGGCTATGAGCCATATGTCCGACATGTATTGGATGCCTCGGTGATTCAGTCCCTATTGTATACAACTACCTCCACTAATTTAATAGTTCGCTGTCACATATAGCCCACCACTCGGACACAAATCTTCTTTCCACTCGAGCTCATACAATTGTGCTCACATCCATGGAGGCATGGATCCACTTGGAGTTGGTGGTAACTAGGGCAGCCACAACTTCATGAGCTCTGCCACTGTGGCATTGTAAGTTCAATCTCTATTTATTTGATTTTGGTAATTAATGACAAATCTAAAAATGAGATTAACTCCTTTGTTGAGTATGATATTGATTAGTCTCATTTAGATGAAAAGATGAAAATATCAGAGGTATGCATCTGATACCATATTGTTATATCTTGTTGCATTCCTTATATTTAAAATATAGGGTGGACTCTATAAATGTTTCAACTTGGATATGTGTATATTGTTTCCAACTCATATTCATATATATGAATGCACAAATTTAGGGGGGGTTTATGTTTAATGGTTTCATTAGTATTGATCCCTTTTTTCTTTTCCACACATATTGTTCATCTTTACTTTGAAACACATCATTTGAGTATATAAAGTTTTATAGTTGTAATATAGTTATATTGATGTAAATTCAATTATTTGCAATTGGGTTTTCTTCAATCACTAAAAAAGTGGATTAAAGAATCAAGGCCCTCTATTATGTGTTAATGGTATGCTTTGGTGAGTAGTGACAATCGGTTGTGTTGGACTAACATTTTTCATGAGTTAGTGAAATAGGTTAAGTCCAATGCTGATGAAGATTTTGAATGACATTATATATTGATAGTCATTAAGTCAAGGTTCAGGATGAACGAGGTTGTCATGTGTTGATGTGCATCATGATAAGATCCCAAAGTGAAGGTAGTTCGTCATGTGTTAATGAACTAGACAAGGACCCGAATTTGGAGAGAAGATGATCAGCATCAAGTGAAAGCTCCAAGTGGATGAGCAAGGCAATGGTATAACTAACATAGACTAAGATATGTTCTTAATATTTTACCAGTCTCGGTGTTTAGTTGGGAGACTGGATTACTAGTGTAGCTTGTTGTACTATTAAGAGGGGTATTATCCAGTACTTTGAGCCACATCATGTGTTGAGACCTCACTTGCCCTAGCTCTTCATTGCATTGTGCTATTATTTGCGAATGCATTTTGCAAATAGTTAAAGCTCATGAACTAACTTTTTGTAGTGTGTGACTAAGATTGCAAATGTATTTTATAAATTGTTAAAGTTCATGCATTGATCATTTCTAGACTCTTGTTAGTTTGTAGTCATGCTCTTGATCAAGTCTATCTTAGGGATTTTGAGAAAATCGATTTTAGCCTTGTGTGGCTACATTGAAGTTTTAGTATTCTATGGGAATATCCATGGTTTCTTAGATCTTATAAATGGATTGAAGTTGTAGCCGTATTGATAAGCTTTCTATAGAGTCCAAGATAACCTAAATTGAACTTCGGTGTAAAAAGTTATGATCCTTTTGAGATTGAAAATTTCAGCACTACCGTCTTAGCACTACCGCAAGTCGGTAGTACCAGTACTATAGGCCGGTAGTTATATTTCAGAGTGGTATAGGCCGGTAGTTATTTTTCAGAGCGGTGTTTTAGAGTCCCTTTGGGGTTGAAATTGTCAGTATTATTGGGATTTGTTCACTGATAGTACCAGGGGTACTGTAACAATGAATAGTTCAAATGCATTTAATGCCAAGAACTAACCGCTACAGTAGAGGCCAGTATTACCAGACTTTGCATGTCATTAGTATTGAATTTTGCTAATTCTTCTGAATTTCATCCCCAACAGCTAGTTTTTGTTGGTGAGCTATATGAGGATGACTTATACTGGTATTTGGTGGCTTTTTGGTATTTCATTTCACTCTTTTGAACTAGTGCAAGCCTCTCCTCTAAATTATTCATGTGTTGTAACTTGCGAGCAAGGATAGAAAAACTCTATGTGCATGTGTTGCATCTAGAGGTGGATTAAATATTCACTTGTGCATGTGTCAAGTAAGAGGCTTGGCTTGTTATTCTTGATGTTTGCCAATACCTTTATGGCGTGGAGGCGTCGAGATCTGATGATCTTCTCAAGAAGCTTGTGAGAAGACCTGATGTGTTATAAAGGTTGGAGCTCACCTACCCTGAGGGGAAAGAGCTACTACTGATAGATTCGAAGTGTTTGGCTTAATTTGTGGAGTCAGTCCAATTCATTTGGATTTACCTCAAAATGGATTAGGGGAGACCGGTAAGTCTTTGAACACCACGGTAAAAAGATCATGTGTCATTTTTTGGTTTGTTTTCTATTGCTCATTTACATTCTTACAATTTATATACCTAGAATTGAATTGATTGCTTGTCACTCTAGGATTGCAAACCTTGACATATATTTATGTTGTTGGTGCACTTAGTTGAAACTAGACAATTTTGGCTTTAATTGGATAAAACCATTTTGATTTCGCTTCCACACATAAAATACGATTTTGGCCAAAGAGAATTTTTAAAAACCACCTATTCACCCCCTCTAGTCTGCCTCCTCAACCTTATAGGCATTCACATCCACAAGCTCCATTTGCCTCCTTGAACTCCATCGTCCATCGCGAGTAGCATAAGCATTCTGCAGTCATGGGGGCATCTGGGCATGGCCTCTTCAATCTCCCACGTGCATGGCCTTCCTCAGCTCCACCACACCAACCATGGCATCCATGAGCTTCGTCGACCTCCATGAGCAGAACTAAAAGCTCCATAGGCACTATGACAAAGACTGAGTGAGATCTGTTGTGGTTAATCGAGCTTGCCCCTTAGGCTTCTGCCAGAGGTGCCGCAGCCCCCCTTCACTGACAATTTTTTTGCTATTGTTTCCATCCATCCATTGATCCATGCACCTACTCCTTCGGGTAGGATTTTGTTACAAGATTTTTTCTAAATTATTGTTGCATCTTTTCTCAATTGTCGCACAAAGAATTTTGGTTTGTTGCAATTTGTCAATTTGAATTGTTATAGCAAGCATCTTTCGTTTGCATTGGGTTAATAAATTGTTGTATCGTAGTGCAATTTTTGTTGCAATCAATTATGTGGGTTTATTGCACTATTTGTTAAGATGACTTTATTGCAATAGAATAAGGTTTTTTTGTTCCACACGCAACAATGTGCCGCTACAAATTTATTGCATACATACCAATCTATTGTTGTATAGCTGCAAATTTGCCCCCTTTTTTTTTTCTTGCAGTTGGGGTGATATGTTGCACAACATTATTTTTTTTGGTTGCATTGGGGTAATTATTTTGTTGAACATTTTTGTTGCAACGAGTTGTTGCAACATATTCATTGTGATGTTGCAGATGATATTTTCAATTGTTACATATGCATATTTAGACTGTTACAAGGGTTTAATATCTTTTTAGAGACATGTCTCTTATTTTTAGAATTTGTTACACAAAGTAGGCGTGGCCTATGGTGATGATGGCAGCGACCGAGCTCCACGACCATCATCAGCCAGCTCTAGCTAATTCTTACAGTAGCTACAGGGAGAGGGGATATTGGTAGTGGCGGTCGGAAGTGCACCGAGCCAGCCCTGGCCTGCTAGATTTGTCCCTCCCACCAATATCGAGAAACCAAGATTAGCAACCGCTGTCTTCTGCAGGCTTCAAGCTTGCTTGTTGTCAGTTGTCACTGGCCATGCAATGATGCACACGAGTAGGAATGAAAATGGAATGGAAACTTTTTGACCGTTCCGAAGGAAAACGGAAACGGAAGCTGTTTTTCGGAAATGGAAATGGAAAGTATCGGAACGGAAACGGGAGAGTTAGTTCTGACAGAAACGGAAACGGAACAGAAATTCTGTATAACCTTATTCGGAATTTCCGAATGGCCCGAGCGCTATTCTGCCTAAAGCCCATTGCCGTTCTAGCCGTCCGAACCGAAAGGCCCAAGCGGAAGGCCGAAGCGGCAAGGCGCAGTCAAGGAACTGAGGAAGGCACCGAGACACCGAGTGAACCAAACCTTAGCTCAGACCCTCCGTCACCAGACTCCCCTAGCGGCTCGGCCTCCCGAGGTGGCGATGGGAAATCCTCCATCGCGCCGCGCTGCCCTGCCGCCGGCGCCAGGCGACGGATCCTCCATCACACATCGCACCGCCTTCCGGTGCCGCGATGGGATCCTCCATCACACTGCCCGCCTGCCCCGCGACGGGAGATCTTGCACCGCGCCCCCGACCGGAGTCCCTCTACTACGCTGCACCAGATCGGAGCCCCCACTGCGCTGCACTAGATTAGGCGACAAAGGAAGTGGTAAGCTTCTTGTATCTCTTTTCCTCTCATTTCTGTACTGAGTT
Organism: Guadua angustifolia; assembly: GCA_036346375.1. Taxonomy (NCBI): domain Eukaryota; kingdom Viridiplantae; phylum Streptophyta; class Magnoliopsida; order Poales; family Poaceae; genus Guadua; species Guadua angustifolia. The sequence continues at coordinate 24,220,873 of CM070517.1, forward strand.
TGTGCAATTTACAGTGCTTAAGTTGTTGAGGCCTCATAAGGAGTAGAGTTGTTCTTCTCTTGGAATGTGATTCATTTCGATCACCTTGAACCTGTGGAGCAGTGTGTGATTCATTTCTAAACTCTGAAGAATATTTTTCTTCTTTCCTAGTTTTCTCCTCCTGCTTTTTAGCTCCGCCCATCCTCTGTTTAATCCAAGATTCGCCGGTGACAAAGCAGGTAAATTTCTGTGACTTCTTGCAATTTTTTCGGAATTCCCCCTTTGTCGACTGCCGTAGTCTTTTGATTGTGTTTACCGATGGGCATAGTTGGGGATGGCGAGGAAAATCAGACGGATTCCCATTGATTCTTAATTGAAAGATGATCTTTAATCAGCTACTTCTGACCCAAGATGATGTCGTTAGGTAGTTTTAATCTTGTAAAAGAATTTTTTTAGGGAATCGAATATCTAGCGAACATTCTGAGGGCGTAAAAAGATGCTCCAAGCTCACCAGATGCAATGGATTTGATTGGATTGTTGACTGTGTATTTGCAACTTTATCAAAAGAAATTAAGTTTCGCTATGTCAAAAGAAACATAAAATTTCTCATGCATGGATGCCGGAGAGAGATTAGAAACAATTTGTAGGGTGACAATGGAGTTGCTTAAGCTTTACCTATACAACGTGGATTTGAAATTCTGAATTCATTTAACTTTGTTTATGTGTTGTTTTGGCCCTTCAGTTTTGTCCGGAGGATGATGATATGATATTGTTGCCCCAGCCTTAGGTTCCGCCACAATGTAGTGGATCTGTGCTGATTGGCATACCCATAAATCTGACCCTATTTGAAATTCATGGATCTTGCACCTTTTGTTTCAGATTTCCCATTTTCGTTTTCAACATGGCCCTTGATTGTTGAGCAAGACTTTCAGAGGGGAATCGAATATCTAGTGAACATTCTGAGGGTGCAAAAAGACTCAAACTCACCAGATGCAATGGATTTGATTGGATTGCTGCATATCACAGAATGCAAATTTGTGAACAGTTCTCTGTTTCCTGACTGTGTATCTGCACCTTTATCAAAAGAAAAAGTTTCGCTATGTCAAAAGAAACATGTTATTATATTATGATGTGAAAGAGCTATTTATGTTTGCTATTATACTATAATGTGTTGACTAGTAAACAATGTTTACATGTTCTTGTTCATATCATACTCAATGTTGGCTAATATTGTTAAGATGTTGTTCTGTGTAATTACAGTACAATTCAAAATTGGTATATTTGGAACTTTGGATAGATCATGTACTACATTCTTGTGAAATTTTTTGCTTCTGTTTTCGTATCCGCTCCGTTCCGTTCCGCTTCCATTTCCGTCACTATCCATTTCCGTATCCGTTTCCGGGGTTTCCAATTTCGTTTTCGTTACCGGTAAAAAATATGGAAATGGAAACAGAACAGCTATTTACCGACCGTTTCCATTTCATTTTCATCCCTACACACGAGTGAGCATGAGGAAAAAGAGGCGTGGGATGCGGTGTTTTTGTTTGGAAGGAATCGGATGGTAGTAATTCACTCGCCACCAGATCCAACAGCAAAGCGCAACGTACGGAGCTAGCGCCCAGATCGGACGTCTCGGCGCAACTCTTGTACCTTTATTGTTATTATTATTTGCTTATTGTCGTTTTAATCTATTTGCTGCATTCAATTGTAAATGCTGTTTTATTATAAAATAACCATGATGGTCATCCATTTGGAATAAGTTTTGCATGTAGTTATAACAAACTTGCATTCTGTGTACAACTTGTTGAGTCTTTATATACTCACCCTTACCACAACAAAATCATCAGTTGAGGAGGAATCCACACTTGCCGTGGAAGAGGAGTACCAGGAGGAGGCGAGTTACTAGGGACGAATCTTGTCAGTTGCATGTGGCATATTGATGGGTCACCTGTGCAATTTTTGTTCCGCTGTTGCTTTATTTCTTAGATCTTAAGCTTTGTGTGGCATAATAATGTAAAGTCGGTCATAAGGTCAATCAACTGTCTTTTATTCAATAAATAGTTTTGAGCAGTGCTTCAATACTTTCCCTCCTAATACAAGTTGTACAAATCTTAAAGCAAACGAAGGAGTAAGTAATCATCATCTATCCTTCATTTGTGCATTAATATTTGTGCAACTGTCAAAAAGAAAAGCATGGAAGCACCTCTCATAGTCTTTTATTATGTTACCGCTGTGTATAATTGTGATATTTCATCCATATTATCACTGTGTGCACTAGAGTGATTCTAAATTAGTGCAGCTTACATAAAGAAACTAAATTTGCATATTCAGGTCTCAACAACCCACCACCGCCAACAAGCTCCCCTGGATCCCCTGCATGCTTGATACCTCCTCCAACTAATTTGGATTTTTTGCAATGGCATCTAAACAACATTTGGATTTGAATAGAACTATAGTTCCACTCTACAATTTAACGTGTCATCCAACCACTAGGAATTAATTTTATAAACAAATTTCAATTCAACTTGTGTTTGATTTGGAGCCTCAATCCAATTCATCTTATCCAATTGTTAGAACCAAACGAAGGCACGAAGCCATGGAGCAGCAAGAGATGGATGTCTAAATTCTTCTTTTTCCTCGCGATTTAAATAAGTAGTGGCGGACGCAGGTCTATAGACAAGTCTCTGCTGCCATCTCATGCCTGAATTGTCGCTTGCATTGCCAGTGTTGGTTGGACCCACCTCAACCCTTGGTCCCCACGGGACCGTCCAATCAAAGAACGATGACTAGATCTTTGAGCGGATATTATAGCAGATTACTTGCCAAGTTTACACTGTAGCAATTACTGTAGCATTTTTTTTATCTGATTCAAACCATTCGTTGTCTCTTCGGACGGCCTGTGCCTGCGAAATTGATCGTCAAGGTTTTGGCCTTTCAGCGGCTTTAGCTGTTGCTCGCGCCTCCTCACACTAGCATTGTACCCGCTCTTGTAAATAAATGATGTGTGGGGGGAAATATGTGAAGGTAAATCAAGCAGTAGTATGTGTGCAAATGAAACGCTGGAAGATTGACCGCATTGGAGATTGGATATTACTCTCTCTATTTCTGAATACACGTCGTTCCAGCTTTGAATTTTTTTTCTAAATGTATTTCATTCTATAATTGTAAGGTGACTTTTTATCATTTTTCTTTTCATACCCCTCCTTTTTAGCTATTTTTAATATCATTTAGGATTATAGAATAGAATAAAACACACCGTCAAAAGATATAATGAAAAAGAGTAATACAATTTTTAATAGATATGTCTCACGTAGAAATATAAGAACCTAGAATGGCAAATATTCAGGAACGAGGCAGTAAGAGAGATGGCTAATAATCAAGTACTAGTATATTACGTTGCTTTTTAGCTTTTCTAGGGAGCATGAGACGCATGCCATATACCAGAATGCCAGTATTTGAGCCAGCCGCAAAGTCGGATTCAAAGAATTTTTTTAATAATATATTTTTATTCAAATTACAAAAATATACCTCGAATAAAAAATTACAAAAATATACCTCTATTACCATATGGTTGGACGACAAGATGGCAAACTATAGAAAAATCTGACTCAGCACTGACATAACCTTCTATCACTAAATAGAGATAGATCTCTGCCCAACCATTAAGTGACAGAAATATGTTGCCAAATGAAATAGTGACATATGTTTGTCACCCAATGGTTCGGCGATATAAATCTCCAACCATTTCTTCTTTTCTTTATTAGGGTTTGTTTTTTGGACTTCTTTTGCTGAGGTTCACACAAGGTAGTGGACAAACGGAGGGAAAGAAAATATGGCAGGGAACAAATTTCTTGTGAGCAAATAGAATTGCTTGACTTGTTCAATTAAGTTTAACTTCGAACTTACAGAATTTTTGCAAAAAAAAAAGTATACTCTTCTGTTGAAAAAACCAAGTAATTCAAAAAAGTAAAGAAGTCTAAGTCTAATTAGATCCATCTCAAATTTTTTGAACCCTTTGAGAAAGCGTTCAATGGGTTCTCAAATCAAACAAAAATGTAAAAACTTTCATTTCATGAAGGTTTTATGTTATATAATCATTTAGATAATAATGTAAATTAATCATAACTATGTAAACTTAAATTGTAAAAGTAATTAAATTTTTTTAAGGAAATTAAATTTATGAGGAACATTTTTCCACTGATTTTATTCAAAATTCACTGTAACTTGTGAGCATTACTTATTAAAAGTCAGTGTTATTTTGATAGTTGCTAGAATTTTAGAGTTCCAATCAGGGTTCAATAAATTAAGAAAAATTCAAATTTATCAATGATAATTCATGTAGTATTTTACAAAATTATTATTGAGCATCTTTTGGTTGATAAAAAATTCAAATTTTATCGTTCCTCATTCTCTTTCAATGTGCGGCAAATTTGACGACAAATCATAGGAAAACATTTAATAAAATATTTATATTATAAAGTGCAGTAAGTACAACAACTATAGTAGCATAGCATGTGTACAACATGAAAGATATAGAAAGAATTCATAAAATTGATATACAACATAGGTACATGCCTCTGATAAAGGACTAAGTCACAAAACTATACATTCTATGACCATAGTTGTCAGAATAGGGTATGGTCAAATGGACAATAGTTATCTGTTGGTTCATGACGGGTACTATGTTTGGATACCTAATAGGGCTTAATGTAATATCATCATCATAATTCGGAGGACTCCGAGGATACAAGGTTCGTGGCCTAGGTAGCATGAAATCATCATCATCATCATTTGTACGGTTAGAAGGTACTCCTCCTTAAGTGCTGGTTAGACGTCCTCTTGCATTGTTGCTAGAACGGCCTGTTGTAGTGCTTGAACGATCAGTTCTGATAGTGCTTGAACGTCGAGGTCTAGATGATGTGAAATCGTCATCATTATCATCATCGCCATAATTAGGAGCAAATCCTCCTTTTGTGGTGGTTGAACGTTCTTTTAAACTTTCTGCTGCAACAGTGATGGGTAGATCTCTACCCTTCCAGTTAAATTCTCTTCTGTGCGAACTAGGTATCACACCGCCGTCAAAGAGCATATACATCGCTACGAATTCTGGGATATCTTTGTTCAGCAACTCTTCATCCTCCGGGAATTACTAACACACAAGATAAGCATACGAAGTAGTGAACTTATGGATGATGCTAAAAAGATTAGTACAGGGAACAAATATGAAATAACTAACCTTAAGATGCTCTGCATACTGATCGGGCAGCATCAATATCCTATAAGATATTGTAGAGAAACCTGTAGCAGAAGGGTGGTCGGCTAGTTCGCATACCCTTAAATACCTTTGACAGCACCATTGCAAGTGCGCCTTGAGATCATCGGAGGTCACAAGGTTCAGGCCAGAGGTTGTCATCTTATGCCTCGATAATGTTGGAAGCCACTCTTGCAATTTGGACACCACTGTACTTAGGTTCTCCTCCTTAAACGGATCATCCTTCCTATTACGTGTAACCTTCAACGTGTAATGAAGGGCTACGATATTCATATCTGGTGTCCACAAGAATGCTTTGCTAGAGTATCCAGCCATAGTGAAGTGTGAGTGGGAGCTGTGTATGTGTGCCTGCGATTTGGCCTTTTATAGTCTCCAAGGGGTGGTGTATGGACTAAATGTTGGAAGGTAATATTCAAAAGTGCAGAGGGACTGCAAAACGCTGGAGTGTATAGTGAAGTCAGGCTAAAAAGGCAGCCATGCATGCAAGGTCTTAGCACTGACAAATATACTATGCAATAAGTGGTCAATTCGAAGTTAAAAGCAGGCAGTGAATGTCACTTCGGATTGTGCAGTGTGCAGTTAGCGCGACTGACAAAGCCGATGAGACTTTGTACCGTGCAGTGAATAGTCACGTCAGATTATGTTGTGTGTAGCGAGGATTGGGCAGAGTGTTGCAACTTGTCACTGCAAAAGGTGATAGATGCTTTCTTCTTTGACAACTCATCCTGATAAAGCTACTACCTGTGACTTATGTAATTGGTCTGACAAATTTACACTCCCATAAGTTGTCTAATCGCCCTGAAAAAGCTGCTACAAGGGGATGAAATGTGCAATTTCATCTTCATGGAGGCTATTTTTGAAAATAAAAAACACAATAGGATAAAACTACATGGTTATATGGTGATTCTTGAGTTGCGAGTATTTTGGTTAAAGGCTGTTAAACTCAACTATTCATACAATGTGGCTCTGGCAACCTTATCATTTAGGGTATTAGCATTAATAGAATTTATATGCTAAGCAAGTTGTAAACAAGATATTTTTCTACAATATGATTGTCCATATACTAAAGTGTATTCTTGGATTGATCCCCAAAAATTTGTGTATAGACAGGTTATTTTGTGAATAGCCAAAATGTTTAAAAGTTTTAGAATCTGCGCTTCTAGTGATCGTTTAGGGCGTTTACGTTGGCAGGATCTAGATGCAAAGCAATTTTAAATAGGATCTTTTTTTAGATTATGGTAGTACATATATCAAAGAGTGTTTATGGGCTATTCCTCCATAATTTTTCATTTAAACATGTTATTTTATAAGCTGCCAAAAAATATTAAGTGACCATGCAGTTTATATGATTACGGTACAGTGTTCTTTCTAAGTTTGTGACTGCACCGTATAGGATATTTTAACTATTTTTAACGCATTAGTAGGGGATATTTTAAACAATAGTATTCCATAACCAAATACAATAGTTCGTACATCATATTTGGAATGGATTAACTAAATACATAAGATAAAAAGTACTAACAATTCAAAACATAAGAAACTACCGCCGGTCCCATTTCGGGGTGGCTCCTCGTTGCTGGGCAAGCCTCCCGCGAATCTGCCCCTGCGAGTATGTCAACTGCGTTGGTGCATGGTGGGCCCTCTGTGGTCTAGCTGGGGGTGTAGCATACTCCGGTTGAGAAGGCTGCGTCGGTGGTGGTGCTCTCTGCAATTGCGATGCTCTAGGCTCATCCACATCAACGAAGTACCTCAACACACCACCGTCGTGGAGTAGTCCACGTAAGCGACTGGACCAAAGTGTCTAGCAAGTAGCTCGCCTTCTCGTAGCCGGCAGCATGACGGTGGCACGGGAGGCTGTAGCATGAGAAGATATACCTGCAACACCCCTACCTCCTCTAAGCGGCACGCCGTGAGCCACATCGGGAGGCTGGCAGCATCCCGCCAACTCGAGGACGCGTCTCAAGCTCTCCCGAAATCTCACAAAGAAAGAGGTCACCTCCTCTCTGGTCACGTCAACCTCACTGGTAAGACAAGAAAGGAAGCTCCCTAACTCCTCGTAGTACTGGCCCAGCACATCAATCTAGAAAATACATTACGAATTAGTTAGAATGGTTACCAACTAAGTGTACATGAGACTGTAGCTAGAACGCAATGTACTGGGCAGAGCCGAGTCCGTATGGACGGGATACAAGTCCCTCACCTTGGAAACGTGTCTAGGAGGATCAGGGTCGACACGTACCAAATGCAGACGGATACGAGAAGTTTATCACTGTCGGTAGCCACGGTATGTCTGTGGGTCGTACGCCACACCGTCAGCATGGACGTCGTCCAGGGCTCCTCCCCACTCCTCAACCCAGGGCACCATACGTGTGTGCTAGGGGGTGGCCCCATGAACGCCCTTCCTAGTTTGGTTATGGATAAAAAATAAATATAGTATTATTAGATAGCATTACACGACAATAATTATAGAATATTGATGCAGTTAACTTACGTGTGGGCACCGTATGGGACCACACAGCCGACCTGAACTGGGAACTCCTGTTGTAGACCAAACTGACTCATCACTCAATGGACAGCGTAGCCGTCGACCTGGACTTCGAACAGGAGGAACCGACATGTGCGCCAGTACGCCGTGTCTTGTGTGCATAGGGTGGACAGCCCACCCGTCACACGTAGCTGCACCTCTGCCGCTGTGTACAACGTCCAGCGTACGTGATAATCGGTGAGGTGGTCGAATGCAGCGATGAACTGCAGGTGGCCCAGCCGCACCGTCCTATGTGCCCACCTAGGCTACAGTGATGACAGAAAAATCAATGCAGAACGTTACCGTTAGTACTCACAAATGTTAAAGCGAAAGTTTCAAAATCGTAATTGCAATATCTTATCCGTTGGTGGCACCAGATGATGCCCATGGTCGGAGTGTTAACATCATCATCACCTGCATGTACAAGAGGTTGTAGGTCGATATCGGGCCGCCCGATCTGGAACCTCTTGTATGCCCAAAGCTATACAAGCAGTGAGCATCCGGTGAAGGTCGAGCCGTTGACGATCTGTCCACAACCGTCGTAGAGTGCACAGTACATGGCGCACAACACAACCAACCCCTAGGAGTACTGCAGCATGGTGTCAAGGGGTGCGTCTACAATTGCCCTAGCGAACTGGACGAGGTGTCTGTCCTTGCTATCCCCATGGGAGCTCGTGAACATGCACCAGCCAAACAGCCACAACAGGTATGCCTCTAGGTGGCGGCTCACCCTCATCTCATTCGCAGGCTCGACGATGTGCTCTGCCTATGAATTTAAGCTTACTTGTTAGTTTAACCAGTATATACACAATTAAGCTTTAAAGGTTAGTTACATACCATGAACTGTCAAGCCACCTCAGTGTCGGACCATGTGTACTGGTGAAGGGTCGGTACACTGCAGCTGGTAGCACACCCTGGAACCGCACAAGTAGCTCCTGGCGCCACGTCGGGTCAACATCCTAGGGCACCACAGGGTCACCGGCAATCGGGAGTCTGAGGAGGTACGAGATGTCCTCCAAAGTGATCGCCGTCTCCCCGACAAGTAGATGGAAGGTGTGCATCTCCGGCCTCCACCGATCCACCAGAGCAGTGAGCAGGGCCTGTAGAATAGGAACCGACGACCCATGTCCCATCCCTACACATCGTCGTGCGCCGCCTCCACCATGTGAGCAAGTAGCAGCAATCCTGATGATCAAAGCCTAGGAAACAAAAATATGAAATTAATATTAGCACCACACTAATTAATTAATATAAATTATGATACTACAGCAAACATATTTAGAAATTTAAAGAATAATATGTTACCTGGGGATCCAACGAGGATCAAGTGTCCAAAGCTTCTGTGGTGTCCTCGGTTGTAGTACGCCAAGCTCTAGAGGATCTTGTCTCTCCTCTAGAAAAGCAGTGGCGAAGTAGGCATGGTGACAACAATCAACGACCAGATCTAGCAACTCAAATGGCCAGTCGTCATCTCCATCCTGGTGAGCAATACTTGCAAATTACAAAAATGAAAGTTATAATAAAAATGCGTATAGAAACAAATGCATACGAAAAATTATACAAGCATCATAACAATACATAGAAACAAATGCGTACGAAAAATTATACAAGCATCATAACAATACATAGAAACAAATGTGTACGAAAAACTATACAAGCACATAACAATACATAGAAACAAATTTGAATAATTTATCAAGCCACAACACTCACAATTACATGCAACTTGCTTACAACTAGGTAAAAAATAGAGTTCGTACAACACACATTACATCAATAAAATATGAATTTGACATATAGCATATAATAATTCAAATAGCTTCTCTGGTAATATGATGGCATCATCCATCACGCCTTGCAGACGACGATCCCTCCCCCGCCATTGGGTTGCCATCTCCTTCTTCATCTTCTTCGTTTAGTGGCTGACTGTTCTTAAACGTATGTCCTGTTCGATTGCATAATGAACATTTTTTCACGCACTTATTAGTTTCAGACTCATCCATGTCATTTTTGATATGCCTTATTTTTTGATGCCTTGCTTAGCATGTTCTTGCATCAAAATTAGGAACCCAGAATCTTTCATTGACACTAGGAGTTGTGGTGAATAATCCGACAACACCATAACCAAAAACCTCCTCGCTCCAAGTTGCCATCACCTTTTCCTTCATAAAATATTCAGATAGATATGTACCAGGTCACATTACAAATAATGCACATACGGCTATCACATGAGAACATGGCCTATGCAAGATGTGGGGTTTGTTACACGAGCATTTGCAGTCAGCCTCCATGATGCACTCTTGGGTGATAGCTTTCTGGTTAGTTCCATGCTGTCCTTTATCTCTGTATATCACCTCGAAGCGCAGTATTCTTGCACCTACTTTGATAGCTCTATGCTTGACTGCCTTCTTACTCTTCTCATCCATGTATTTATTGATCATGCTAGAGTACAATAGTTTCTCATCTCTCATTCCTACCTCAGCAGCTTGATGCCTATCCACAAAGTACTTGGTTGTGCCCCACAGCACTCCCTCAATAATTCCTACTAACGGAAGACACCTTATCCCTCTTATAACCTAATTGTACACCTCTGCCAAGTTGGTCGTCATGACATCGTATCTGGCACTATGTGTGTCATGTAACAACAACCACTTCTCTTTTGGCTCATGTTTTATCCAGTCCGAGAAAAATTTGGTTGGCATTTGCCTTCGACGACAATTCGTCACATCATCTTCTGTCGGTAGAGGAAATAGAGGCTCTGCCTGCTCCTGTGTTTCACTATTGCTAGCCTTGTTTGTCTGCTTCTCTTTGTATTTTCTTGTTAGCTCATTAAGATTCTTTCAGAGAGTACAGAACTTACTTGCTTGATTCTGCTTCTATAGTCTTTTAAACATGTTCATCAGTTCCTTGTTCTTAAATTGCTTATAGATGTTTGCACCCAAATGTTTCATGCACCATCGGCTCTGCAAGTCAGGCCATGGAAATGGCTTCTCTTCCCCTGTTTTCAACTGTTTGATAGCATTAAGCAGACCAGCATGCCTGTCATGCAGCAAACACACATTTTCACAAGTTTTCACCACCCCGATCTTCAAGTTCCATAGGAACTATAGCCAACTCTCGTAATTCTCACTTTCTACAAAGCGAAAGCAACAGGCTGAATCTAGTTATTTCCATTAATGCCTACAGCTGTCATTATTTGCCTTTTGTATTTTCTAGTCAAGAATGTGTCGTCCATGCATGATAATGGATGGCTGTGATAGAACGACTTAATGCAAGCTCCGAATATGAAGAAAACTCTCTTTAGACGCCTCTTGGTCGACCACTTGTTTGACGGATAGTCTTGATAATTATAATAAGTATCAGGATTTCTTCCCTGAATGCAATTGAGCAGTGCAGGCACATTATGTATGAGTCTTCAAATTTCCTGAACCTCATTTCTAAGGTCTTCTCTTTGCCCTTCATGCCTTCTCATAGCTAATTGTGTATTGATATCTGTTCTCGACTGCTCGAATAATAGTACGGGGCTTAAAATTAAGGTTCTCCATTTTCTTTGGGTACATGATATTTGCGATATACTCAGATGACAGGTTCCTGTGAGTCATCAGGATTTCCTCAATCATACAGCTATGCTGCTTAACTTTCGAATATAGCCAGTGAGTGCCTCATTTGGGCTTGTACGCATGCACTCTCCAGGGGCACCCATGGATCTCGTACACCACGTCGTAGCAGGTTAAGGTGGACTTCTTAACCCTGAAAGTCCTTCTTACTGATAAGGTCTAATCTTTCATAGCAACCTGCACTGCCTCTTTTGTTGGGTACATACTGTTAGGCCTAACTCATTATCACTATACTGCCAAGGTGTATCATTACTTTCATTTACAACCAGCTTATTAAATTGATGCGTGCTCCAATTTGTTGGCACGAGCGGCTCTATACCTCCATCTTCCTCATTTGAGTCATCGTTGTCTTCCACTTCTGTTCTAGTGTTGTCAACATTTAGAAAACAGGTTCCCTACCGAGCTTACTTGTTGATTGAGGAATCAACCAAGGGCTCTTTTCCGTGAAGGGTTTGCGCCCGAAGGATGTTATCAGGATGCGATGCTCGAAAGGACAATGGATAAGGAATTTTTATCCTGATTCGGGCCTCTCTTGATGGAGATAACAACCCTGCGTCCAGTGGTTTAGCTATTGCTTGAATTCTTATAGAAAGACTTGAGTGTGTATGCTTCTTGATGTTTCTTGTCTGTGTGTGTATGTCTATCTTTATGCCGATCTGTCACCGGGTTTTATAGACAATCGAAATAACTCCTGCCGAATAATGCGTCATTACTGCGCTTGGGCGTGACCGTAACTGCACCCTTGATTTTGCCATGCCATGTCGTGGACACGATGGACTCAGATCGTGGCATTGTGGACTTAAACCATAGTGTAATTATCGCCATGTCGTCATTATGGGCCGAGCACGACCTCTTGATCACGCTCGGGATTTTCCCTCAACTCTGATCGACCGTTGCGCACCTCCGAGTGAGCGTGCTCGGGGTTTTATGGCACATGCTTGGGGTCGAGCCTAAGCATAGTCGGGGCGGACCCACCAGCTGTTCCATATGAAGATCCTCCTTGGGGACATCGTTCAAGGGCATGCATGGTCGGTCGAAAATCGGCTATTGGGGTATAATGGTCTTTATGGAAATTATCCAATCCCCGACAAGTGTACTCACGGTTTTCCTCTTCCATTCTTACAGTTATTTTCTCAATTTCCTCACCTTCGTCTACTTCTCCCCACGCTTCTTGTCCAATGTTTCCATCATCCTCCCCGATCTCAACTTGTTCACTACTCTAGCAAATGATGACCTCGTTGTATTCTTAAACATGTTGCTCATGGTTATATTCCCTAATTTCGATGTCAGGAACTCATTTTGAGATCCACTGCACTCACCGACGTCCAACTGCTGCTGTAGGGCAACAACCCTATCAAATGCTTGCACTAAAAGCATCCGATACCATCCATGTTGCTCTGTCCCCCTCACATATGACCTCCACAATGCAGTTCCCTTTACCTTAACTAACTCACAATAAACAGGATCATTTCGCATACTATAGAGGCAAAATAACTTTAGCTGACACTTCTTTGGTTCTATCCAAAAAGTATAATACAACCAGTTCAACACAGAAGAAAATATACGCTTTTCAACCCTACTTATAGTTCTGTTAACATATTTGAAGTTACTCAGATCCGCACCCTCTAAACCATACATGACAACCTCTTCTCCATAATAGATTCTAAATGGAACTCGTTCTGACATATTTGCGAACCCATTCATTCACCCACGAATTAATTACTTTTTGTAAAAAATACTGTGAGTCCTAACATAATTATATCTATATGTTCAAAAAATCTACATCTATCTGTACAAAAATAACTATATTCCTAAAAATATATATCTACCTAGATCTATCTATATTCCTAAAATATACATCTCTATTTCTATCTCAAAAAACATATACACTCCTAAAAATATATATCTATGTACTTCTATCTCAGAAAAATATCTATATTTCTAAAAATATATTATTATTCCTAAAACATCTATGTAAAAATATTTGTACAAACCAACTAAATTATTAAAAATATACAAAATCTATCCGTAACCTATAAATTTAATTGGATCTAAAATTTTTCTATCCTACTATAATTTATTGCTAAACAAAATAAATAGAAAAAAATTACCTCTAAAAATATCACACGGCTACAAATTTCTTCTCATCTTTCTTTTTCTCTTCTCTCCCTCCCTTTTTTTCTTCTGCCCCTCCCAATCCTCTCTTTTTTTTTCTTGACTGGGCTGAAATGAGGTCACCTGGCTACAATGCGCACGACGTGACTTAAGTAGCCATCCTCTGTCGTCAGTTGGTTTAGCGACAGAGGCGTGTGTGCCCTCTATCGCTAAACCAATGGTTGATTTATTATGTATCGCCGTCTGGTTTGACAACAGACGGAGCTGACGTGGTTTCGAGCAGATGTGCTGTGCACATGGATATCAGTCGCCCGTTCAAATAGCGACACGTCTCTGTCGCCATTTGAAAATGCGATATTTCCCTGTCATTTTCTCAGCAAGCAACAGACATATATTTCTGTAATTTTTTATTCGAGATATATTTTTACAATTTGAATAAAAATATATTATTTAAAAAAATTCCGGATATGAAGACCTCCTAACCGAAAAATGCGTGTCCGCTTTCCACGAAAGACAGATAGGCAACTTTTGTACTAGCAACTTCTGTGCATTGGTTTGAGCACTTTGATACATTTAGGCCCTATGATCTTTTCGGTTTAGCACATTATATGGAACTGATCTTGTTTTAGACCATGTAAAAGGTACGCGCACCATGAGACAGCAAGAGCCTCGTCTTTCTTATGGTGGTGTTTGATTGATTAGATGGGATATAACTATCTATAAATTTAGAGTTATTCAATTGTTTAGATAAGTAGATAGATGAGATATGGTCATATAGTATTTTAAAATATTCCCTTAAGATGCTAGATAGAGTCATTAAAAAAAGGTTGAATGGGCTCATCTAGTTTGTTGCATGAAGATGTATACTCGGTGAAATTCAAATTTCGATTAAATTTTGTCTAAAAGTTGAAATTTTGGTCAAATTTTATCCAAAAATTCAAATTTTGTTTGAAAATTGAAATTGTTATCAATTTTTTTCAAAAAAAATTAAATTTTATCCGAAAATTCAAATTTCGATCAGATTTTGTTTGAAAATTCAAATTTTGTCCAAAAATTTCATACCAAAGTTCGAAACCTCGATTATAACTAACTCATCCATCCAACCAAACAAAATATTGACTCATCCTATCCATTCTTATCCATCCAACTAAACAAAAAATTGGTTAATCTCTATCCACCTAACCAAATAATAACCTAATAACCATATTCCATCTAACCTCATCCGGGCAACCAAAGGCACCACACCCTAGAGCTACAAGACTACAGTAAGGGTAAAGGGTTTCTGAGAACACATCAAATCTAGGAATTTTTCCTCTAAAAAAATCTAGGAATTTCGAAAGAGCAAAAACACCACGTCCTAGCATATTATCCAACGGTTGGCAGATCGCGAACTACAGCTTTACACTTGTACTCCAATAACTCGAGATACAAAATATCCCATACACAATGAAATACTGCAGCTTCAAGGGCCAATCACCACAACACAATCATTGTGTCTCCCAAGCTTTAAACTAAAATGAATTTTACCGTGGGTTAAACCTTTTAAAATTTAGCTATTGATATCTTTTTAAATATTTAAATTGGATGTATAAGAATCGTATGGGTAGATTCATCTCAAAACATACTTTCATAATATTGTAATTTTTGTTATTTTTAAATACATTATAATAAAAATTAGTTGTCAAAGTTGAGCTTTGGAGATCGTATCGATATCCAAAACGACAACTATTTATGATTAAAGAGAGTAGTGGCGTACACCTAACTGCTATGTAGAAGCAACTATTTCCTCCGTTCCAAAATAGATGTTATTCTAAATTTATACACTTCTATCGAGACGTATCTACAAAAGTATTGCTCTTCTTCATTACATCTTTAAATGGTGTTTTTAACTATAGTCTATGGTAATAAATAACATTAAAAATAGCTAAAATGCATGGATATAGAAAGAAAAATTAGTAAAAAATAACCTCAAAATTATGAAATAACATGTATTAAGAAACAAAATTTAAGGCGTCCCAAAACGGAGGGAGTACTTTCCAAGCACCAACGGCTAAGAGGGAAAAGAGAGCCTCGGGAGTCCACGATCCAAAAACGATTCTCGTTGGGCCCTACCTGGCTTTGGGCAATCGTGGGCCCCATGGAGGTCGGGTCCTACCACCTGTGCTCTGCAGTGGCCTAGGAAGATTGAAAAGCCTTGGACCGGGCCCACCAACCACAGAGAGCCGTGCGGGCCCAGCTGCGGGGTGGATGTCCCTTGACGAGTCACCGCACGTTTCGCCTTATCCACAAAGCTTCTGTGCAGTGTTAAATGATAACGAAACGAAATACTCCGCCGTCTAAGTTCGAACTCACCGTACAAACAAGTCATTATTTTTTTAAAAAAAGTTAAAATTATTGAATTATATTCCTATTAATGACATTATATAATTACTTATCTGTATTTTCATCATTAAAGCAAGATTATCAAGTCGTAATATTGTAATGGCTATATCTTCGATCTCTATAACAAACAAGATACGCACAGGCAACGCCATGTCATGCAAGCGCACAATCAAGTACCTTTTAAACAAGTTTCAAAAATCAAATTCATTTGATGCCTCTAGAGAACAAAAAATAGTAAAATTTAAATGCATTAGCAGCATTGTTAGAATTTTTAAAAATCACATAAAATTTATAATGTTTTGAAATTTTTATGGTAGTCTAGGAATACTATCGGAACTCTTATAAAAAGGTCTAAAAAATTTAAAAATTATTTATTAGCTCAATCAAATTAGTGAAATTGTTTTAAATGCATTAGTAGTATTTTTAGATTTTTTAAAATTTTCACAAATTTGATCATGATTTGATAGCTCAATTAAGTCAGTAAATTCGTAGCAAAAAATCCAAAAAATCTGGGTATGCCAGGAATCCAAGGCAAGACCTCGGCACACAAGGCAATGGCCTTACCATCTAAGCTACGTGGGGTTTGTGTGGTATCACATATAACACACACACACACACATATATATATACATATATATATATATATATATATATATATATATATATATATATGTATATATATATATATATATATATGATATATATATACATATGTATATATATATATATATGTATATATGAAAATGAATGTATACTACCGGGTGTATGTACTCTCACCAACCAATGCGTGATTTATCAGAATAGTTAGCATGCAGCTTGGTTGAAGGGAGTTGTTATGCATGCAATCTTGACCAAATCAACGGACAGGGAGTTATAGGAGTATGTACTCCTGGGAGTACAAAACGGGTTTCATATATATATATATATATAGGAAGCATGTTTTGTACTCCCAGGAGTATGTACTCCCATACCTCTACTCCGTTGATCTGCTTTTCACGATTCAATTCAACTCAACCAACCTAATGCCTAAATATATATATATATATATGTATATATATGTGTGTATATATATATATATATATATATGTGTGTGTGATATATATATATATATATATATAATGCACAGGCCAATGTACACATTACACCAACTAAAAAAAATGTAAAAAATTCTGAAAAAAAATTGTAGATGTACTTCATAGATTACTCTACCTATGTATAAAATTGTAGATGTATCAAGAGTTATAAAAAAGATAAAATTTTAATGAGTTTAAATTATTTAAACTTGTCAGAATTTTCTCTTTTTTGTAACTCTCGATATATAATGAATTTGATCTTGAAACTTTATACATAGGTAGAGTAATCTATGAAGTACATCTACAATTTTTATCAGATTTTTTCACGACTTTTTTTAGTTGGTGTGCGCGGTGTGTATATAGGAGGGTCTGTGTGCATATATATATATATATATATATATATATATATATATAGAGAGAGAGAGAGAGAGAGAGAGAGAGAGAGGAGACTATCATTTAAGCTACATGCAAGTGGCACCACACGAGAGGCGCGGGGCGACATGGGCGCATGAGGAGGCCGGAAACCTACGATATATATTATATGGATGATTTATATTGTGAAACAGTACTTAAAAAAATATGAACTTATATTGCGGGATCAAAGGAAGCATATCTAATCATGTTAGATTATCAACAGTCACCATACATTGATTCGAAGAAGAACACGAGGTACCCGAGAAACAATAATAGATGACCACTAAATATAGAAGTCCTGAACTCTTTTCTTTATTATTAATTGATATTTTTTTACAATGGAAGATATATTTATAGCCTAAATCTCCAGGGGTAGATTCAAGATTCGTCCACAAACCTAGAAAGTTAGCCACATCATAACACTTCTCCTTGGATGAAAATCGCGTAATGCAAATGCTCATTAAAAACTCCTCTAAAAAATACAGTGGAGATGGAAGTATAGATATCATATTATTACCAAGATAACTGGAAGCCCCAACCGATAAGAATCCTAGTGAACCTAGAAAAAGAATACAGGCCTAGAAAAAATTACATTTTTTTGAGAACCTAGAAAGTTAGCCATATCATAACACTTCTCCTTGGATGAACATCGCGTAATGCATATGCTCATTAAAAACTCTTCTAAAAAACACAGTGGAGATAGAAGTACATGTATCATATTGTTACCAAGATAACTGGAAGACTCAACCGATAAGAATCCTAGTGAACATAGAAAAAGAATACAGGCCTAGAAAAAATTACCATTTTTTAGAACCATTTAGAAGTTCTATCCATATGTGTTCTGATCGCCAATTCATATTAGATATACTAAATCCAGCAGTGATTGATTGAAATTGAGAGAATAAGCTAAATGATTTTGACTTTACTTTTACGGGAATTGCTTAAACAATCCCAATCAAACCCTTTTCCAGTGGAATAGCATATAGCTACTATTTATATCGGAATGAGAGGTTATCTTGATTCGTTAGAAACGTCATAGCATGCTCAATTATTTCTTAACCTAGCTATGCTAGGTTCTACAACTATTGTTGTAGCTCATCATATGTATTCTATGCCCCCTATCCATACCTAGTTACTGACTATGGTACATAACTTTCCTTGTTCACACACCACATGTGGATTGGCAAATTTCTAATAGTGGGTGTTGCTGCACATGTAGCCATTTTTATGGTAAGAGACTATGATGCAACTACTCGATACAACGATCTATTAGATTGCGTCCTTAGACACTGCGATGCAATCATATTCCACCTTAACTGGGTATGTATATTTCTAATTATGTCAATGGGGTTTGGACTTATTCCACATCAACAAAAAATCTTCTTTGCATATGGGCTTTTCCTAGTGTTGTACCATTAAGTATAGCTATAGTTTTCTTAGTTCATCTATCTATCCAACAAATAAATGGAAGTTCTATCTATCAATATCTATGATCTTGGACCATCAATAATGATTATTCCTTAGAATTTGGATACTTGATCAACCTGCTTACTTCTATTATGTTAATACTAATTACTACTGTAGGAATCCTTGTTCTTATTTATAGTGACGATTATATGTCTCACGATGAAGGATATTGAGATTTTTTGTTTATATAAGTTTTTTTTAATTCTTCCATGTTGGTATTGGTTACTAGTTCCAATTTAATATAAATTTAGAGGTAGAGAAAACATTACATTGTATCCATATATTACGTCACACTTGTTGCCTTATTAAAAAACTTCATGTGAGAAAACTTTAGGAAAACTCACTAATAGAAAAAGGGGGAACTTGTAATCTTTTATATTAGGGTAGCAACTTCAGGATCATACTAAAAGGTTATGGTTCAAGAATTTACTCTCTCTAAACTCTGCACCTCTCTAAGTCGTCTCATTCCAATGCTACAAACATATCTATGGAAAGTGAATATCGTCAAAGACTTAGTGAATAAATCAACTAGATTTTTGCATGACTTAGTTTGTAGAATCTTTATGTCATTATTCTTCTAGAGTTCATGAGGATAGAAAAGTTTAGAAGTAATATACTTCGTGATATTGCTCTTGATATAAACCATTTGTATTTGTGCAACGTAAGCAACATTATCTTCATATATGATTGTGGGGTATCAACGATATTAATAACACATGACTTCTAGATATGATCAATCACACATCATAGCCAAACAAATTTATGTGAGGCTTCATATATTGCAATAAATTTTTAGTGGTTAGTAGAGTTAGCTAACAAGGACTGCCAAGAAATGGCTGTATTACGCAGGGAAACAAAAACGTAGTCTGAGATTTAGCATTGTGTGGATCAGACAGATAATTAGTATCCGTATATCCTACCATGATAGAGTCTTGGTCCTTCCAATAAAATAAGTTAATATCTTGTTGTAATACCGTGCCCATTAATGTGAAGGCCTATGTGGAGTAGTAATAGGATTTGTTCCACATTACTTGTCTAAAGTGAGTTGTAGTAGTATATTATACTTGTTGTGTCTAAACACAGTACCTTCAGTTTAACCCTTGTACACAAAGCGAGGACAAAAGTGTAAGTAGGGTACTATACATGCATGGGCCTGTCCCACGATGGGCTAGGCTTTAAGCAAATTTGGGCCAAGGTGTTACATTTAAGTACCTTGGAGTTATCTAAGTACAGTCTTGACATTAGCTCAATGCCTTCTGGTTGAAGTTGCACACTACTAGATTTCTAACTTTTACCGAGTGGAAAAATATGTCGGCCATTGCAAAATACCGTAGGCCATGTATATGGCCGAGCGTAAACCGTCGGTAACTTCCCCTTGGTCACTAATGGTCGGCCATTCGTGGGATTCCCGACGGTATCTTCGGTTATTAGTTTAACGAGGGTTTTCATAGCACTTGGTAAATGCATGGGTGAGAGGTTTTTTCTTCTTGACGGGGTATAGAAACCCCCAGTAATTTCTCACAACTATATGTGAGATTTTTTGTGTAAAAGTTGTAAAAATAATTTCAAATCTAAGGACTAACCTAGCTAACAAATGTACCGCAATACAATATCAGGTCTAGTGCAAATTGCAAGATATATATGTGCTCATATAGTGCTTAAGAATGGAACTTCAGGTCCCTAGACTTTCTCATTTTCCATCCTTAATCTAAATGTATCTTTATCCACATCAAGAGATCTGACTACCATAGGGTCTTTTAAAGGATAAGATTTATCTTTGTTAAAATTTTCTAATACACTTGGTATAGCTAGACTGATGTACAAAGATTGTTTTGAGGAAATGCTCTTAGTTGTTGGGCTAAGTAATATTTGGTTTTGCCTAAATCTTTCATCTCAAACTTTGTTATAAGGTAAGAATTTGCTTCCTATATGTCATCGATGGTTTCAATGATATTTAGATTATCGACGTAAACTGAGATGATGCAGAGTCTATTCTGGGACTTCTTTATGAATACATAGGGACAATCATTATTATTTGAGTAACCCTTCTTCAGGAGGAACTCAATAAGTCGGTGGTACCATATTCTCTCTAACTGTTTTGACTTGTATAGTGACCTCTACAGTTTGACTCTATATATGAATTTTGACTCCTTCAGGGCCCTCATATGTATATTTGAATCAAGTGACCCATATAAATATGTGATCACTACATCCATCAACTGCATTTATAAGCTCTTGCAAGTTGTCATTAATATCAAGTATGGTATGTTGTTCCACTCATTACAGGAGAGTAATTTTCATCGTAATCGATGCTGAGTCTCTGCATGAACTCTTGTGCTATAAGCCAGCTTTGTATCTCACCACCTGGCTGTTCTCATTTCTCTTCCGAATGAAAACTCTTTTAGATCCTATATGGAACACTTTAGTAGGTGTTTGGTCAAAGGGATGAATACTTTTCTTTTGTTAAGTGAGTGCAATCATTCTCAATTACTTCTTTCCATTTGACTCGACACTATATCATGGATTTTGGTTCTGGATTTAAATCAAGAGCTTTAGCATTTTTGAGGCAAACTATATATTGACAATTGCAGTCTTTTTTTAAACAACTCTCTTAAATCCACATAATTAGTAGATTTTGCTTTACTATTTTCTTTCAGCTCCTCGTGATTTTCCACAATGATGGAGTCTATGTGTTTTGATTTCCCAGCATTAGATTGTGTGAGCAAATATTCGTCGGGGTTATCATCATCAAAATAGCTTGCTTGAGGGATTTTCTCAATATCATGTTGAGCTTCTTCCACTGTCTTGGGGAATGATTTGTCTTTTTCAGCTCTTTGTTTTTGCGAACATCTCCACATAATTGAACATCTCCACAGAATTGAGTCACGTGCACCCGGAGGTCTCCCCCTCTTCTCTCTATGATGGGTAAGAATGGATTCAATATCCATGAGGTGTATTTCCACTCTTTTCGATGTGTTTACCACATTTATTTGAGATTTTATCACTCTTTTATGATCAGTGAAAGCATTTGGCAGATTATTAGCTATTTGTTGCAGATTTATTACCATTCGAACTTCAAGTTTGGATTCTTTGGTGCGTGGGTCTAAGTACTAGATGCTTGTGACATTCCAATCTATTTCACAGCATACTTTAGTGTGGCACTTCTCTCCCCTATTGATGAGAAATTATCCTCATCAAAGATGTAGTCAGCGTACCGAGCTGTATATAGATTCCCTATCATAGGTTCAAGCTATTTAATAATTGATGAAGATTTATAACCTATATAGAATCCTAACTTCCGGTGATGGCCCATGGATGTATGCTATGGTGGTGAAATTGGCACGTATAAAATACAGCCAAATTTTTGCAGATAGAAAATCATTGGTTCCTTCCCACACATTAACCGCAAGGGGACAATGTTATGGTATAGAGTTGATCTGAGTTGAATTAATGTAGTAGTGTGGTACTACGTGCCCCCAACAATTGGTGGGTAGCCTATATATAATTCTGCAATAGTGGCCTAGCAACAAGTTTTATTATTTTAATCAATAATTCTGCATGGTTACTTTGCGTGTGGACATGAGGTACTGAATGCTCTATATTTATGACCAAAGCCATACAGTATTATTGAATGCCTTTGAGGTAAACTCGTCTCCATTGTCATTCAAATAGACTTAATACTTTCATTTGAAAATAAGACTCTTAATTTAATAATTTAATAATTTAGATGGTTAATTTAGCAAAAGTATAGTTTCGAGTAGATAAGAGGCATGTATGGGACTAACTAGTAAAAGCATCTATCAATACCATAAAATATCTAAATAGGCCCGACAAGTGTCGAGACCCAAATTCACCAATTTGGATCCCCTGTGTTTTCCACACTAGTCCAGGATCACACTAGGGCAACATATGCTCAACATTGTTAAATATCACATCTTACATAACGCTAATAATATAAATACTCCATTTATTGAATGTAACTAAGTGTATGATCTTATAACCAACTTACATTATTAAGCCACACAAGGCTATACTTGAAATAAAAACTAAGACAATGCAGCAAAAAAGTAAAAGATGTAGAGAACCCATTAGTTTACCACCGGCAGCTGACAATGCTCGGACCCTAATTACTCGTGTCCTCCTAGTACTCGTCCTCCAAAATAGATGTAGACTCCTCAACTTGAAAGCATTCAACAAGTTGTGCACAAATGCCTCAACAAGTTGTGCACAAAATGCAATTCTATGTAACTATATGCAAGGCTTATTCCAAAGGAAAAAAAGCTAACAAGGCTATTTTACAATAAAGCAGCATTTATGAACACATACAATAATAGATTGTAAAGATAATAAAATAACTATCAGTGAATAGTAATTTCAGGATTTCTCAAGTAAACAAAGTTTTTCAATCCTAAGTCAAGTTCCAACCTCCCATGGCAATTTGCCATTCGTCCCAAGTTTTATTTTGCAAAATCTAACTCTTGACTGTAATTCCTGAGCTATGCTCAATACCACGAGTACGGCTATTCGAATAGATTTACACTCTGCAGAGATTATGCACTTTACCCACATGATACAACCAATTCACCACACTAGCAAGTGATTATAACAAAACATTTACAATTCCATGCCTTAGCCTAGTACTACCTGTTGAGTTTCAACACTGAAAGGCTAAACCACCACAACAGGGCCCCCCTTGCACCATGTGAGTTAAACCGTGAACCTGGGACTCACACCACCACTAGCAGTACTAAAGCTAAAACATTGCAAATGAATCAACTAGGCTATCTCATACCAGACATGTGATTGCACGATTGACTTAGGTCCAAGGCTTGCAAGGTTAAGTCATTAGAGTGACTAGGGCAAGACTTCCATGTTCCCTCTGCTTTTCGGCCCACTTTGGCACACTACCCCTTACCACTTGCCCCAATCTAAATGAATACCACCCCTGTTGATTACCAAGACCACGTGCCATTAACAATTCAACATCGTTGCGTGACATCCCTCGCCACAATAACTCAATCTCATTATGTGACAACACTTGACACACAAGTTCATAATCATGTTCCATATTCCATTAGTCAAGATTAAACTTTAATGATTCAAGTACATGTGATGGCGTGGCATGGCTAAGCATACTAATGTGATCTAATCAATCCATGTTGATTTCAGTATTAACCAACTAATAAAGACTAATTTAGGGTGACAAATAAATCAAGGCGTACAAATGACAAGATAGGGAATAATTCAAATTGGCAGATTAAATAGGTCCCAAATTATTTATAAGCATTTATACACAAAATATCTCACATAAGATTAAAACAAAATAGCCCCATACAATGTGCTAAACCAAAGCCCTAGGTCTTCATGATGGTGGAACGGAATCAAGTCCATGTCGATGATGTCTCAGAGAAGACACAATCCTGGCCGCACACGTATCGTTCATCCGACGAACTCCACACACCAGACGCGGCACGATCCCATCGGCACACACATCTGATCTAACGGCGCAAACGCACAAACCCAAACCGACTTGACCAATCACAGACATCCATTCGCGATCTAACGAATGACATGATTCAATTTACGCGGCTTGAAACTAATCGTGCGATGGCGATCTAACAACCAATCCCACCACTTCTAGAAACTAGACAATGGGCCGTGCGCATAGTGATGGGCCAAGCCAAACACTGTTTTAATGATTTCCTAAGGCTTTTTTTATTTAATTTAATTCTAAAAATTCATTTAATTTATTTAAGGCGATAAAATACTAGTAAAAATTCAAGAAAATTCTCATAAATACTTTAGATATTTTGAACTCAAATAAAATATTTTTGGCCAATATTTACATTAATTTTATCTGTAAGTAATTTGTTTTCACAAAAGGCCAATATATTTAATTTAAAATAAATACCAATAAAATCCAAATAAATTAGAAAAATCATAAAATACACAAATAACACAATAAATTAAATAAAAGGCAAAATTTGGAATGTTACAACATGTAAGGATATAACCACAAATATCACCTTATATTTTCTCCAAGAAACTCTATAATTTTTCTCCAAATTTCAGGTAAGAGAATTCAGTTATAAGCTTCTCTTTAGCACATATAGGACTTAAAAAATCTTCATATATAGGGAAGTCTTTAGTTTTTATGTCATAGCCAGCAATATTACTAATGATTTTTCTCATCATATTCAAGTCTGGATGACCGAGTCGATCATGCTAGTTCTTAAAGAGTTCTGAGCTTTGAAGTATTATTTTTATCACAACATAACCTTCAAGTTTTATGTATGCACAATATAATTCTAAGGAGAAGGCCATACTACAGAACTGGGCATCACAACCGGCTTATTAGAAGCGGTTTAGTGCAAACCCGTTGTGATGTTCGCACCAGAGGCGGTTCGTAGGCAACGGTCCGAAGAGGGTTTCCAGAAGCGGTTTGAGACACGAACCGGTTCTTCTGGATCATGCGTTCTAGAACCGGTTCTTTTCTCAAACTGCTTTTGTATTTACAAAAGCGGTTTGAGACAAGAACCGGTTCTAGAACGCAAGATCCAAAACTGGTTCGTGTAGAGCCCTCCCGCCAGCGTATTTAAATGCTGCCTCATGGAAGCACGAGCCAGCATTTAAATGCGCTGGTGGGAGGGCTTTCAGAAGTGGTTTGAGACACGAACCGGTTCTGGATCTTGCGTTCTAGAACCGGTTCTTGTCTCAAACTGCTTCTGGATTTCCAAAAGCAGTTTGAGAGAAGAACCAATTCTAGAACGCAATATCTAGAACTGGTTCGTGTCTTAAACCGCTTCTAGAAGCCCTCCCGCCAACGCATTTAAACCCTTCTTCCTCCACGAGCCAGCAGAGGCGATTAGCCAGGAAGATGATGAAGAAGGCGAGGAAGAGGAAGGTGGATTCAACTGTATCCTGGATGGCACGCAATACTTTTCTGTGGAAGATACACTTGGTGACTTTGGTGATGATGAGCTAGACCAGATGCTGCGTGACGGAGAGGGAGACTACACAGATGAAAGACAGTTCGAGAAGTTCCAGCGCATGTTAGAGGACCACAGAACTCCTTTATACCCAAACTATGGGCAGGGCCACAAAAAGCTGCGTACCACACTGAAACTCATGCAATGGAAGGCCACAAATGGTGTGTCAGATATGGGATTTGATGAGTTGTTATCACTTATAAAGAAGTTGCTTCCAGAAGATAACACTCTACCCGAATCTACATATGAAGCCAAGCAAGTCGTCTGTCCTTTGGGATTGGAAGTACAGAAAATACACGCATGTCCTAATGATTATATCCTGTATCGCAATGAGTATGCTGATTTAGATGTTTGTCCAGTGTGCAAAGAATCACGGTATAAGGTGAAGCGTGACTAGAGGTGGGACTTGGGCCGTGCCGGGCCGGCACGGCCCGAGCCCGTCATGCTTCAGGCCAGCACGGCCCGATCATTTCTTCGTGCCAGGCTGGGCCAGCACGTATGGTAAAAATCAAGGCCCGGCATGGCCCAAAGGCACGCCAGGCTGTTGTCGGGCCGGGCCGGCCCGAACACGGCACTAGAGAGAACGCAGCACACTAAATATTTTTTTATAAATTCATACGTTGTTCAACTGAAAAAGTTGTCTACATGAAAAAGATGTGTCTCGAAATTCTCTACAACTTTCATGTAGAATATAAATTCATATGAGCAAAGGAAGACCCTGAAAAATGCAGATTACCGAGAGATGTAGCGTCGGTCTAAAACTATACAGCACACTAAATACTTTTTTTATAAATTCATACGTTGCTCAAATGGAAAAGTTTTTTACATGAAAAAGATGTTTCTTGAAATTCTGTACAACTTTCATGTAGAATATAAATTCATATGAGCAAAGAAAGACACTGAAAAATGCAGATTACCGAGAGATGTGGCGTCGGTCCGAAACTACACAGTGCACTAAATATTTTTTTATAAATTCATACGTTGCTCAAATGGAAAAGTTGTCTACATGAAAAAGATGCGCCTCGAAATTATCTACAACTTTCATGTAGAGTATAAATTCATATGAGTAAAGAAGGAACCTGAAAAATACAAATTACAGATTCGGGCCATGCTGGCCCGAGCACGGCCCATACAATCAGGCCGTGCCGGGTGGCCCATCGTGCCAGGTTTTTAAGCCCGGCCTGGCACGCCATTCGGGCCGTGCCAGCCCGGCCCAATTTTTTCATGCCGGGTCGTGCTTCGACCCATTTTTTTCTTGCCGGGTCGTGCAGGCCCACTAAGGCCCAGCCCAATTCCCAAGTCTAAGCGTGACGATCCAGGTGAAATAGATGGGGAGCGTAAGAAGAAGAGACCTCCAGCTAAAGTGTTGTGGTATTTCCCTGTGATCCCCCAATTGAAACGTATGTTTGCTAACAAAGCGCATGCGTAGACGATGCGTTGGCACAAAGAAGAGCGTAAGGACGACGGGATGCTTAGACACCCTGCAGATGGCTCGTAGTGGAGGAAAGTTGACCGGACGTACCCGGACTTCGCAGATGAGGTGAGAAACATAAGGTTTGGGTTGAGTACCAATGGGATGAATCCTTTAGGAGAATTGAGCAGCAACCATAGCACTGCCCGTTACACTACGTATCTATAACATTCCTCCATGGTCAGGCATGAAGCGAAAGTACATCATGATGCCGTTGTTGATCCAAGACCCCAAGCAACCCGAAATGACATCGATGTTCACCGAAACCATTGGTTGAAGATCTTGTGACGCTAGGGAGCATGGTGCATAGGTATGGGATGAGTACAAAGGGAGTATTTCACCTACGTGCATTGTTATTTGTAACAATCAACGACTGGCCTGCTCTCGGTAACCTGTCTGGCCTAACTATCAAAGGATATAGAGTCTACATCCAGTGCTTAGATGAAACGGACGCCATGTACCTGAAAAACTCTTGGAAGGTTGTGTACATGGGTCATCAGAGGTTTCTTCTTCGAGTCACCCGTTGCGTAAGAAAGGTAGGAAATTTAATCGAACGCAACTGCACCTTCGTGCAAGACCTCAGCATCGTAGTGGGCCACGTGTGTTTGGTATGGTAAAGGATTTGAAAGTAATATTCGGAAAGGGTCTTGGAAGCAGATATGTGCAGAATGTGGATGGTCAGGCACCAATGTGGAAGAAAAAGTCAATATTTTGGGACTTGACTTATTGGGAAGTCATGGAGGTTCGTCACTCACTTGACTTCATGTACATCACGAAGAATGACTGCTTGAACCTACTAGGGTACATAGATATGTACGACAAATCGAAAGATACACTGCAAGCTCGGAAGGACCTTAAACTCTTAGAACTGAGGAACAACCTACATCTGGAAAAGAGAGGAAAAGGATAACATTACCTATATCCTGCGAGCTACACTATAAGCAAAGAAGAGAAAAAAGTATGATAGAGTGCCTGAACAGTGTGAAGGTCTCTTCCGGATACTCCTCGAATGTAAAGAGACTCATAAACACGAAAGAGAATAAAATCATACACATGAAATTCCATGACTGTCTTGTGTTAATGACACAGTTGCTGCTAGTGGCTATGAGAGGCATACTACCCGAGTGGGTACGGGGAACAATCACAAAGCTGTGTTTTTTTTTCAACGCAGTTTCACAGAAGGTCATCAACCCAGATAAACTAAGTAAGCTGCAGGATGACATGGTACAAAGTATGGTTGGTCTTGAGATGATCTTTCCTCCTGCATTCTTTGATATTATGGTTCATCTCACTGTTCACCTTGTCAAAGAGATAGGTATTCTCGGACTGTATATCGCACAACATGTTCCCTTTCGAGAGGTACATGAGTGTGCTAAAGAAGTATGTCCGTAACCGTTCTCGTCCGAAAGGATGCATTGCCGAGGGTTATGGGACAGAGGAGGTGATTGAGTTTTGTGTGGATTACATTAATGATCTAAATTCGATCGATATCCCTATATGACGCCATGAGGGGAGGCTACGGGGAAAAGGGACACTAGGAAAGAAAGCAATTGCATGCACTGATCTTCTTACATTTAAGCAAGCACATTTCACGGTTTTGAATCAATCAACTGTAGTGGCCCCGTATGTCCTTGAGCACAAGAGTATTCTACGCCGATTTCTGGGAGGTCCGAGGATTGATAACATCAAGCATATGGATTCTTTCTGTGCTTGGTTACAAAACTACATCCTTTTCAAAGGGTCAGACAATGAACAGTTGTAACGCTTAGCTCGGGGACCATCTAGTGAAATCGTGACATTCAAGGGGTACGAGATAAATGGTTACACATTCTACACCAGATCCCAGAATAACAAGAGCACCAACCAGAATAGCGGTGTCCGTATAGACGCCGAAGACAACAAAGGCAAGGTGGATACATATAATGGTTTCATAGAAGAGATATGAGAGCTCGACTATGGACCTTTGAAGGTCCCTCTATTTAAGTGCCAATGGGTCAAATTGACTTCAAGCGGTGTGAAGGTCAACAAATATGGCATGACAATCATGGACCTCACACAAGTCGGCTATAGGCACGAACCGTTCGTGCTCGCGAACGATGTGAGACAAGTCTTCTACGTAATGAACATGTTAAGAAAACCTAAGAAGCAGAAGGACAAGCAAAAAGATTGTAGTAGTAAGCCAAAGCGACACGTGGTTCTCCAAGGCAAACGAAGGATTGTTGGAGTTGAGGACATCACAGACGAGGAAGAGTATAGTCAGTTCGACGAGCTCCCTCCTTTCACGGTGGATGTTGACATAAGCCTCCTGAATGACACAGACGTGGATGCTCCTTTCATACATCGCGATCATTATGAAGGAACACTTGTAAAGACAAAGTACGTGACTACTTAAAATGTACCACTACTGTATGAACTATGTATATGTAACACGGGTCTTGTACTGTATTATGTGTTTATTTGGAATGAAACAAAAGTGCTAAAAGCATTTTTACGATCTCTGAAATGAAACAAAAGTGCTAAAAGTATTTTTACAAACTCTGAAATGAAACAAACATAAAATAGTAAATAAAAAAATAAAGAAAGGCCCGGTCTTGTACTGTATTATGTGTTTATTTGGAATGAAATAAAAGTGCTAAAAGCATTTTTACGTTCTCTCAAACGAAACAAAAGTGCTAAAAGCATTTTTACGAATAGTAAATAAAAAAATAAAGAAAGGCTAGGGGGCTGGCGCGAAGGGGCTCGAACCCGCAACCACGCGGGCGAGCTCGCACTCAAGTGTCCGCGGTAGCCAGGGGGGAGGAAGAGAACTTGTCAACCAGTAAGGGCACCATATTCTTTTGAATGTTAGCCGGTCGACACTTTTACAAGCGGTTCGTAGTACCAACCACTTGAATAGATCACTGCTACAAGCGGTTGGTACTACCAACCGCTTGAATAGATCACTGCTACAAGCGGTTCGTACTACCAACCACTTGAATTGATCACTTCTACAAGCTGAAATCGTAAATAGTAAATAAAAATAATAAAGAAAGGCTAGGGGGCCCGAGCGGGGCTCGAACCCGTGACCACGCGGGCGAGCCCACACTCAAGTGCCCCGCGCTAGCCAGGGGGAGGAAGAGATCTTGTCAACTTATAAGGGCACCATATTCTTTTGAATATTAGCCAGTCGGCACTTTTACAAGTGGTTCATACTATGAACCGCTTGAATAGATTACTTCTTCAAGCGGTTGGTATTATTAACCGCTTGTAGAAGTGATCTACAAGCGGTTGGTGTTACTAACCGCTTGTATAGGTCCTTTCCCACTCCCGCCCATCCATGCGCTCTTATTCATTTATTGACAACCAAACTTCATTTATGAAGTTACAAGCGGTTCATACTACGAACCGCTTGAATAGATTACTTCTTCAAGCGGTTGGTATTATTAACCGCTTGTAGAAGTGATCTACAAGCGGTTGGTGTTACTAACCAATTGTATAGGTCCTTTCCCACTCCCACCCATCCATGCGCTCTTATTCATTTATTGACAACCAAACTTCATTTATGAAGTATGACACATGCTTTTTTATAGTGTTTAAACTCGTAGATAAACTTGCTTCCAGCAATATGCTTAGGTGTCCTTTTTTATTTTTTTTTTGATATGGCAGTTTAGCAAGTAGCTCTAGAAGTTAATGGATATTTGAGGGGAGCAATTTGGTTGTTTGACATTCTATACTCTATAGTCTTTTTGTGCTTACAATAGTTCTTTATATATCGTTAAGCTAGCCTTACAATTAATAGTCAACACATAATAACATGTTATTGCTATCCAAAAAGATATGATATTTATGTCAACATTTTTTCGGAGTTAGGATAGATGGCGCAACCAGAACGTGGTGACCCTAATTTCGACGAGGAGAACAGCTTGCTAGACTCCATCGCTACCGGGTAGCATCGAAGGTGATGCTAACGCCGCCGCCGTGAGGCTAACATTGGTTCCGGTGAGGTCGCAATGATGAAGCCATTGACGCCGAGCAGCTCCGTCCAAGCAACACCGGTTCCGCGAGGATGAGGTATAGCCGAAGAATATATTCCCGTGGACATGTTAATTAATCGCAATTCATTAATATAATACACTCTGACACGTTTATACATATGTTTGTGTATTTCAAGCCCGATACATCGAGCAACCAATCCAAGCATCGGGGACCTAACAAGAAGCCATCCACAAAGCATGTGTTTACCGACATTAGCAACGAAGAGATGCCAGTTGCCCCTCTTTCAGCAGTTGGGCCATACAACAACGCTTGTGGTTACCACGTGAGGGATCATGTCCCAATTAGCATCAGAAAATGGGCCGAAGTTCCTCAAGCTACCAAGGACTTGCTCTGGCAAGATATTAAGGAAAATTTCATATTTCCTCAAGGGTCCGAAGACAAGGCCAAGAAATACACTTTGATGAAGATGGCAACCTCATTTCAGGCATGGAAGACGTCTCTCAGCCGCAAGTATGTGCAAAAGGGAGAAAGACCTAACTTCAACCAATTTCCTAAGCTGGCGGATCACTGGGAAGCATTCGAGGAGTACAAGCTGTCAGCTGAAGGCTAGGCCGCGAGTTAGAAGAACAAAGCCAATTCACAGATGAAGAAATACCACCACCATCTTGGCACTGGTGGTCACCTCAAAGCTGTACTGAAATAGGAGAAGCGGGAACAATAACTAATGGCGAAGCATGTCACACCAGCTACTGCTTTGTGGGAAGAGTGCCTGCGCAATTGGTTCATGGGTCATGGGGGGAGCCTTGCAGATGACGGCAGCTTGGTGATGGCACCAGGAGTGCAGAAGGCTCGCCAAAGGATTGTACAAGCTGTCGAGCAATCTCAGGCAGGTACGTTG
The DNA here is from genome assembly GCA_036346375.1 of Guadua angustifolia. NCBI lineage: Eukaryota > Viridiplantae > Streptophyta > Magnoliopsida > Poales > Poaceae > Guadua > Guadua angustifolia. Next base: position 24,253,049 of record CM070517.1, read on the forward strand.
GTGACAGACAGGGAGAATGACGAGCTAACACATGCCCTTCAAAACCCTGAGCACCCGGGACGGACACGAGGTATGGGTAAGCTAACGCCGTGGAAGTACGATTTCGCCAAGGATGTGCATACCTACAGGAGCCGGCAAAGAAGCAAAACAAGAGAATCGTACAAAATGTACCAATTGGAACAAGAGCTCAGAGCAACCCAGGCTAACATCGGTGACATAGTTGCGCAACAAGTACAAGTTGTCCTTAGCAAGCTTCCGGGACTAGGTCCGAGCAATCAGCCAGACGTCGTGATCAGCCCCTCCGCTCGGCGGAGTAGCTGCGCGTCCACCAGGGCCCCTGAAGTGGACAACTTGCTGGCCCGTTATCCCGTGGATGACATAAGGGTTCGCCGCGAGTGTGAGCTACATGTTGATGTACGTAACCTCTCCATCAACGTGGCTTACGGCATGGCATTTCTAGTGGAGCAGGGCCAGACATTCCACTGCAACGAGATACCCTCGGGTTACTCGAAGGTCGCGGTGGAGGAGGTGCTGAGCGGATTTGAAGAACTTCACCTCGATATTGCTGGAGGCGACGATGTGACCAAGCTTGGACAGGCCCTCCACAATATCATCCTCTGGCGCAAACGATACATCATATTTCCAGATGGTGTGGACGCGTCATCCCCACAACTACAACCCACGCCTCCTCCAACGTCACCTCCACACAATGCCTCGCCGGTAAAACAGAGCACGTGTCGGGACCCGGATATGCAAATCTGAAACCCTCTGTGTATACTGCACTAGACCAGGATCACGCTAGTGTACACAGTGGAAACATAGATGACATATCATTCCATACATCGAAATAACTAAGAAGAAGAAAATTATTATTGATTAAAACAAATGACCTTATGGTCAAGGTTCATACACCGATGCCTCCTGGCATAAGAAACAAGTGAAATTGTTGCAGCGGAAACATAATAACTTAGGCCATTCGACATGCCACAGGCAATCGTCTGGGGAACGCCTTCCTAGTCCACGTAGTCTTCATAGTATTCCTTCTCTTGATATTCATTCCCTGGTTCTTCCTCAGCAACTGAACAACATGGGCGTAAAGCCGTGAGTACAAAACGTACTCAAGAAGCCGAGGAAATGATGCAACATATTCATGCACGGCTATTCGAATAGTTTGACACTCTGCAGAGGTTGTACAACTTTACCCACAAGACATGAATATCTCTTAGTGCAATCGATATTAACACACTTCCTTTGGTGTGTCGCAGAGATATCATGACAAAGCCTTTACAATGCATGTCTAAACTCGGTACTGCCCTCTAAGGTTTCGCCCCTCGGGGCCCCCTCTTAAGCCTTGTGAATCTACCCGCCTATCCCGAACCCACACATCCGGTTGGCAAGACTTAAGAGTAAACAATGCAGGTTAATCACTAGGTCATCCCATACTAGACTTGTGGTTGCACCTGTTAGGCCCAGTTCAATGGCGCACAAGATTAAGTCCTTAAATTATCTCAAGCAAGACAACCACATCCTAATGTGCTAGACAGCACCCCCTTTACTGCACGATCACTTGCCCGAGGGAAAACATTTTGTTCAACCAAGACAAATGGCATCCCCTGCCATGGTACAATAAGTTTTACAACAAAGGGTCAACAACCACAATTCAATATCTCATTAGGTCAAATTTAACTTTAGTTCACAGTGATATGAATCCCGACGATAACTAAGGTGTCTAAGCATAGCTACGTTAACCCAATGTTAGTACTACCACTATGTCCAACTAGTAAATAACCCAACCTAGGGTGACAATGGATACATGGCATCTCAATTAATCAAGGTGGCATAATAAAAATTTGGCATATAGCTATTCCCAGTAAATAGTTCTTGTATCACATAGCAAGCATTTGTATAAAACAAAATAGATTTGCAAACATGGGTACAACATGGTCAAGGACTACGACTTGCCTTCGTCGACGAGGTGCGATGTGCTACTCTGAAAGTCTTCTCCTTCGTTGGCGACGACGACCACTTCTTCGACTACGCGTAAAACGGAGCACGAAAAGAATAAAATAAATTTAACCAAAACTAAAAATTATAATAAAAATATTGGCAGATAGAGAATGAATTTAGATGAATTTAGCAATTGGAATCACTTGATTCGGAGTTACGACGGAGGAGAAACAATTGTTTGAATTCTCAAAATCCTAAAATTGAAAACCGAGTAATATTCCTTTGGAATCTTTCTTTTTCCACCATTATTGAGTTTTTTTTGTCTCTATGGCAGTGGGACCCGGCTATCATTGTTACATGTCTTCTTCTCCATTTGTTCTATACAGATGAAAGAACAGAGAGCAGAGAGCAGCACGCCATGGAGAAATCCGCCAAGGGAGAAGGACTCACGGAGGAAAAAAGGAGGGTGCTCACATGGAGGGGGCTCATGGCGGCGATGGTCAAGACCGGCGAGGGCAAGGCGCGGGGCGGCGACGCCTGACGGAGGGAGCGCGAAGGGCGCTGGGTGACGGCAGCACTCTGGGCGACGACGAGGGCGGCGCTGGGCGATATGGCGGGTTGGGCACAGGCGGCAGAGAGAGACCCGAGCGACGAGTCACGATGGAGAAAAATGGGCGGCGGCACGACGGCCAACCGCACAAAACACGAAATTTCGCGGTTTAAAGAGAGCATCACGAGAGAATGACAAGGTGATTCTACGCCTAAAAGGAATTGCGAGAAGTTACCGGATTGGAAGGAATCGACGACGAACGGAACGACGGTCGACGATGAACAAACTTGAAATCCGGGGTCAAACTGCAACGAAAATAAAATCCGATTGAATGGTTGTGTTCCTGGAAGCAAGGGGCACAAAGTGACGCGGTTGGTTTGTCTAGAAACTCACCGAAGCAAGAGATGGCTCGCCGGTGTCTTTGGAGGACGCCGGACGTCGGGTTTTCTCGAGTTTTGGGATGTGAAACAGCACTAGACCGACGGGTTAGGGTGAGCATGGGATGGAGGACGCCGAGACGAAGAGTTGAGAGGTGGAAGCTCGTCGTTTTGTTGAGAAACGGCCGAGTTATGGAGGTTTGAATGCATTTCGGTTTCTACTCAATTAATCTAATTCCGGCGAGATTAAGGACTAACGAAGATGAAAAATGGATTCTCCTCATCAATACCTTTCCAACGGATCCGGTCTTGTTCAATTTGGTGGAGAAAATGAGAAGTTATGGTGGAATTTGCACGATCAGAGGTTGAAGATGAACAGTGACATGCCACGTGTCGCTTTCTTATTGGTTGGAAGAAATGAAAGGACAAAAGCGCAAGGAATAAAATAGGAAAAATGATCTAAAAATTCTAGAAAAATTCCTAAAAATACCAGAGATTATTTGGAACCCAATAAAATTAGTTTCAGTAAATTTTGATGAATTTTGGAATTCAGATTATTCCGGAACGAATAAACTGAATTTGATGAAAGACCGCGAGAGATAAAATAGCAAAGAGATTCCAAAATCTTGGGAAAATTCCTAAAAATGTTTTGTAATATTTGGAACCTAATGCAATAGGTTTCAAGATTTTTGGAGCATCTTGGAACGTAGGTGAAATTCTGGGTAAGAACCGAAATTCCGAATTCCGACTTTTGCGGACGGTCAAGGGTTGAACTTTAATTTAGGAAGGATATGGATGCCAGGTTAGTTAGAACACCGAGGAAAAACCAAATTTTGAAATTAATTAATTTAAATTAACTTTTAGCAAAAACCCGAAATTGGGGATGTTACAAACCTCCCCCCTTAAATGGAATCTCGACCCCGAGATTCGGACTGGCTAGAGAATAGGTGGGGAAACTCGGACTTCAGATCATCTTCTCACTCCCATGTTGCTTCCTCTTCAGAATGGTTGCTCCACTGGACCTTGCAGAAACGGATGATCTTGCTTCTCGTGATGCGCTCTGCAACATCCAAAATCTTCACTGGTTGCTCCTTGTAGGTGAGATCCTCTTGCAAATCGATAGTTTCCAATGGCATCTATTCTTCTGGCACTCACAAACACTTCTTCAATTGCGACATGTGGAACACATCATGGATTCCAGCGAATGACTGAGGCAACTCGAGCTTGTAAGCAACTTCTCCTCTTCATTCCAAGACTTTGAATGGTCCCACATATCTAGGGGCAAGCTTTCCTTTTACTTGAAATCTCTTAACTCCTTTTAGAGGGGTGACTCTAAGATACACATAATCATTGGGCTCGAAACTCAAATCTCGGCGACGATTATCTGCATAACTCTTCTCTACTTTGAGCTATCTTTAACTTGTCTCAATTAATCGCACTTGCTCTTCAGCTTCTTGCAATATGGCAGGACCAAATAACTGTCTTTCCCCGGTCTCTTTCCAATTGAGAGGGGTTCTACACTTTCTTCCGTATAAGGCTTCGAAAGGAGACATTTGCAGACTGGCTTGATAACTGTTATTGTAAGAAAATTCTGCATAGGGTAAACACTTGTCCCACTTAGCACCATAGGTTAGGGCACAGGCTCTTAACATGTCTTCAAGAATCTGGTTCACTCGCTCTGTCATCCATCGCTTTGAGGGTGATAAGCAAGATTAAACCCGAGATGAGTCCCCATAGCTTCATGCAAACTCTACCAAAAATGAGAGGTAAACTGGGTTCCTCTATCGGAGACAATCTTCTTAGGCACTCCGTGAAGGCTAACAATCCTTGACATATATAATTCTGCCAATTTATTTCCGGTGTAGGTAGTCTTAACTGGAATAAAGTGAGCTACTTTAGTCAATCGATCCACTATCACCCAGATCGAATCATAACCTGCTTGGGTCTTAGGAAGTCCGGTAATAAAATCCATACCAATTTCTTCCCACTTCCACTCGAATTTTCAATGGTCAAGCAACCTCGCTGGTCTCGATGCTCGCTTTGACCTTCCGTAGACATCACACAGAGCAACATATTCTGCAATCTCACGCTTCATGCTAGCCCACCAATACCTTTCCTTAAGGTCTTGATACATCTTGGTACTTCCAGGGTGTATGGAGTACAAAGTCTCATGCGCTTCTTTGAGTAACAACTCCTTGAGCTCTTTCTGATCAGGTACACAGATACGATTCTCATACCAAATGGTACCTCTTTCATCCTCGGTGAAACCTAGGGCTTTTCCTTTCTTCATATTACTCTTGATCTCTTTGATATCAGCATCATCAACTTAGGCTTTACTTAATCGATCTTCCAAATATGGACGACTTCCAAAGTAGCCAAGTAACCTTCTTGAACCACTTCTAGACTAAGCTTCAAATCCCTCATAGAGAGTCGGTGACTTTCTTTAATCATCGTGGTATTGCAAGAACTCTTTCTACTCAAAGCATCACCACTTACATTGGCTTTGCTCGGATGATAATGAATACCAATGTCATAATCCTTGATCAACTCTAACCATCTTCTTTGCCTCATATTGAGATCGATTGAGTAAAAATGTACTTGTGCTCTTGTAATCAGATAAATCTCACAATTCATCGATGAGATAATGGCGCCAAATCTTTAAAGCATGCACTACGGCAACTAATTCCAAATCATGGGTCGATAGTTGACTTCATGTGGCCTTAGTTGACGGAAGCATAAGCCACAACCTTCTTATCTTGCATTAGCACACAACCAAGTCCTTGACGGATGCATCACGAATATCTCAAAATCCTTTCGATGCTCGTAAAATGAGCATTTGGGGCAGTCGTTAAACACTTCTTTAGCTCTTGAAAACTCCGCTCACACTCCGATGTCCAAGCAAATTTTTCTCCTTTTTCAGAAGCTGAGTGAGCGGCCTAGCTTTTTGGGAAAAACCTTCTATGAAACAGCGATAATATCCCGCCATTCCAAGGAAACTTCTGACTTGGGTTACCGTCTTGGGTGACTCCCAATTAAGCACATCTCGTACTTTACCTGGGTCAACAGCGACTCCTTCCGCTGATATGATATGACCTAAGAAAGCAACTTCTTTCATCCAGAACTCACATTTACTAAACTTGGCATAGAGTTGATGTTCTCTTAGCTTCGTCAATACTTTCCGTAAGTGATCCTCATGATCTTCCTCACTCTTGGAGTAGACCAGAATGTCATCAATAAAGACAACGACAAACTTGTCTAGATATTCCATAAATACTTTATTCATCAGGGTCATGAAATAGGCTGGGGCATTAGTCAAACCAAAAGACATCATGGTATACTCATACTGTCCATACCGAGTCACAAAAGCTGTTTTGGGGATATCCTCCTTACGGATCTTCATCTGATGGTAACCTGACCTTAAGTCAATCTTTGAGAACACTCCTGCTCCTTGAAGCTGGTCAAACAAATCATCAATTCTTGGCAGAGGGTACTTATTCTTGATGGTGACTTCATTGAGAGCATGATAATCCACACACATCCTCTGAGTTCCATCCTTCTTTTCAACTAGAAGAACTGGGGCTCCCCATGGCGAAGAACTCGGTTTAACAAAACCTTGATCTTGCAGCTCTTTAATCTGCCTCTTCACTTCAGCTAACTCATTAGCAGGCATCCTATACGGTCTCTTGCAAATGGGTGGCGTTCCAGGAACTAGCTCAATCAAGAACTCTATATCTCTATCTGGTGGTATACTAGGCAACTCATCTGGAAACACATCAGGAAAATCTCTGGCAATTGGCACATCTTCCAAATTTATTCCTTTGGCACTACAAACTTTTATCCCTTCGGTCTGATCTGCGATAGCTTGAAGTTTTAACTTAGCTCCGTCTGGACTGGTTAAGGTGATCTCTCTATTCCCACAATCCAAAACTGCTTGGTTCTTGGAGAGCCAATCCATTCCTAGGATCACATCTAAGGACTTGGTGTCTAGGACAATGAGGTTGGCTAAGAATTCTACCCCTCCGATTCATATCTTAACTTCAGGGCAGCCTTGGTTCGTACTCAAATCCGAACCAGGTGATTGCACCAATAAAACAGTCTTAAGAGGCATTGTTTTTAACTGATGATTTGCAGCAAAACTCCGAGAAACAAATGAATGCGTAGCTCCAGAATCAAACAAAACCGTGGCAGATGCTGAGTTGACTAAGAGCTTACCAAGTATGACGTCTGGTGCAGCCTGAGCATCCTCAGTGGTAATATGATTCACACGGCCTCTTCCAATAGGCGGTGGAGTCCTAGTAGCTTGATTTGGAGTTTGAGATGCTCCACGTCCTGCTCCTGGTGCGGGGGTCCTAGTTGGTGTCGATCCCAGGTTGAAACGAACTGGCGTCATAGTTTGCTTCCTGGGGCAACTATTTGCATAATGACCACGCTCATTGCAGTTGAAACAAGTGACTCCTGCAGATGGATTACTGGTCCTCTAAGGCGGATTGCTGTTGGTTCTGAAGTTGGGGTTGCCTGAAGGAGCTTGGCGAGGCGCTGGTGCAGGTGTCCCGAAAGCCGATGGAGGAGTGAAACGAGCAGGCTGTTGAGCATTGGTCCTGGCTCTCTGCGGATGACTCTAATGAGCTCCATGCTGTATCATTTTCATCTTGCGGGACTCTTCCAACTCACGACAAGATTCTTCAATGAGAATAGCTTTGTCCACCAAGTGCTGGAAATCTGCATAGTCGTTGCCAATGACTTGCACCTTTAATCCCGGGTTGAGCCCACGCTTGAACTTCTTCTGGCGTGCATCATCTGTAGCTACATCTTCTGGAGCGTAGCGAGCGAGTTGAGTGAACTTATTGAGGTATTCACTCACTAACATCCCTTCTTGCTTGAGCTCCCTGAACTCATTCTTCTTCATCTCCACCTTTCCATCAGGGATATGGGAGTGGCGGAAAGCAACTGAAAACTCTGCCCAAGTGATGATCTCGGGGTCATCATGGGCAGCAATGTAGTTCTCCCACCATTCAGCGGCGGTGCCCTCTAACTAATGAGCGGCATAAAGCACTTTCTCATGGTCTATACACTGAGCAATTGCAAGCTTCTTCTCAATGGAGCGAATCCAATCATCCGCGTCCAAGGGTTCTGAAGAGTTGGAGAAGGTAGGTGGATGAGTCCTCATAAATTCTGCCAGCTTGGACTGCGGACGAGCTTGCGGAGGTGCAGCAGCAACAGCTTGATTCTGTTGATTCAACAAATTAGCTAGTACAACTACATTCTGGTTCTGCTGATTCATCATATTATTCATATTCTGCATCATTGCATTCATGAGTTGGGTCTGCGCTGCTAGAAAATGTCCCATGTTCTGATCCGTCACTACAGGAGGTGGCGGCGGTGGGTTGGCACTAGCACTAGCATTTGCATTGGCATCCGTTGGCGAACTGCGACCGGCTCCAGAACGAGTGTCAACCATCTACGACACAGCACAAGGGTTTAATAGGTAAGAGGAAAAAGCAATAGACAAGTGGTAAGGTCGTCTAGGGGAGAAAGTAATACCTAAGAACAAAGGCCAACCAAAGACATAACCGAAAAGGCTACAAAATAAAGAGCCAATTAAAAATTTCAACTTGAGGTATGATTGCAGCACCATGCTGGAGGCAGGTGTACAACATACCCAACACACAAGTAAAGAAAATCTTTGTATACGCATACTAACATAGCCAAACTGAAAAGAAATAGAATATTCCAACCCACGGAGCACCTTAACCTATCTTATATGGTAGTCTTCTCGGACATACTCTTTGATGTCTTGATCATTGCCTCCCTTGATTTGATTCCTTGCAGAAGATCCATGGCTTTGAGATGTTTCATGAGATAAGATCAATTTAAATTTCAAAGCAATGTTTCAAAGAAAGATGAGGAGTAGGAACATGGGAATAAGATGAGAGGAGACAAACTATTAAATATCAATTTGTTGGTTCGATGAAAATAATTTTGAAGACCATGCTAACTAAGAGAGCGACCTACAATCGATATGGCTCGATACCATCTCTGTCGGGACCCGGATATGCAATTCGAAACCCTCTGTATATCTTGCACTAGTCCAGATCACGCTTAGTGCACACAAGGAAACATAGATGACATATCATTCCATACATCGAAATAACTAAGAAGAAGAAAATTATTATTGATTAAAACAAATGACCTTATGGTCAAGGTTCATACACCGATGCCTCCCGGCTTAAGAAACAAGTGAAATCAAGCTGCAATGAAACATAATAACTTAGGCTATTCGACATGCCACAGTAATCGTCTGGGGAACGCCTTCCTAGTCCACGTAGTCTTCATAGTATTCCTTCTCTTGATATTCATTCCTGGTTCTTCCTCGAAGAATCGAACAACATGGGCGTAGCCGTGAGTACAAAACGTACTCAAGAAGCCGAGGGAAATGATGCAACATATTCATGCACGGCTTGTCAAAGGATAGTCATAGGGTTCATTTGCAGAAAGCAATAACTTGAATTTAAATACAATAATTAGATTGAAGGCAGATTGATAAAAACAATAATAATTAACTGGTAAATCAACGGTAGACAACATGAACAGAATGACGAGGCATCACCCTACATCATTTGAAACAAGTATCAACCACACAATTCAACATTATAGTTTTAGACAACAGAACAACAGTGAACTCCCCGTTCCCATTCCAACAATTCCACATTTCAAGAAAACACTCTATACCCCGTGTGAAATTCCCGGGTTTGTCCATGACCGCGGACACGGCTATTCGAATAGTTTGACACTCTGCAGAGGTTGTACAACTTTACCCACAAGACATGAATATCTCTTAGTGCAATCGATATTAACACACTTCCTTTGGTGTGTCGCAGAGATATCATGACGAAGCCTTTACAATGCACGTCTAAAGTCGGTACTGCCCGCTAAGGTTTCGCCCCTCGGGGCCCCCTCTTGAGCCTTGTGAATCTACCCGTCTATCCCGGAACCCACACATCCAGTTGGCAGTACTCAAGAGTAAACAATGCAGGTTAATCAGCTAGATCCGTCCCATACCAGACTTGTGGTTGCACGGTTAGGCCCAGTTCAATGGCGCACAAGATTAAGTCCTTAATTATCTCAAGCAAGACAATCACATCCCAATGTGCTAGACAGCACCCCCTTTACTGCACGATCACTTGCCCGAGGGAAAACATTTTGTTCAACCAAGACTAATGGCATCCCCTACCATGGTACAACAAGTTTTACAACAGTGATCAACAACCACAATTCAACATCGCATTAGATCAAATTTAACTTTAGTTCACAGGTGATATGAATCCCGACGTATAACTAAGCAGGTCTAAGCATAGCTACGTTAACCCAATGTTGGTACTACCATTATGTCCAACTAGTAAACAACCCAACCTAGGGTGACAATGGATACATGGCATCTCAATTAATCAAGGTGGCGTAATGAAAATTTGGCATATAGCTATTCCCAGTAAATAGTTCTTGTATCACATAGCATGCATTTGTATAAAACAAAATAGATTTGCAAACATGGGTACAACATGATCAAGGACTACGACTTGCCTTCGCCGACGAGGTGCGATGCGCTACTCTGAAAGTCTTCTCTTCATTGGCGGCGACCGCTTTTTCGACTACGCAAAAACTGAGCACCTAAAAGAATAAAATAAATTTAACCAAAACTAAAAATTATAATAAAAATACTGGTAGATAGAGGATGAATTTAGATGAATTTAGCAATTGGAATCACTCGATTCGGAGTTAGGACGGAGGAGAAACAATTGTTTGAATTCTCAAAATCTTGAAAATTGAAAACCGAGGAATATTCCTTTGGAATCTTTCTTTTTCCAGCATTTTTGAGTTTGTTTTGTCTCTATGGCAGTGGGACCCGGCTGTCATTGTTACATGTCTTCTTCTCCATTTGTTCTGTACAGAAGAAAGAACAGAGAGCAGAGAGCAGCACGCCATGGAGAAACCAGCCAAGGGGAGAAGGACTCGCCGGAGGGGGAAAAAGGAGGGGGCTCGCCGGACGGCGATGGTCGGCGCTGGTGGAGGGCAGCGGGAGGCGCGCGGCACGGCCAGGGCGCGGCGCGACGACGAGGATGACAAGACGGGCGCTGGGCGGCGGTGCACTGGCGACGGCGAAGGGCGACGCGGGGCGGCATGGCGGCGCTGGGTTGTGGCACAAGGCGGCGGCAGAGAGGAGACCCGGAGCGACAAGTCACGACGGCGAAAAAACGGCAAGGCGGCACGACGCCAAATCCGCTAAAACTTGAAATTTCACGGCGAAAGAGAGCATCACAGAGAGAATGACAAGGTGATTCTACTGGCTAAAAGGAATTGCGGTAGAAGTTACGGATTGGAAGGAATCGACGACTAACGTAACGATTTGGCCGACGCGAACAAACTCGAAATTTGGGATCAAACTGCAACAAAAATCAAATCCGATTGAATGGTTGTGTTCTCGAAGCAAGGGGCACAAAGTGACGCGTTGGTTTGTCTAGAAACTCACCGAGCAAGAGATGGCTCGCCGGTGTCTTTGGAGGACGCCGGACGCCGGGTTTTCAAGTTTTGGGATGGGAAACAAAGACTCGACCGACGGGTTAGGGTGAGCACGGGATGGAGGACGCCGAGACGAAGAGTTGAGAGGTGGAAGCTCATCGTTTTGCTAAGAAACGGCCGTGTTATGTAGGTTTGAATGCATTTCGGTTTGTACTCAATTAATCTAATTCCGGCGAGATTAAGGACTAACGAAGATGAAAAATGGATTCTCCTCATCAATACCTTTCCAACAGATCTGGTCTTGTTCAATTTGGGGGAGAAAATGAGAAGTTATGGTAGAGTAAAGACGAGACTTCAAGCACAGACTTGAAACGTTCTCTTTGGAAGTTGCACGATCAGAGGTTGAAGATGAACCGTGACATGCCACGTGTCGCTTTCTCATTGGTTGGAAGAAATGAAGGGACAAAAGTGCGAGGAATAAAATAGGAAAAATGACCTAAACATTCTAGAAAATTCCTAAAAATACTAGAGATTATTTGAAACCCAATAAAATTAGTTTCACTAAATTTTGATGAATTTTGGAATTTAGATTATTCCGGAACGAATAAACTGAATTTGATGAAAGACCGTGAGAGATAAAATAGCAAAGAGATTCCAAAATCTTGAAAAAATTCCTAAAAATGTTTTGGAATATTTGGAACCTAATGCAATAGGTTTCAAGATTTTTGGAGCATCTTGGAACGTAGGTGAAATTCTGGGTAAGAACCGAAATTCCAAATTCCGACTTTTGCGGATGGTCAAGGGTTGAACTTTAATTTAGGAAGAATATGGATGTCAGGTTAGTTAGAACACCGAGGAAAAAGCAAATTTTAAAATTAATTAATTTAAATTAACTTTTAGCAGAAACCCAAAATTGGGGATGTTACAGCACGCCTCCTCCACCATCCGCTCCACGCAGAAGCCCTACTCCACCACCAGCATCTTAAACAAAAAAGAACCCCCCCGGAAATCCACACCTCCACCATCTCCTCCGAGGAAGAAGCTCGATAGCAGAAGGGCTCCTCCACCCGCTCCCTAGAAGGCGGAGTCCAGCCGATCGAAAAAGATAAAGGAACCTCCAAAGAGGGCATATGATAGGACTAAGGAGGAGAATGACACGGTCATCAAAGCAGAATTGGCTGCACACTTCGCAAAAAAGAAGCCAGAGCCAAAGGTACCAATTGATCCAAAAGCGGAACACTTGCGACATGCCGCAGAAATATTTGCTGTGCCGTCCAACTATGAACGGACAATAATAAAGGCTACACGGAAGAATAAATGTGGTCTGACGGCGGCGGCAATGAAGAAGAGAGACCAAGATCAGGAGAACCTCGAGAGATTTATGAAGGAGGCAGGACTCAGTTCCACAGCTGCAGCTCTTGGATTAACAGATGATCTCCCAATGGTAAAGGTCAGATGGCAATATGAGTTGGGCCGGGAGCTGATTGACCCTAATGAGATAAAGGATCTGCCAACCAAGATGCGGCAATTTCATGAATGCTATATGATAGAGTCCACTCAAAGAAGAACGATGTTCCCCCTCCGTATCACACAAGTTGATTTTTATTGCGCGGACAACAGCATATGGCTCGAATTCGAAGACTTCTACCATTTTTACCATGTCGACGCCATCAACGTGTCTCTCATGAGCTGCTGGTGCCTATAAGTGTCAAGTTCATACCTTTACCGTGTGCTTCCTCGTACCATAAAATTGCAACTCTAATAACTTATCCCTTTCTATGTAGAATGGAGATACAACGATGTAGAAAACAGAACATCTTCAACGTGAGCTTCATCGACCCAGAGATTGTTAACGAGTTCGTCTTTGGATGCACCCGAAAGGCTGTTGAGGATTACATTCTCGATATATTCTTGGGACAGTACTACAAACCGTACATACTTCTGCCCTTCAACTTCGAGTACGTATATATACAACCTCTCATTCTTATCTTTTCTAAGGCATTGATAATACTACTAGCTAGTTACATATATGTTGCAATACATGAATAGGTTTCACTGGATCCTTCTTGTCATCAAGCTTGATAGTAGCCAAATCGTTGTTCAAGACCCAAAAAGGACTCCAGTGGAAAAATATCAATATATCATTGACATCCTAAACAGGTATATAGCACATATATATACGATAGTTTCCTTATTATATTGAAATACCTTGCTAATTCCAACTCTGATAATTACTATTCATATTAACGCATCACAGGGCAATCGCAAGGTTCCAAAAGAAGCAACAAGGAGCTTTTGAGAACGAATTTGATGTCCAAATAAGCACTCGAGTACGTATTAAAGAATATTAATATGCCGTAACAGTTTTTCATCCCAATAATTGTTTTCTTTTCAAATTTCATCGCAGGTTCTACAACAAATGGCTAGAAACAACTTATGTGGCTATTATGTGTGCCACTATATGCAAAGTATTACCCACGGCGATGTGCCGACAAGCAATGCCGAGGTAGTATGCACATGTTAAATTCTTAGTACTTACACTTTAATTACATGTTCAGAGATTTATTTACTTCCCGCTTTGTCAGCCCAACATCGATGTGCAAGGCGTGATCCCGCCGCACCGGGTTGTAGCAATCTAAGAACAACTCATCGGCTTTATTGTCGACGAGATTGTATCCACCAAAGGCGAGTTTCACGCAAAGGGTTGGAGAGATTGTCCTGAAATAAGGACAGGTGAACTGACATCAACGTCGACCAAGGACACAAAGAGCGACGCACGCAAGAAATGAGCTCAAGATTCGCCCTTTTATTTTTTTTAAACTTGTAAAAGTTGCTTCTGTGCGCTCATAATTATTTTATGTGTTCATCAACTTGTCCATTTTTTAGTCTATTAAATTCGTACTTTCGTGTAAATGAACTTGTAATTATCTGAATGAGTATGCATGAATAATATATATTTAATTGTGTCAAAAAAACTCCTGTAGTTCTATTTATTTTTATTGTCAAAATCCATATCGAAAACCCCTCTCAAAACATATTCTATATTAAATATAATCAAAACACTGTACTGTCAGCCTCTTCATAAGTGGTTGCTAACTCCTACCGCTTGTGGAGAGAGCACACGTGGCACTTCCCTATCGTTAGCTGGCAGCCTCTCCACAAGTGGTTGGTAACTCCAACCGCTTGTGGAGGGCCCCCACGTGGCGGCTACTCGAGCATGCTCGACACCTTCCCAACCGCTTGTGGTGTTGAACCAAAGCGGTTAGGAAATCACTGTCCTGAGTGATACCCTCGATTATGGTCAGCGGTTTCGAACCGCTTGTGGATGCCCGATCCGTATAAGTTTTTCAACAAGTTTATTGTACCTGTTAAACTTTGTCATGAGTCCGTATTCTGTACCACCCTCATTATCTGTCTCCTTATGGAAATCATTTAGATGAATGTCTTTAAAATTTAATAAAATATGATTAGACTTGGGATATAGAAGAGTATCCTCTAGTATTATATGAGTATCCTACGATGACTCTTCTAGTGCCAATAATGAAAGCATCGTTTAATATTTCAAATTTTATTAGTCATAATCTGAAAATGTTTAGTTTATCTAAGAATTGAATTGGTGGTGCAACTTTCTACAGGACAGACTTCCTCCACCGCGATTGGATTATTCTTTTTTCTATATTAAAGTATGCTTTTAGCATTATGACAATTGTTGCATTATGACAAGTATCTACGCGTTGAACCATTCTTTCGAGTCGGTCTTTGCTTCGTTCGCTCCACCGATCGTCGGTTTTTTAGCCGAGCATGTCTACGGCTACAACCCCATCTCCTATGGAGCTGGAGTGAGCAATGTTGGCAAGGACAGTTCTAATGCCGCTGCCCAGGCTAAAGCTCTTGCACGGCAATCGTCGTCCCCATGCTGCTGTGCTGCTGCATCTACTCCCTGTTGTACCGGACATACCCGCGCGACAGGGAGAGGGCAAGAATGGACACACTGATTGCATCGGGCTACAGTGTATCGAGATGTAACTTTCTCCACACTATCTCTCCTCCGCGGTAGGATATGTATAATGGTATAGTTATTGGTTATTTGTAATATATTTTTATGTTATCTATAGTCAAAACTAAAGACAATTCATATGACAGATTGTATATAGTTATCTGTAATAGTCTCTTATACAATTTATATATCATCTATGTATACAATGGTATACAAAATATAAAACCATCTGTAAAATCGTTCGTTAAATAGTAGGCAACTTCTTTCTCTCTTCTCCTTCTTTTTCCTCCCGATCACCCAAAATTTTACGTGGAATAAACTTATGGACAACTGATATGTACCACTGTACATGCTCTTATATCTAAAATACTATGTAGCATAGGTTTACACACAGCTAACATGTACCACTATATATACCTTGAGTTGAAATGAATTTTTTATTAAATCCCGCTAGGTTAACTTGGAAAATAACAAGACAACTGCACACACAAATCACAACTATTCTGTGAAATGGAGAACTTATGCCCTTTTTATTTGAGCTTTTTCTTAGACTTAAAAGCAAAAATGTCAAAACTGAAACAACGGCTGACTTTTCAGCTAAGCTTTTGGAAAAGTCTAAGCTTTCATATAACTATAAACCAAAAGCCAAGCTATAGGTGCTTTTTTGGGCTTTTGCGAGATAGAAATAATACTGTGTCACTAAACTTTATTGAAATTACCTACAAATGCCATTGCTATATAAACAATCATTCTTCACCTTTTCTCATCCTCCCTCTCTCCATCCTCTCGCGACTCACACACCGATTAGGGCTTGAGCTAGCGCCGGCAACCATGTCTCTCGATGCTGCTACCAGTCTCCTTTGACTCACGCTCCCACTAGCCCCCTTCCTCCGCCACCACCGGCCTCCTCCGTCCCTTACTCTTATCGGCCTCTTTCCTCCAACACCACCGACATACTCCTATCCTTGACCACCTCCCTCCGCCACCCCCTCCCTCCTT
The DNA here is from genome assembly GCA_036346375.1 of Guadua angustifolia. Lineage (NCBI taxonomy): Eukaryota > Viridiplantae > Streptophyta > Magnoliopsida > Poales > Poaceae > Guadua > Guadua angustifolia. Next base: position 24,269,433 of record CM070517.1, read on the forward strand.
TGCTAGCGACAGCATCCACTAACAGTGGCTCTAGTCACCCTTCTTTCAGATCTGGAGGATGGGAGGTTGAGTGGGGACAGATCGATGCGACGGTGTCCCGGTGGTTCCATCTTCCTTGTGGATTAACGTTTAGAGCCCCACTTCAAAATTTTATGGATATTGAATTTAAAATTATTTTTTCCATATCCACATGACACTTTTTTTGGTATTGGATTAATCCAAGTATCGAACTATCGGAGCACTCAGCTTGAAGCTAGCGTATTCCCGATTGGGCCTATCTTTAATGGAGTGAGGGTTTTAACTCAGTATTTTGTGCCATTTTCTGATTGTCGAGGTCAAGAATATAGCTAGTTACTATAGAATTTTGTTTTTAGATGGTGCAAAAAGTTTTCACCTGCATAGTGTCTATTATGTATCAAAATCACAAAGAGAGTAGCTAAGAAAAAAATGAGAAATATGCTATAATATGGACACTAACTAAGTTGAACTATAGTAGCCATTGAATGTTATTATTTAAAAAATATCTAACCATCTATCTACTAAACAGTTATAACAGGTTAGATTAAAAGAAAGCCTCAATGTAGAGTACAATATAATATAACATATTCGGAAGAAAAATAAAAAGAAATTAACCATTCGATTTTCATATGAACTCCAAATTAAAACCAACGATAGCTAAAATTTGGAATAAAAATTAGTAGTTTAATTTGTATATCAATTCTAACCTAAAAATAATATTCAATATTAAAAAAATAAAAATATAAATAATGGCACATATTAGAAGAAAGAGTCCATAACAAATACAATAAAAATAACTTAAATTTGAAATAATAAATAAAAGAAATCAGCCATTTCACTTTCATACAAACTCCAAACTAAAACATCTATATAGATTAAATCTGAAATAAAAATTAGTAGTTGGATTTGTATATAAATTTTGACCTAAAACTGTTATTGTAACTAAATAAAAAATAACAATGAATATTAACATAAATTAAGAATAAAAACAAATGGGAATTAGCTATTTGGTTTTCATATGAACTCTAAATTAAAACCTAATATTGGAAATTGAATAAAAATAACAAGAAAAATAATAGAAGAGTAAAAATAAAAAGTATAGGGATTGTTTTTTAATTTCATACTATGTAAAAATTATAAATTTTGGTTTAATTCAGAATTGAAATACTAGAAATTTGCTAATTTGAAAAAAATAAGGTAAGAATTTTGATTTGTATATATATAAATTATTAACTATTATGTAATAAAAGTAGATGATAAGTTTTTTATAGTCGCTAAGAAAATATAGAATATGCTAAAAATTCGAAAAATAAAAGGGAAAATATTCAGACTCTTTATTTGGTGGACATTCGTGGAATGAAGATACCAAGAGGGTGATTGACGACGCTTAGGACCTTTGATCCCTTAATCAAACTTACATAATGATAAATGTGAGTTCCTAGTGAACAAGATGATAGAAATAATATATGGGGATTATTTCTTTATTAGCCAAGTAGCCTAACAGAATATACAAGTTACAATATTTTTAGACTATGAGTACCAATCACGATTCTAATTGCCTCTAATATCAAATTTCTCCTTTCTCTGATGGTATAGATAGGCTCCCTATTTATGCTGGATGAAGATACATTAGTTGCTCTCCATAGAGGCGTCGTGTAACTGAGAGGTGTCTTCCCATCAAATGGTGTCTTCTTGCCAAAGGGTGCCTTTTTTAGAGATAACTTCGATTTAACCACACTTATCTATCTGATAACTGTCCACGCGGAGACATGTGCAGAGATAACCGCTTGTCCCATTGGTCAGGTTGACTATTTAATTGGTCGGGAACGACCAGCGTGAAGCAAAGTTATTGTAACACCCCGGTGCCAAATGCACCGCGAATGCTACCAAAAGACCCTAAATGACGCTTACAACACTCCAGAACCATACTGGTCCAGAGTGTCCCCATCAAGACCCAAGAAATAAAAACTTAACAAAGAAATCCAATTGAACTAATAACTCAACGAACGAGTCACTAAACCTTTTACCTTTACTAAAAGATTGAAACCGACCTTGAAACTCTCTAAACCAGTTTAAAACTAAGTCACCAAAATTTACAAAATTTCGGCATCACCTCTCTAGAACAGAGGACATCCACTCAGCAGACAAAAGAACAATAGCAGTTATATGATATATCAATCACTCAAAATAGAAGGAAACATTCTAGCAAGTCCTTAGATAATTAATCAAATATCCAACCGGCACTTAACCAACTACGCAACGATGATCAACACAATACAATCACATTAGTTACAACAAGACTTAATCGAAACAATGGAATAGGTTGAAGGTGACTAAAGTCGTGCACGTGCTCTACTCCCATCCCGGCGAGTCAGCTTCAAAGTACCTAAAACAGGAAGTAAACAAGCGTGAGTCCAAGACTCAGCAAAGTGCAACAATAATGAAAAGTAATGAATTCAACGGAATTACATTTACTTTAAAATTTAATAAAGCCATTACTTAATTGAAAACATCAGGTACGAGAAACAGTAATTACCTCCACTTACCAGCACCAACTCAAAAACGTAAGTAAACCTTACCCATTCCTCAATAATCATTTCTGGATGAGCTCACGACTCAATTCTCAACCTGTCATTTCCATTCTCATCAGTTAACATTTATCAATTTCAACACAATGCAAAGCAATGCGTTTAGGCTTTTATGCTTTCATGCTCCAAATGCAATCATTTTTAGCCTATACCGGTATAGCTGAGTGCACACCCGTCGGTGTGCACCCTCTCAATCCCGACCATCCCGTGGCGGGGCCTACTCTTACTGACTCGCTCCCGTCTAACTCCGTGGATGGGACTATGAGGTAGTACTTCCAAATGGCGCTCCGGATTAGTCATAACTTTCTCACCGACTTCACCGGATTAGTTATGACTTTCTCACCGACCTAGCCTGAATCTATGCATGTTATGAATGCAAGAGATGAACATAATAACTCACATAACGTTCGCCATGTATCAACCTTACCAGATGATCATGCGCGACACAACTCCATTCTCGTCATTAATGGAAGGGAACACAAATCAGTTCAATCAATGCAATATTTCATATTAATTTAGCATTTGCTTCAACGATGGGAGCAACCCTTGACATGCTCAAAAAAATATAAGTCATCGTCTTCATAATCATAATATGGACAACTAGCTCAACACCCTCTTATCAATTGAGTAACAACCTTAGATATGCTCATAACAAAAGCCTATTGTTTGCGTTTTCATTAGCATTTCCAAATGTTGAAAACAAACAACATATAAACCTACATCCCTTCATTATTTAAATTCTTAGGATATCATTCATGCCAATCTAATCAAATTTCAAATTAATCACATAATAAAGTAAAACATCATTCACACCATGCTAGAATAACATGAGAACAATAATTTCATAACGCTACCAACAATTCCCATCGCAATACACTTGCCTTAAACCTCTCGAAACAGTGTGGCGAGAAATTGATGCCACTCCTAGGGTCCCACCACCTGCAAGTAGATGCAATCCACTCAAAAAACATGCCAACCAAACAACCGCAAGACTTAGCGCGAGATCGATTCTACAACTCACTCCGAAACCCCGGAAAACGGAAAATCTGCCCAATGGGGATAGCAGCCTTCCACGAGCCAAACTCTTGATTCACTTAACCAAATGGAGTGAACTCAACTCCTAATTAACCATAAGAGGATGTCCTACGGCTATCTTAAAGCCAATCATGCGGGAGATACCTCGAGGGCCTCCAAATCGAACACTAAACCTCAATCGAAAATGGAGCATGCTGCAGTCTTCCAATTTCAGCACCGAGACTTCTAAATAGCGTAACTTTTGATTGGCTTATTAGATTTTCGAGTTTTTGTACTCAAAACGACCGCAAAGGAATAAACTACAAGAATAACATAGCCATTCCCTTGGCCAAAGCACCAGCTGTTCCCAGATCGATGATGAACAGAGGGTATCAACCACTCGGCTCATTCTGGACAGCCCACACGGAAAAAGCCATAACTTGAGTTCTACTACTCCAAATGATATAAACGAATACATTTTCTCAATCTACCTGAAAAATTCTAACTTTTTCTAGACAATTAAAAAGTCTAATTTGGCCTCTAAGATGCTCTAATCTGCAGATGAACTCAGACGGTACCAATCGCGACCCGAATTGGACAGCACTCGGTAAAATAGCCATAACTTTCAAACGGTTGAACGAAATGTAATGATTTTAGTCTCTATTGAAAGGTAATTCGATTATCTACAACTTTCGCAATATCTAGACCCCTAAGAAATGCTTGCAGAATTTTCAAATTCGCGCTATAACAGAGCACACGAATCTGCTCGAAAATCAAAACTGCACAGCTTCTAGGGTTCCATCTCTAATCCATTCCATACACAACCAAACAACCAATAAAACTCTATGGTAAGAACCCTAACCCAGCCACCCAACCACACGCCAAACCCTAGATTTTTTTTCCTCACCTTGGCTCAATGGAGACACCGCAAGGGGGAGGGAGGAGAAGATGCTGCCACACGGGGGGAGAGAGAGCTCGCCGGCCAAAGGGGGAAGGTCGCCGGTGTCTTGTCGGAGCTAGGGCGGCGGCTGGCCGAGCTGGTGGCTAGGGGTGCTCCCAGAGGAGGCGCACGGTGGGAGGAGCTAGGAGAGGGCGGGGACTCGGCCGGCCTACTGCTGGGGAGGACACCAGGGGAGGGCGACAGGAGGGAGGCGGCTGGGAAGGAGGCCAGGGGGGCTGCAGGAGGCGGCCGAGGGGGCCGGAGGGAGGCGCTGGAAGAAGAAATGGGGGTGGCAATGATCGACCAGAGCCCTCCCACTCCTTTTCTCATTTTCTTTTATAAATACAACTAGGGTTCCTCTTTAACTCTTCTTTCTTCCTTTTAATTAAGTGGATGAACCAAATAAAAGGCTAGGAAAAGAGAAAAGAGTAAAAGCTACACAAAAACTAGAGACCACAAACCCACAATCTCCAAGGATTTAAATTCAAAAACACGGTGAAACGAAAATCCTCTCTAAGAGTAAAACTCTTTTGCCCTTCCGAAAAAAATTACAAAACAATTAGGATAAAAACCACGACGGAGAATACCCTTTTCGATATGCATTGGCATATCTCAAATCTCTTTGCTAAGATTCTTGAAATAAACTGCCTTGTCAAAAGTCGACAAATCTTTGCCCTTCCTTATAAATCCTTGAATTTAAGAAAACAAAAAACAATTCCATAAAAATGCATATAAAGGAAAAAGCGATACTCATACTTTATTCTAAATAAAGAAAAATTGCTTTCAAGCTTAAACTTGAACACCTTGTCCTCCTTTCATCAATAGAACTAGTCAAGGAGACAAGCACTTTTTTTTATCTCATCAATTGTGATAAAGAGTATGATTAAGAAAAAGAGGTGAAAAGTTTCAAGATCAAAAAAAAAATTTGAGGACATCAATTCTCTATCAGCTATATGTTTATCAAAAGGCGGGTTTTCTTTACCCATTCCTGGGAATCGAAACAATGAGCAAAACTGATACAAGAAAGATTATATATAAAGGGAGAAGAATCCTCTTTGATTCCTTACGCCTTTGTATCTTCTCAACTCCGAACTCTTTCAAGTCCTTTTTGTTCTCAATCCTCTTTTTCTTCACAACTCATCACCATAGACAAGTCAATTCTCACCAAGGGAAGGATCAAGTGTTGATCTCTCCTTGCGAAATGCTACGATGGGACCCTTGCGGGGAGGATATGAAGCCAATGCCCCAAGAGGAATGCCTTGTCCTTTTCACTGCCTTTGTTAAGTTAGGGTTCCATCTCCCTGAGAGTGAGTTTCTTGTTGATATGCTCAACCATTATGAGGTCGAGCTCCACCACCTTCTCCCAAATTCCATTTTAATTTTGAGTGTTTTCTCACATCTTTGCGAAGCTTTCCTTAGCATTCCCCATCACTTTATCTTTTCTGTTATTTCTATCAATATATTAGGAATAGCAAAAGCCAGGATCTTTTTAGGAGCATTTATTTTAATCTTCAAAATAAGATGGCTTCTCGTTATCCTCCACTCTCGACCAAGGACACATGGCATGATTACTGACGAGAGCAGTTTTACTCTGAAATTCCTAGGGGTAGCCATCTTCGATTCACTGAGAAAGCGGCACCAATATTGACAAGGGCCAAAGCGAATAAAGAGAGGGATTTGTTGGTCCTTTCTGATGAGGAGTGTGACATCATAAAAGTCATCACCAAGTTGATGGTGGGGGGCTTGTCGGGGCAGAAAAATGTTTACAATTTTCTGTACCACAAGGTGAGCCCCATGAAGAGACGGTTTAGATTTGCTTGGAGAATTGAAGGCAACCAGGATCCTATTAAGGATGAACCTAGAGGTAAGAGAATTTCAATTACTGATCTCTTCCTTTCTATTAAGAGCATTTACTAACATGCTTTGGTATTATCCCCTGTCAATTCTGACAGCCGAGGAGACCTAGTTAAGGATTGCGTATATGCTACGCATTTCCTCTGATGAGTCTGATCAGGCTACTTTGGACAAAAAGCCATCTAATTTGATTGGACAAACTGATGAGTTCATCAGTTAACCCATCATGATGAGTACCAAGAAAGTTTCTTTGGTTATTTTTACTAATTTCCTTTTATGCTCACAATTGAACTTATTATTTAGATACATGATCGGAAACAAGTTGTTGATTAGTTTGAGGTCTCAGCCTTGGCTTTGATGCCCAAAAAGACAAGGACCTCAACTAGCAGTACCTCGAAGGCGGTAGATCCGATCACCGTTGGGACTATTGCTGATCCGACTAGCACTAATATAGCCCTAGTACCAACAAGCGCTATATGCTCCAAGCGTACACATGATCAGTTCCAGGCACAAGACATAATGGGTTGCGTTCACTGCGGAGACACAAATGAAGACCTCATCCTAGGTGCACTATAAAAAAATGGTTCAATCACAATTGAGATCGAGCATATAGACATCTTCCTACATTTCCCTCTGTTCAGGGTGAGAGTGAGGATTCAAAGAATAATGTTCCTCTGATTATAAGAATGGCAAAGAAGACCTCCATCCTAGATGTCGCAACATCATCACTCCCTTTAATCTCCTAGAATAAGGAATCAGGACTTCATTGCAGGTATCTTCCTTCTTATAGATATCCTTGTTTTTGAGTATTTATCTTCAGAATCTGAGAAAACTAAATTTTGTTATTTTTTAGTCTTGAGGTAGTTGCTCCTGATTCTTCTATGGATCATGATGTGGTTGCTCAGATTTGGTGCTGGGGCTAACCCAATGGTCACACTTGTGACGACCAGTGTGGAACAACCCTTAGCATCAACTGAGGCTGCTAAAGATGCCCTGACCAGTGGGCAAGAAACCCATCCATCGTTGAGGGTGGAAACCCCTCAACCGCTGATGTGACCCTCTAGTCGATCAAGTTCCATCCACCACAGAAGAAATTAATGGTCCTCCTGTAGCAACGACAGAGGTGGTCGGGGGGACCACCACGGCTGAAGAGGTGTCTACAGCCATGGAACCCGAAGACTGTTCTATTGAGGTGGAGGGGTCATTGGTTATTCCATCCAGTGGGACATAAGAGGTGGTACCTAAAAGGCCATGATCATGACATCATTATACCAGTGGCTTCGACACTGGCATCTTCCTCTAGTTATTCCAACCAGGGGGACTTCAAGCAAGTTTTCGACAATTTGCAAGTGAAGGTAAATTATCTTATCTCATTTTTACTAAAAAAATTTCTGAGAAAAAGATAATCTCTAATTCATTTGCTATTTTGCTTTTTTATAGCATTTTCAAGAACTGCTTGACCTGTTAGGTCGGTAGGCAAAGACTTTGGCTAAAACCGAAGTAGAAAAAACAAAAAAATTAAACCTGAGGAATGACCTCTTCTTTTTGTTTGTTTAATGGTTTTTATTTTAACAAACCTATTCGAGAATAGATTGAAAAACAAATAACATAGCTTGATATGCAACTCTTGGTGGCTCAAAACACCACCAAGGGTTATAAATTTGATCTTGTTGAAGCTACTAACAAGATAAGATATCATGGAGAAAAACTACTAGAGGCCTTTAAAAAAATGAAGGCAATGTCCAAAGACTCTCCGAAAAGCATAAGACTGCTCTTCAGGCAAAGAAGTCGAAAATAGCAGGTAAGAAATTTATCCTAATTTGCTTTACTTTTCCTTTCGAAGGAAGAAATTGATATTTAGATTTTACTTTGAATTTTTCAGAATTAAAGAACATAATAAAATCCAAAGAGATTATGCTCTCTGAAGGAGATGTAGAGAAAATAAAATCTAAAGAGCAGAGGTTAGTTATGAAGAATGAAATAGACAGCTTGATCAGGAAAATAAAGATCTTCATGAAAGATTTGTCCACAATTCAGAGAGGTAGAAAATCCACTCTGAACTTTATCTTAGAATAGCTTCAAAAAATCGCCATGGATCTAAAAGACAAAGAAGTAAAACTTACAAGTCTTGATTCGTTGGTTGATGAACTGGTCGAGGGGGTAAATGATCAGCTGAAGATCATCCAAAGTCATCTCCCTGCAATGGAGCAACCATCAAGAGAGTGCTCCGAACTTCAATCGTCTTCCAAGTAGGTACCATCTTTGTCAAGTTGAAGCATTTCTACAAGGATGCAGTTGAGTTGGAGAAACCGGCGTTCAACCTAAAGTGACTACTAAAGAAGAGATTAATAGAAAATGTGGAGAAGTAGCCTATGCCGTTGATATATATATATATATATATATATATATATATATATATATATATATATATGAAAAATGTAAAGATTACATTCAAGTAACATGTATGATATCTTTTGAATGAATAAAAAAAATCTCTCCTTGTGTTATACTTTACCTTGTTTCTCATTTGCTTGTATATTTTTTCTGAGTGTGTTGTCAGCCTCCAACTGTTTATGTATTGACCAGTAACATGGTTGGAATACAGTTATTGGATTGACAACCTATTCTTTCTTACTTAGTACTTAGCATTAACTAGTAACAGATTGAAAATAAGTCATTATAATGAGTTTCAATGTAGTAAACACTAGCTTGCATGAAAAGACACTACTAAAAGTTATCTTAAAATCCGACCAGAAACTTCGTACCTTATGTTAGAAAGTCTAGTCAAAAGATTTGTGATTCCCTAGAATATTGAGCAAGACAAAAAAATAATTTATATAAAACATGTAGAAAATATTTATATTTAAATTAAACAATGAAAATAAATTACTTAGACATAAAACCTGCAAGATGTTGGATGTTCTATGTGTTAGACAGCATTCGTCCGTCTTCCATGGCAAGTCGAATAGAACCTAGTTGGGTAACCGATACCACAGTAAGAGTCCTTCCTACTGGAAGATAAGTTATTAAAATTGGATTGATTCTGGATAGGCCTTAGAACCCGGTCTCCCACATTAAGTGTTTGTGGTTAAACTATTTTGTTATAGTATCTTCTTAAGCCTTGTAAATAGACTGCCGACCTGATAAGTGTGCGATCTCACTTTTCTTCTAAGAGATTAATGTCACCTTCGCGCTGATTGTCTGGATTAACCTGTTTATAGATAGTAGTTAGTGTAGAACCTAAGTGAATTTCACTAGGTAACATTGCTTTCGCTCCATAGACCAATTGAAAAGGTGTTTCACCTGTGGCTCTATTGGTCGTTGTGCTTATAGCCCAGAGCACATAATAAATGTCTTCTGTCCAAGCCCCAAAGCATTTTGTAAGGTGATTAAATACTCGTTTCTTCATACCTTGTATGATTTGGCCATTAGCATGTTCGACTGCTCCGTTGCTCAGAGGATGAGCAATAGAAATGTAACAAATCCTTGTGCCTATTTCATCACAATAATCTTAAAACATATCACTAACAAATTATGATCCATTATCAGTAATTAATCGACTAGGAACACCGAATCTAGTGACTAATTTTTTAACGAAGAATTTCTTTGCTGCTTGAGATGTAATTGAAACTACATGCTCAGCCTCAATCCATTTTGTGAATGTGTAAATTGCAACAAATAGGAATTTAAATTTGTTATGTGCTTTTGGTAATGGACCTAATATATGAATTCCCCATGTTGAAAATGTCCATGACAATGGTATTGTTTGCAAATGATTAGTAGGTAAATGTACTTATCGAGCAACAAATTGACATTGCTTACAAGTTTTTACAAGTTGCATAGCATCTTGTAAAGTAGTGGGCCAATAAAAAACTTGTCGAAAAGCTTTCCCCAGCAGCGTTTTGTATGAAGCATGTGCTACACACAAGCCCCCATGTATGTCATTAAGCAATTTTTTTCCTGTTCTTGAGATATACCTTACATTAAAACACCATATGCTCCTTTTCTATAAAAGGTATTGTCAAGAATTTTGTACACTTGCGCCTTTCAAATTAATTTATCTTTTTCATTAATATCCTCAGGTAGTGTCCTATTTTCTAGATAGGCTTTAAATGGTTTAGCCCAATCTGTATCCTACTCAAGGACTATGATCTCTGTACTGATCGTGGATGTTTCTATAGATGTGTCTATGGAAGGTTTGAACAAATATTCAAGAAAAACACCTATAGGAATAGGTGATCGTGAGGATTCTAATTTTGATAATTGGTCCACTAAGATATTATCTTTTCATGGTATGTAATGGACTTTGAAATGACTAAATTCTTTTTCTAATTTCCTCACTTCATTCAGTTAGTGAGCCATTACCTTATCGAACACCCTGTATTCCTTGCTAACCTAGTTTACGACTAACTACAAATCGTCCACCACAAGAAGACGACGGACATTGATGGATTTTGCTGCTTGGAGCCCAGCTTAAAGACTTTTAGACTCTACCACATTATTAGTAGCAGGGAAATGTATCTAGATTACGTACTGTAGTTGATCACTCTAAGGCATGACTAATACAATGCCAGTCCCCGAGACTTTTATCTCTCGAGAACCATTAAAATATAATTTTTAGTGGTCAGAATTAGTTGTATCCACTCTTATAGAGGGCTCACTGTTAGTCCATTCAGCAATAAAATCTGCCTAAACATGGGATTTAATTGCTATTTGTGCAATGAAATGATGTTTGTAATGTCGCAGATGAAATTTTTTCGTCATAGATGAAATTTCCCTTTTTCCCTCCACTTCTCTCTTTTTTTACCTCCCCTCCTCCTTTTCCCTCCCCCACCCGGCCTCTTCTATTTTTCCCCCACACCCGACTCCTTCCTGCCCTTTTCCCCATGTGCCTGGTCTTCCTCCTCCTCTCCAAGCTGCGCCTCCTCCTCCCTGGTAGCCCTCCCAGCTAGGGATGAAAACGGAAACGGAATTTCCGACCGTTCCAGAGAAAAACAGAAACATAAGCCTTTTTTTTCGAAACGGAAACGAAAATATCGATGCGAAATAGAATTTTTTGTCAAACGGAAACAGCGGAGAGCCATTTCCGTCGAAACGGAATCGGAATCGAAAATTCCACATAAGTGAAAACGGAAATTCCATCGGAAACTTAGCCCACTTGGCCCAAAAAGGAGAATATAGAATTTACATTTATTTTCGCATTAAAATAATTTCAGAAATACAAATAGCTTTATAGAAAATATCAAATAGAGTTCAAAATTTTCAAAAAATTCTTAAAAATACTTTGGAACATTTTGAACCTAGAAAAATTATTTCTAGCATAATTTTAGCTTCATTTTTATGAATAAATTAATTATATAAATCTAAAAAATAGCATAATAGTATTTATAAACTCCAGAAAATCTAGGATAAATCTCAGAAAATCATAAATAAAAATTGAACAATAATATGCAAATTTTAGGGCATTACATCTTTATAGTTGGAGGAGTAAGAGGATGTCGATGATAATGATATGGAGGAGGACATGATGGTCTGATCTGGTGGACAAATAGCGAACCTTCAACTGACAAATTTAAGAAAAAAACTTTCTAGTGATACCGGTGAACATAACATTGTTTTTGTATCCGCCTTTGAAGTAGAATGAGTTGCATTATTTTTGCGGTCATGCATATTTTGATCATGTACTACGTCCGTGTGGAATTTTCCACTTTCGTTTCCGTATCCGTTCCGCATCCGTTTCCGTTACCATTCGTTTCCGTATCCGTTTTCGAGGTTTCCGATTTCGTTTCCGTAACCGGTAAAAGATGTGGAAACGGAAACAGAACAACCATTTACCGACTGTTTCCATTCCGTTTTCATCCCTACTCCCAGCTGTGTCTCCCTCCTGGTGCTTGCTCGATCGGCGCCTGCTCCTCCATTTCAAGCGGCCTCCTCCTCCCTTTTGAAGTGCAGCATTTTTCCCTCTTCTTCCTCATGTGCAAGGAGGTGAGTATTTGAGAGTTTTTGAGGTGTGCTTGCAGTTCTAATGGAGGTAACTAGCTGGTATGGGTGTTCTAGGGTTTGGATTTTGAAATTTTAGGGGAAAAGTGGTCTAGGGTTTGGAGGAAAACTGTTGTTTTCGGGCTGAGTTTTGCCTGTCTGTTAGGGTTGAGTTTCGAGCTAGTTAAAAGTATTTTCTGAATATTTGGCTACAGAGAAAGTTGTATCTCGTCGAATCCCCTTTAATCTGAGACTAAAAATACTAAATTTCGTTCAGCCAATCAAAAGTTATAGTTATTTTAGTGCCGGCTATCCTGATTGTGCTCGTGTTGATAGCTGAAATGTTAAACTGCTGTTTAGAGCTAGATACAGGCCGAATTAGAATTTTATTTGTCTAGAGAAAGTTAGAAAATTTTCTTTAGATTAATAAAATGTCCTTTTTTCTTGATTTGGATTCAAGAATTATTAGTTATGCTATTTTGAAGTTGCTATCCTGAAATCTGAAGTTGCTGAAGGTTCAGATTTTAGACTAAGGTTCAGAGTGTAATTCAAGGACTTTAAATCTATCTCCTGAATGAATGGCTATATGATAATTGTAGATTATCCTCTTATGGTCATTTAGAGCATAAGAACTCAATTTTTGGTTTAGTCATTTAGGAGATATGCTCATTTTAGTATGGACTGTCCAGAACTAGAGTTAATGCATGTAAGCTCTGTTCATCTCTAATCTGGGAATTATTAATGCATCTCCTAAATGAATGGTTTTATGATAATTGTAGATTATCCTCTTATGGTCATTTAGAGCACAAGAACTCAATTTTTTGTTTAGCCATTTAGGAGATATGCTCATTTCCATGTTTGCTGTCCAGATTTCCTTTTGCTAGGATTTGTGGCTGTTTTCGAAGTAGATCGTAGATGCACTATGTGATGTTGTGGATTGTATAGTTTATGAAAATAAGTATACAAATGTTCTTTTCAGGTGGTGTAGCTTCGGGGGTGGCTTCATCCTCACGCCACCCCACTCCTCGAGGTTAAAGGCAAGTATATCATGTAAATTAAGTGCTAGACGAATTGTGGTTTTCGTGTTAGTATTCTCCGTTACATGATATTCATGAGTGTGATTGTGCTTGCGATGATGCAAATGCTAAGAGTATGAGTTTAAAGATTATGTCAATGCTTATGGGTTTGTTATGGTGATGAGAATGCAGTTTGCAATTTAATTTATTTCATTTCATTTCATTTGCAATTGTGCATTCATAATAGAAGAGGTGTCCCGAGTGGGCCTCTATGTCTCACACGTACTGAGACATGAAAGTCCTACTACGGTAGACCCCTCCACGGGCTGGAAGGGAATGAGAAGGTGCCCGCCGACGGGTGAGCACCTAGCAATACTGGTATTAGCTATGAAAATATGCATTATGAGCATGCATGTGCATTGCATGGGCGGAGTGCAAAGAATGTTATGTTATAATGATGCTCTTATGTGCCAAGGTCTTATCATGTTATACTTGTTTTAATCTTCTGCTTTAAGTTATTTGCATTAATATGATACATTTTGCTGAGTTGTTTGAACTCACGCTTGTTTTGTAATGTTTTGGTACCTCCAGAGTGGTATTTTGGGAGACGGGCTAGAACTACTTTACTCACAATGACCATAATGTAGCTATAATAGTTGTTACACCTCTTAGAAGTGGTGCTAGGCTTAAAGAAAAAGAAAACCTGCTTTTGAATAGTTATCTTTGTAACTAGATGATGGCTTAGATCTCGATATCTCTGGTTATGTAGTGATCTCGATGTGTAGCTCCACTTTTTTGCTTCATGGTTGTCTTTTGGGATACTTGCTCTTCCATATTATATGCCTATTTGGTTATGCTAGGTAGTTGTTGTCATGAATTGCTATATACTTGTTGATTATTGTCTTGTTTATCTGCTGAGTGGATGTCCGAGTTTTAGGGGAAGTGCTGCCGAAATTTTTAGTTAAGTTCGTCAGTCCTTCTAGTGTTAGCTTGTTTTGCTAAAATATTGGTGTTTTGTATTGCTCGGTGTTTGAGGGTGTAACACTCAGGGTACGTGGGGTGCCGGGGTGTTACAGTTGGTATCAGAGCGGACAGTAGGTCCGTGGTGCTTGAACTTAGTGAAATACCATAGGGTCAACTAAAACTTTGATTTTGGACAATCTAGAAACATGGCTTAGGTGTATACTCTTTAAAATTTGGCCATTGGATAATAAACTTAAAATCTAATGTAGGATGATTAACTAATTAAAATTTTGACACATTTAGGAGCACAGTAGGAAGGGTATGGTAATTCATTACATTACGCCTTCATGTTGTATTTGAGTTGTGATATTGAAAGTTGAGTATGTTATTAGTTTGATTTCCTTTGTGTGGGGGCTAGAGCTGATATTTCCGCTGTGTGCTTGTTGTAGCAATGCCGAGGGGTAGAGGCCCCCCTCCTGGTCGCGGTGGCCGTCGAGGCCGCGGTCGTGGTGGGAGCCGTCCATCTCATGTCGTCGGCGAGTCAGTTGCTGAGGGGAGTGGCTCCCTTAATGCCTATGAATCAGCCCATCGTGGTGCCCCAGCTGAGGATAGGGGTGGAAAATGAGCCAGTTGAGCTTTTTTCGAGCTTTCTTCGACAATGATTTATTCTTATTTATTATAGTCTCCTATATTGTTTGAGACCCAACTTCGAACCGAGCCTAACGAGCCGAGCCGAAGTTGACCCTTGTTCCAAATCAACTAATTTTTATTTTAAAAGAAAAATGAATGTAATCGGAGCAATTTTGAAATGAGCCACCGAGCCAACTCAACGAGCTTTTTTCCAGCCCTAGCTGAGGAGCCTAAGATGGGGGTTGGGGCTGCTACTGTGGCCTTGATGCAAGCACTACAGAGGGAGGTTCAGGAGTTGCGTCAGCAGGTGCAGGCAGCTCTTGCTGCTGCGCCTCCACCTGCAGCAGTTCCCGCAGCTGCGCCAGTTGTGCCAGATGGGAGGATGAGTCTTCGTGAATGGTTGACTCTCTGACTTGACACCTTTGATGGTGCAGGCACGCCGGTCCAGTCAGCGGACTGGCTTCGCTATATGGAAATGCAGTTTGGAGTTTTGGAGATAAATTCTCTCCAGAAGGCACGATTCGTAGCCTTTCAGCATAAGGGCCAGGCGGATATCTGGTAGGAGGGGGTACTTGCTACGAGGGCCCCCGCTCAGGGACCAGTCACTTGGGAGGACTTCACCTAGCACTTTCGGGCAAAGTATTACCCGGAGTCCTTTGTGGAAAGGATGGAGCATTCTTTGGCTACCCTCTCCCAAGGGAGAAAGTCTGTGGCTGCATATGAGGCGGAGTTCAATAAGATTGTCCGCTTCGTACCAGCTGTGGCTTCAGATGATCGTGAGAAGGCTCGGAGGTTCCATAGGGGCCTCAACCAGGAGTTTTGGGTTGTCATAGGGGTCACTGTTCCCCATGACTTCGTTTTTGTGGTGGAGCAGGCTAAGGGCATGGAGCTTGAATTGGAGCTTTCCAAAGATAAGCTCACCTCTGGTGGCTCAGGGAGTTTCTGTACCTTCTGGTAGTGGCCAGAAGAGGAGTTTTGGTGGTGGGGGTGGATCATTTCAATGATCTACTTCCAAGAAGTACAAGGGGGGACAGGGTTCCTCCTCGGGAGCCAAGGCTAGGCAGCCTCGGCCTTCTTCCTCATCCGCCCCACGGTTGGCCTTTCGCCCTGTCGTGAGGCAAGGCATGATTTGCTTCAAGTGCGGTGGTGGGCATCGCGTTGCGGAATGTTCGTGGTCAGGGGACTGTCATCATTGTAGTCGCCCTGGTCATATGGGACGAGTTTGCCGGTTGAATCCCGACAGCATCATCAAGTGGGAACCGGTGCCCTCTACTCCGACTCCGGCTGCCTCATCGAGAGGATCCGTCCAGATGTTGGCTGCGGCTCCCGTTCTTCCACAATCTTCAGTGTAGGCTCCACCTATGGCTTTCTGGCATCCTCGGTAGTCGGCTCCCCTCGGTTCTTTGCCTTGCCTCTAGCTTGATGCTTCCCAGCAGGTGTTGGGGCTTCCGGCACCCCGGCACCACCAGGAGTTTACGCTCTCCCGACTGCCGAATCAGTCGAGCGTCAGGATGTGGTATCAGGTATTCTGCGCGTGAATTCATTTGATGCTTTTGTTCTTTTGATTCAGGAGCATCCTATTCCTTTGTGTCACTTGAGTTTGCGATAAAGGCTAATTTGGGGATGCAGTGTATTGCTAAGTCTGTGGTAGTCAGATCACCGGGCGGGCTTATTGCGAGCTCAATGGTGTGCCCCGGTTGTATTATCACCATTAATGGTGAAGATTTCTTTGCTAATCTGATGGTTATTCAACTGGCTTCGTTTAATGTCGTCTTGGGTATGGATTGGTTACATTAGTACCGTGCCAAAATATGTTGTTTCTGGAAAACAGTTGCTTTGCAAGCTCCTTCAGGTGTGGAGTTGGTCTTTCAGGGTGGGATACCCTCCAGCTCTCTCTTTGTGCTGACCAGTTTATTTCCTGGCCGTAGCATGTTGAAAAGGCGGACACTTCTGGCCATTTCAGAAAAGCCAAGTTCTTTGGTAAGCATTGAGGAGATTCCTGTGATGAAGGAATTTGCTGATGTGTTTCCAGATAAGTTGCCTGGTTTGCCGCCAAAACGGGATGTGGAATTTCGAATTGATCTTGTCCCGGGCACTCAACCTATCTCTATGTCTCCTTATCGCTTGGCTCGTTCTTTCCAAGATAAGTTAAAAAGGCAACTGGATTATTTGCTATCAAAAGGATTGATTCGGCGTAGTGTGTCATCTTGGGGAGCGCCTGTCCTTTTTGTCTCTAAGAAAGATGGAGGTTGGCGCATGTGCGTCGATTACCGTGCTCTAAATTTGGTGACCATCAAGAACAAATACCCTCTACCTCGCATTGAAGATTTGTTTGACCAATTAAAGGGAGCAAAGGTGTTCTCTAAGATTGATCTTCAATCGGGTTAATCAAATTCGTGTGAGGGAACAAGATATTGAGAAGACGGCTTTCTCCACTAGGTATGGGCATTATGAATTTAAGGTTATGTCTTTTGGACTAACCAATGCTCCTGCTATTTTTATGGAGACGATGAATAGCCTGCTGTGCAGTTATCTCGATGATTTTGTAGTAGTGTTCATCGACGACATTCTTATTTATTCCAAGTCAGAAGAGGAGCATGAGCGTCATCTGAGGCTTGTGCTTTGTACTTTGAGGGAGAATCAATTCTTTGCCAAGTTAAAGAAATGTGAGTTTTGGATTTCTGAAGTGGGTTTCCTTAGTCATATCATCAACCAGGAAGGCATTTCTGTTGATCGTAGTAAGATCTCTACAATTGTGGACTGGCAGAGACCTTCTAATGTCAAAGAAGTGCGCAGTTTCCTTGGATTGGCGGGCTACTATCGGCGTTTTGTTCAAGATTTCTCAATTATCGCCAAACCGCTATCTCAGTTGACTCAGAAAGGGGTAAAATTCGAGTGGACCTCCGATTGTGGCGATTTACGTACCTTGAAGGAAAAGTGGTGGCTCGCTCTGTTCTCACCCTTCTGAGCCAGAGAGCATTTCACTGTTTATTCGATGCTTCTCATGTGGGCCTTGGATGTGTGCTTATGCAAGGGGTAAAGTCATTGCTTATCGTCGAGCGGTTGAAAAAGCATGAGCGAACTACCCTACTCATGATCTCGAGCTAGCTGCGATGGTTTTTGCCTCAAGATTTGGAGGCATTACTTGTATGGCGAATCTTGTGATATCTTTACTGACCACAAAAGCCTCAAGTACATTTTCACTCAGAAAGATTTGAATTTGAGGCAAAGAAGGTGGCTGGAGTTGATAAAAGATTATGACCTTACAATTCAGTATCACCCGGGCAAGGCTAATGTGGTGGCAGATGCGCTTAGTCGCAAGGTGCTACCCCCTGCTCTTGATTGTCTCATTGCTGATTTCGAGCGTATGGGAGTCTCATATTGTTTTGCTAGCACTGCTCTAGCTGAAACTCAAATGATCCTAGAGTCAGCGATTCCGGAGCGTCTGTGCGAGGCGCAACAGCATGATCGATTGCTTCAGCAAGTGAGAAAGCGCATCCTTGAATTTAAAGTTGGGGATTTTAGCATTGATGAAGTCGATGCTTTGCGGTTCAAAGGCCGCCTTTGTGTGCTCCAAAAGTCTCAAGTCAAGGATGACATCTTAAAGGAGGCTCATCGTACCCCGTATACCATTCATCCTGATGAGACTAAAATGTATCGGGATTTGAAAAAGAGCTTCTGGTGGAAAAGGATGAGCGTTGATATTGCTAAATATGTAACATCTTGTAGGATTTGCCAGAAGGTGAAGGCCGAACATAAGCAGCCAGCGGGATTGCTCCAACCTTTGGAGGTTCCTGTTTGGCCTTGGGACGACATATCGATGGATTTTGTGGTTGGCCTACCTCGTACTCGACGCGGAAAAGATGCTATTTGGGTTATCGTGGACCATTTCAGCAAGTGTTCTCATTTTATTCCCATTCGCACAACAAACTCCGCAAGCGAGTTGGCTCCTATTTATATACGGGAAATAGTAAGGCTTCATGGTGTGCCCAAGACGATCGTTTCCGATCGTGATGCAAAGTTTGTCTCCAAGTTTTGAGAGAGTTTGCAGGGTGCTTGTAACATCCCAAAATTTGGGTTTTCAAAAATATTTTGTGAAGTTTAGCTCCCCAAAAATTCGCGATAATTTTCTCGCTTAATTAAAGATTAATTTGAAATTTTCTAAAGTTAAAATAATTTAATTTGATTAATTAATACTTTAATTAAATGCAAATATATTTTATTTAGATTCCTTGTGCTTCAAGGACTTTTTGTGTATTTTCTGAGATTTTTCTGAGCTTGTTTGCTATTTTTGGTATTTAATTTGATTCTGCTGCCGTTTGATGAAAATCCAACGCACCAGAAGAACCACGTCATCGGTTACTGTAGCGCGTGCGCCAGGGCTTGATCCGGGTCCTTTTCAATCCGTTTCCTATTCAAACTCCTTCCAAATTTATTTTCCTTACTTGGCACGACTTCCCTAGCCTATATAAGAGCTCCTAGACCCCTCCCACGCAGCCCTAATGTCCAGATCATCCCCCAAACCCTATATTTCTTCAGATCAATCTATTCATGCCATCTGCGTCGGCGAACTTTGCTTCGCGTTCCCGTCAACTCGTCGACTATTTTCAAGATCCGTCTTCTCCACGGCGTGATCTATGGTACCCTCTGTTTCCCATCAAATTTGGTGCAATTTCATCCACGGAATCAAAAGTTACGGCCGCCCAAAGATCAAATCTTGCGAACCCGTTCTCCTCGTTTTGTGAGTTTGACCGTGAAAATTTTTATGGTAGGCTCCTCTTGATGTCCCCTACACGGTGCTCACCCTAACTCATGGTTTTGCTGGTGGGATTTGCACAGAAAAATCAATCTTCCCCGATCAGACTGCGTTGCGGACGGCTGAAACTTCGTCGCGCGTTCCCCGTTGATCCAGAAGGTAAAACTCAGATCCGTTCGTGTCATATTGTGCCAAATGATCCCAGATAGCTCTCTGTAAAATTTGGTTAGGTTTCATGCAGTACTTTAATAGTTATGACCGTTTGATCTATTAGCTCCGAGAGCCGTTCATCGGTAGTTTGTGATCAATCCGGTGGGTCACCGCCAAATCCGCCTATACCATTGAGTTCGTGTCGCCGCGTTCTACGTGGTGCTCACTTTCCCTTTGCTGTTGCATCTACCGAAATTTTTTTATTAAATGCGGCCGCCGCCTTTACTTCGCCGTAGCGTCGTCTTTTTGCCGCCAACCATCTTGGATTATCGTGACCATGTCATCCTGTCCGGTAGGTCCATACCCTACTGTTTTGGCCATCCTTGGAGTTCATTTGATCTCCGGTTGCCGTCAAAGCCATAATCTAGTATCTACCGTCGTCTTCGGTTTAGTCCTTTGCATCGGTTCGCGTTTTGGTTCGCCATCCTTGATAAACTTTAATCGCAGAGCCAACCCTAGCATTCTACCCTATGCCAAGTGTATCCAACCTTGAATCGTTTCGCTCTAACCCGGACTTAACCTTTGGTCAATTTGTCATTGCGTCACGACATGTGTACCCCACAGATCGCAAATCAAACATGAGCCATGTCATGACCTCGCTGCCCTACCATTGTACGATGGTGCCACCTTGTAATCTCATAAGTGTTACATTAACGCTTCACCTTCATCGTTAACGTTCCCACGTTTGCGTTAAATGTTAACGCTTAAATCGTTAACGTTCCGTCATTAACGTTCCATCGTTAACGTTCGCCGTTGACGTTTAAATGCGTTAACGTCCCGCCGTTGACGTTTAAATGCGTTAACGTCCGCCGTTAACGCTTTGCTCTCATCGGCGTGTGTGCATGCAAGTAAAGGCCCTAGTGTGATGTCCTTACCTTTTCTATCGCCTTCTTGTGATCTAACAATCATATGTCAATCTAGCCTCACCATCATACCATCTATGTGGTCCAATCATAACCGTACCCTTGGACCGGTTTGATGAGCTAAGTTCATCGTGAGCCGTGTGATCGACAACTGCGATACCACTAGTTGGTCAATTGCGATCAACCCTAGTTTATGTTCTGTTCCAAGTCATCATCGGCTATCAATCAAGATAATAACCCGGAAGAAATATTCTTGGGATATTATTCCTTCTTTCCCGATTATTAATCTTTCTCCTCGGTGTATTTTCAAAGCCATTCTCTTTTGTCTAATCATCGACCTAATCCATTCAAATTCCTAATTTCATCTAAGCCATTGTGCCCAATGCTATTAGTTCTTAATTTGGAGTTTACTTGATTTGCCTTTTGAGTTTTGTTGTATTTGTGTTTGTTTATCGTTAGGCGCATTGCGGAAGTCGTTCAAGGAGCCGAGAATCAAGCAAGCGGAGATTGAAGATCGAGGATCAAGGATCAAAGATAAAGAGTAAAGAATAATAAAAATTGCAAGGGCCGAGCAAGTTGTGCTTTGACCATATTGATCCCATGTTTTAAAATTATTTAGTTTGAAATTATTGCATGCTAGTTTGAAATAAACTGATTTCAATTAATCTGGGATTAGATAATCAACCTACTTGTTATTGCCACCTTGTCACTATTATTTGTATGCCATGATTCATTTGTCACACTAGATTGTGGGTTAATAGTTGGACATTAATAATTTGCCAACATGGGTTAATTAGACCGTATGTAGTGTGCTTAGCCCTGCGTAGATTTGTCATGATTTTGGAAAAATTAAAGTTAATATTGACTTAATGAGATATGGAGCGTGTTTTTGAGAATGTGACATGTGTTATTGAGTTGATGATGGCACGTGGTGCATGGTAAAGGATTGGGGTGGGAAAGTGATTTAGGCGAGGCAAGTGGCAAGATTGTTTTCGATTGGGCCAAGAGTGGCAATTGGGCGATCGCATTTGGTATTATGACATGTTGATGTGATGAACTTTTGGTTAGTCTTGCCTCGGTCAACTAAGGACTTAACCTTGCGAGCCTTTGACTGAGTCTTTCATACAACCACAAGTTAGGAATGGGGCGGACCTAGTGAGTAAACTGTGAAATCTATTCTTTGAATCTTGTCGTGGTGGTGTGAGGCCCGGAGAAGCGGAATGAGAACTCACATGGCGCAAGAGGGGGGCCCTGGGTGTGGTAACCAGTCCCTCCAGTGTTGAAACCTTAGCGGGCAGTACTGGGTTTAGACGGATCTTTGGAAAGGCTTTGTTATGATCACTCATTCGCATACTCTTGTATGGCGTTTCACGGCTGACGTGGTGAGTTGATTATATCTTGTGGGTAAAGTGTATAACCTCTGCGAGTGTAAAAACTATTGAATAGCCGTGCTCACGGTATTGAGCATTGCTCGGGGATTCTGATCAAGGGTTAGATTTTGATAACAATGAGGTTGGGAATGTGGATAACGTGATATGGAACTTGGTTAAGGATGAAAATGCTTCACTTGAGAATGATTGCGAAATTTATTATTGGTATTACTTGTTTCTTGCTTTTCTATCTATTTATGATTAATTGTGAATCTTTGCTTTATTGCAAAAGAACCATTGACCATTCCTTTGGAATAAGCCATGCATGTAGTAATAGAATGCGCATTACATGCATGACTTGTTGAGTACGGTTGTGTACTCACCCTTGCTTTAACAAAACATCACCGAGTTGAGGAGAAGTCTTTGTCTTGAAGAAGGAGAAGTTCGCAGAAGGCGATTATCTAGGAGTCGAACCTGTCGGATGCTGTGGTATATTGAAGGGGTTCACCGACGTTCTTCGTTCATTGCTACTTATTTGGAGTTGAAGCCGTCAAGGCCTCACATGTGTAAGGTTGACCTTAAGGTCGTTCAATAGTTTATATTTTATAATTGTGTTACCTTTATTATTCATTTGTGTATGATTATGATATTCATCTATGTTGAGGCTGTGTGCACTAAGCGTGATTACGGACTAGTCACGAATACCACGGAGGGTCGGATTTGCACATTCGGGCCCGAGCGAGAATGGTATCGAGCCATCTTGTTGTAGGTCTTGACCCTAGATAGATTGGCCATTCTTTAGGAACTTCAAAATTATTTTCTAAAAGAAAATTTTAACTTGAAAAAATGATAAGTTCTTGACTTGTCTTATTCTTCTATTCTTTTCTTCTTCTTGAAAATTTCTATCTTTCCCGTTGTTTTAAATGAAGATCTTATCGAGTTACTCCAAATAGTTATCGTTGTTTCACACTTAAGGAGAAAGCTATTGGGTGTCATTGCCAATCTCGAAGATCGTGAAGAGCGAGAATCGTCGAACTCAAGAAAGGTGGATCGATGAAGTGTTCCAGAAGCTAGAAGAACTAGTGCTTTCGTAGCCAGTTGAGACTCATGTGTGAGAGTCGCGTTTATTTAAGATAGAAGTGTTACCCTCTTAGACGGTAGATTATTGTGTGTTTAGGTTAATTTGGTTTTCCTTGTTTGCTGAGTGTGCAGTATGTGTTGCAGAGCTTCTAGGCTTGGATAAGCAACCATACCAAGTTATTAATAATGTTTGTATAAGTTTTTGGGTTAAACTTTGTTCCCTGCACTAGGATTCATGAACCTTATCTATGCTATTCCTCTTACCTAAACCTAGAGTGGTCAGCAGGTTGGAAAGGATCGATCATGGCAGAGACTCAGGGCGATTCACGTTAGTTCGATTGCTACTCTGGTGTCGGTGCTAAGCAGATAGTGACCGCGACCGTCTCTCTTGTACTTACCGTGACAATTCAAAACTTGGATCGATTGTTCACGCTTAGACTCGCTTATGCGAGACAATGATGCAATAGATGAATGTTATTAGTGCCAACATCAATCCCTCCCCAATTGAAGTCGCAACCCCCTGTTCACAGTCAAAGATTACCTTGTTCATGAAGACCAAACCGCCCACGTTTGATGGATCGACCACTCTCGAAATGTAGAAATTTGGCCGCATCATAGAAGAAAGGCGGCTTTGGTGCAATGTGAAGATAAAGAGAAAGTTCCCTACGCTACTTGCCAGTTAGAAGGAAATGCATTAGTCTTGTGGAAGAGTTTCTATGCCACCTCTAAGGATGAACATACCATCACTTGGTTAGAGTTTACCACCGCCTTTTGTTGGCTCTTCACGTCATCAGAAGATAGTGAAACCACAGTAAGACAAGGAAGAATGGTATCTCCACACTCGATACCATACCAGGATGTTGTTCTTTGAAGTGTTGTCAACCAAACCAATCAGCAGACCGTACATGCATCCCTTGTGGCAAAATAGGACACACTGCTGATGATCATGCAATCAACTATTCCAGCCGTGAAGGAAGCCACTAACCTGGAGAATGTCCTATAAACAACATCACCTGCTATCTTTGTGAAGGTCAAGATCGTTATCCAGCTCACTATCCCCTGGATCCAGTAGTGACCGCTGTGACTCATCATCAGCGATAGAAATTTTCGAGCAGTCATTGCTCAAGAGTTAGCGAAAAGAGAAGGATTGCCATCCGTACTTGCTATGCCACGTGAAGAAGCGAAGAAGAAACATGTCAACCCTATCTATCTACCTCGAAATCGGTGATACTTGGTCACCATGGGCTGTTTCTTGTGTGATAAACGAGACACTAGGCTAGAGAATGACCCGACAACCCGACCACGATGACCAAAACATTTATGTTACAAGCTGTGGTGAGTTAGGTTATTTTGTTAAGGAATGCCCACAAAGAGTCAAACAATTTACGAAGCTATGATCATTCGAAATTTCTTTAGTTAAGTTTATAACCCCAAGAGTGAGTGATAAGACTATGGAACCAACTTGCTCCGAGTCGGTTGAAGCAAGAGTAATTGGTTAACAAGACCCTTGACCTAGAAGATGAGTGCAAGGAATTGGAGGACAACATAGCGTCGAAAGCTCGTCAAGAAGGATCACCGCAATAGCGAGTAAGGAGTGCCCTCAACAACTCGATTGCCGTCTTGCTTAGACTTTGTTAGGGACACCTTCACATGCCATACGATGGTCGAGTTTCCATAACACCACCCCGTGAAAAGTCCGCAAGGAAGAAGCTTATTGTCTAGAAATTGCTTTGCTTGTCGACCGGGGACGTCTCGCTAATAAGCGCTCTTAGAAGAAAGTGATCACTGCGGATCGCATCAATCTCAGCTCTACCCTACCAAGATTAAGGCTATGCATGTCAAGAGAAGCCAGCAGATGTCGGTCAGCGTTGCTTCGGATGCAATGAGCCGGATACTTTGCCAATAGTTGTCCCGGAAAAAGGGTGTTATACCTATCCACTTAAACCTTAGTCCTACACCTCTACAGAGACACTTGCGCGAAAGTGAATTGTGAAAGCGATTCAAGATGAAGCCATGCATAAGTGCGATGAATGAATCTTGATGGTTAATTTGTCCATTGTTAAGACCAAGTTTTTAATAAAGCTTATCATATTGGAAATCAATGCTTGAGATGTTTATGCTTGGAGTTAAATTAGTTACCCATGTGCAAAACAGGTTTGGGTCAATGGCGGAGATGTAATCGATTAAGAGGAGCTAGAGTGTTCTGAGATAAAGTTGTGATCAGGTTAACTTTAGTTTGTTGGAGACACGGAGGACCTGTCTATTCCATTATGGTTGAGTCAAGAAGGTGGATCGCCATCACATCCGAAGGAATAGTTGTTGTGTATGTTTAATAACTACACAAGATAATTATCTTCTGAAGAATTACTCTAGCTACCAGTAGTGTATGCCAGCAAACCAATACCATTACATCAGTAATAGTTGAAGCTTGAGTCCAATGTGAAGGAATACCCAGTTGAAATAGAGTTCAAGCCAATACTCGAGAGTCAAGCTGACAAAGATAGTGCAAGACAAACCGGAATGTTGTTCAAGTCTCGTTCAAGACAGCAGAATTTCAAGTAAGTTTCATCGTCAGATGCAGCTTGTTCATTTCTCTGAGAAGCAAAAAATCAAGTGTTCAGGAACAGAAGTAAGGAAACCTGTCAATGGGGTTGCCAGAAACGTCAGCATGGATGTGTGATGTGTTCCAAGAGCCTTAGCAGAAGAAGTGCTTTCTAGTGTAAGAAAATCGAGACCCTATGGAGTCGGTTCAATTGCAAAAGGATTTTATTACGAAGAGCGACTGCAAATTTTGGATGTTATCAAGCGTTTGCTCGAAATAACCTTGTCGATTAAGTGCGATTGCTTGGAAGTTCGAGAAGTCTCAAGAGTTGAGTCTCTCGATCCTATTTCACGTAATCGACCTTGAATCTCGGGGCGAGATTCTGTTAAGGGAGGTTTGTAACATCCCAAAATTTGGGTTTTCAAAAATATTTTGTGAAGTTTAGCTCCCCAAAAATTAGCGATAATTTTCTCGCAATTAAAGATTAATTTGAAATTTTCTAAAGTTAAAATAATTTAATTTGATTAATTAATACTTTAATTAAATGCAAATATATTTTATTTAGATTCCTTGTGCTTCAAGGACTTTTGTGTATTTTCTGAGATTTTTCTGAGCTTGTTTGCTATTTTTGGTATTTAATTTGATTCTGCTGCCGTTTGATGAAAATCCAACGCACCAGAAGAAACCACGTCATCGGTTACTGTAGCGCGTGCGCCAGGGGCTTGATCCGGGTCCTTTTCAATCCGTTTCCTATTCAAACTCCTTCCAAATTTATTTTCCTTACTTGGCACGACTTCCTAGCCTATATAAGAGTTCCTAGACCCTCCCACGCAGCCCTAATGTCCAGATCATCCCCCAAACCCTATATTTCTTGAGATCAATCTATTCATGCCATCTGCGTCGGCGAACTTTGCTTCGCGTTCCCCGTCAACTCGTCGACTATTTTCAAGATCCGTCTTCTCCACGGCGTGATCTATGGTACCCTCTGTTTCCCATCAAATTTGGTGCAATTTCATCCACGGAATCAAAAGTTACGGCCGCCCAAAGATCAAATCTTGCGAGCCTGTTCTCCCTCGTTTTGTGAGTTTGACCGTGAAATTTTATGGTAGGCTCCTCTTGATGTCCCCTACACGGTGCTCACCCTAACTCATGGTTTTGCTGGTGGGATTTGCACAGAAAATCAATCTTCCCCGATCGATTTGCGTTGCGGACGGCTGAAACTTCGCGCGTTCCCGTTGATCCAGAAGGTAAAACTCAGATCCGTTTGTGTCATATTGTGCCAAATGATCCCAGATAGCTCTCTGTAAAATTTGGTTAGGTTTCATGCAGTACTTTAATAGTTATGACCGTTTGATCTATTAGCTCGAGGCCGTTCATCGGTAGTTTGTGATCAATCCGGTGGGTCACCGCCAAATCCGCCTATACCATTGAGTTAGTGTCGCGCGTTCTCGTGGTGCTCACTTTCCTTTGCTGTTGCATCTACGAAATTTTTTTATTAAATCGCCGCTGCCTTTCGCCGTCGCTTGCCAGCGTCGTCTTTTGCCGCCAACCATCTTGGATTATCGTGACCATGTCATCCTGTCCGTAGGTCCATACCCTACTGTTTTGGCCATCCTTGGAGTTCATTTGATCTCCGGTTGCCGTCAAAGCCATAATCTAGTATCTACCCGTCGTC
This sequence comes from Guadua angustifolia, assembly GCA_036346375.1. NCBI lineage: Eukaryota > Viridiplantae > Streptophyta > Magnoliopsida > Poales > Poaceae > Guadua > Guadua angustifolia. The sequence continues at coordinate 24,296,931 of CM070517.1, forward strand.
TTCGGTTTAGTCCTTTGCATCGGTTCGCGTTTTGGTTCGCCATCCTTGATAAACTTTAATCGCGAGCCAACCCTAGCATTCTACCCTATGCCAAGTGTATCCAACCTTGAATCGTTTCGCTCTAACCGGACTTAACCTTTGGTCCAATTTGTCATTGCGTCACGACATGTGTACCCCAGATCGCAAATCAAACATGAGCCATGTCATGACCTCGCTGCCCTACCATTGTACCGATGGTACGCCACCTTGTAATCTCATAAGTGTTACATTAACGCTTCACCTTCGCCGTTAACGTTCCACCGTTAACGTTAAATGCGTTAACGCTTGCGTTAACGTTAAAGTCGTAACGTTCCGCCGTTAACGTTCCGCCGTTGACGTTTAAATGCGTTAACGTCCGCCGTTGACGTTTAAATGCGTTAACGTCCGCCGTTAACGCTTTGCTCTCATCGGCGTGTGTGCATGCAAGTAAAGGCCCTAGTGTGATGTCCTTACCTTTTCTATCGCCTTCTTTGTGATCTAACCCAATCATATGTCAATCTAGCCTCACCATCATACCATCTATGTGGTCCAATCATAACCGTACCCTTGGACCGGTTTGATGAGCTAAGTTCATCGTGAGTGTGTGATCGACAATGCGATACCACTAGTTGGTCAATTGCGGTCAACCCTAGTTTATGTTACTGTTCCAAGTCATCATCGGCTATCAATCAAGATAATAACCCGGAAGAAATATTCTTCGGGATATTATTCCTTCTTTCCCAGTTATTAATCTTTCTCCTCGGTGTATTTTCCGAAAGCCATTCTCTTTTGTCTAATCATCGACCTAATCCATTCAAATTCCTAACTTCATCTAAGCCATTGTGCCCAATGCTATTCGTTCTTAATTTGGAGTTTACTTGATTTGCCTTTTGAGTTTTGTTGTATTTGTGTTTGTTTATCGTTAGACGCATTGCCGGAAGTCGTTCGAAGGAGCTGAGAATCAAGCAAGCGGAGATTGAAGATCGAGGATCAAGGATCAAAGATAAAGAGTAAAGAATAATAAAAATTGCAAGGGCCAGGCAAGTTGTGCTTTGACCATATTGATCCCATGTTTTAAAATTATTTCGTTTGAAATTATTGCATGCTAGTTTGAAATAAACTGATTTCAATTAATCTGGGATTAGATAATCAACCTACTTGTTATTGCCACCTTGTCAATATTATTTGTATGCCATGATTCATTTGTCACCCTAGATTGTGGGTTAATAGTTGGACATTAATAATTTGCCAACATGGGTTAATTAGACCGTATGTAGTGTGCTTAGCCCCGCCACGTAGATTTGTCATGATTTTGGAAAAATTAAAGTTAATATTGACTTAATGAGATATGGAGCGTGTTTTGAGAATGTGACATGTGTTATTGAGTTGATGATGGCACGTGGTGCATGGTAAAGGATTGGGGTGGGAAAGTGATTTAGGCGAGGCAAGTGGCAAGATTGTTTTTTGGGCCAAGAGTGGCAATTGGGCGGTCGCATTTGGTATTATGACATGTTGATGTGATGAACTTTTGGTTAGTCTTGCCTCGGTCAACTAAGGACTTAACCTTGCGAGCCTTTGACTGAGTCTTTCATACAACCACAAGTTACGGAATGGGGCGGACCTAGGTGAGTAAACTGTGAAATCTATTCTTTGGTCTTGTCGTGGTGGTGTGAGGCCGGAGAAGCGGAATGAGAACTCACATGGCGCAAGAGGGGGCCCTGGTGTAGTAACCAGTCCCTCGGTGTTGAAACCTTAGCGAGCGTCTTGGGTTTAGACGGATCTTTGGAAAGGCTTTGTTATGATCACTCATTCGCATACTCTTGTATGGCGTTTCACGGTGACGTGGTGAGTTGATTATATCTTGTGGGTAAAGTGTATAACCTCTCTGAGTGTAAAAACTATTGAATAGCCGTGCTCACGGTATTGAGCATTGCTCGGGATTACTGATCAAGGGTTAGATTTTGATAACAATGAGGTTGGGAATGTGGATAACGTGATATGGAACTTGGTTAAGGATGAAAATGCTTCACTTGAGAATGATTGCGAAATTTATTATTGGTATTACTTGTTTCTTGCTTTTCTATCTATTTATGATTAATTGTGAATCTTTGCTTTATTGCAAAGAACCATTCACCATTCCTTTGGAATAAGCCATGCATGTAGTAATAGAAGCGCATTACATGCATGACTTGTTGAGTACGGTTGTGTACTCACCCTTGCTTTAACAAAACATCACCGGTTGAGGAGAAGTCTTTGTCTTGAAGAAGGAGAAGTTCGCAGAAGGCGATTATCTAGGAGTCGAACCTGTCGGATGCATGTGGTATATTGAAGGGGTTCACCGCGTTCTTCGTTCATTGCTACTTATTTGGAGTTGAAGCCGTCAAGGCCTCACATGTGTAAGGTTGACCTTAAGGTCGTTCAATAGTTTATATTTTATAATTGTGTTACCTTTATTATTCCGGCATTGTATGATTATGATATTCATCTATGTTGAGGCTGTGTGCACTAAGCGTGATTACGGACTAGTCACGAGAATACGGAGGTCGGTTTGCACATTCCGGCCCGCGATGCTTTAGGCACACAGCTCGCCTTAGCACCGCTTTCCACCCTCAAACAGATGGGCAATCTGAACGTACCATTCAGACATTGGAGGACATACTTAGATCTTGTGTTTTGGCATGGAAAGGTAGTTGGGAAGACCATCTGGCTCTTGCTGAATTTGCTTATAATAGCAGTTATCATGCAAGCATTCGGGTTGCTCCTTACGAAGTGCTTTATGGGTGCAAGTGCCGGTCACCCCTATGCTGGGATGCTGTAGGGGAAAGATCAGTCCTTGCCCCAGATTGGGTTCATCAAACTGTTGATCGAGTGGCAGAGGTAAAACAGAACCTTCTTGCTGCCCAAAGTAGATAGAAAAGCTATGCTGATGTGAGGAGGCGAGAATTAGAGTTTGAAGTGGGGGACAATGTGCTTTTGAGGGTGTCTCCCACTAAGGGTGTGGTCCGGTTTGGTCCTAAAGGGAAGCTTAGCCCGAGGTTCGTTGGGCCTTTTCCTATTGTTGCTCGAGTTGGAAAGGTAGCCTACCGGTTGAAACTTCCTGATTCGATAGCCCGAATCTTCTCTGGATTTACTTCAATACCTCTAGAACAAACAAGGAAACCAAGCAACTTTCTAGAAGAAACTCTAAATACACACTTTTCTGGGTTCAACTTAATTTCATATTTATTCAAATTATTAAAGGTTTCAGCCAAGTTTGAAAATAATTAGAGCTTTTCTTACTCTTTACAATGAGATCATCAACATAACCTTTTAAATTTTGCCTTATTTGAGTAATAAAAGACATCTGCATTACTGCATAAGGCACTAGTACGTAGCTCCAGTGTTTTTTAGCCCAAATGGCATCTTCTTATAGTAGTAGACATCAAATGGGGTTATGAATGAACTTTTCTCTTCGTCTTCACTTGCCATACTTATTTGATGATAACCTGAGTATGCATCCAGGAAACTTATCACTTCATAACCCACTGTTGAGTCGACCGATCGATCAATTTGGGGTAAAAGAAAATCATCTTTTGGATAAGCTTTATTTAAACTGGTAAAATCAACGCACATACGCCCCTTGCCGTTTGCTTTGTTGACCATGACTAAGTTCGCAAGACAGTATAGATAACCAACTTCATGAATGAAACCAACTTCTAAGAGTTTATCCAACTCTTATCGGATAGCTTCTTGTCGATTAGGGCGAATCACCATAGCTTTGCTTCACTGGTCATATGTCAGGCTATATGGCTAACCTGTAATTTATTACTTCCCTTGGAACTCTAGGCATGTCAGATGGTTTCTATGCAAACACATCTGCGTTAGTTCGGAGGAAAGTAATGAGCGTGTCTTCCTATTTAATATCCATACATGTTCATATTCGAATAGTTTTTGACTGGTCGGTAGTATCGATGGGCACTTGTTTGATTTGCTCATTAGGCTGAGGAATTGCTTTTAGCTTATCCATCTTGTTAGGCTTCTCACCCTCACAAGGTTTACTTATATCATCAGAATCTCTTAATGGCAATTGATCAATAATTTCTAATAATTTTCTATCACAATTAACTGCAACAGCCTGATTACCCTACGCACTAAGCACACCTTTGGGACCAGGTATTTTAATACTCTGGTAAGCGTGATGTATTACTGCCATAAATTTTGTGAGCGAAGGCCTACCCAAAATGGTATTATATGCTGATTTAAAATCAACAACTTCAAATGAAATTATCTCTGTTCTGAAGTTGCTAGCATCTCCAAAAGTGACAGACTGACAGGCAATACAATCTATCTGATTGGAGTTACCGACAGATTAGGTACAATCCCAAAAAATAGGTTTGTCACTGGCTTAATCTTAGAATGAGGGATTTGTATCTCATCTAGAACGTGGATAAAGAGTAAGTCCAAAGAATCATCCCATCAATTAACACCTTTCTCACTTTGCAATTACTAATAGTAGGACGGACGACCAATAGTAACTTACGGAGGAGTAGACATAACTTTGGGGTAGTCTTGCATGCTGAAGGTAATAGCAACATCCAACCACTTAGGGTAATCTGGTTTTCCCGCATGAGTGTCGATATTGTTGACTTTTCTCCACGTAGATTTGAATTGTCTTTTTGAAGCATATGAGAATGATACTCCAAAGATAATGTTGACATGATTGTCAGGCTTTTGATAGCCCATGTCCTCATCATCATCAACATCCTTATTGTTCCGACCATGCCCCTTTCCATAGTAGAAATCATCCAGGCACTTATGCCAAGTACGACAGTTGCACAGGTCATGCCCTGGTGCATTATGTAAGGGACACCAGTGACCATTAACGTTGGTCATAGCATAATTCTTACACTGGTCATCCTGATGACTAGACTTCTTCTTCCAAGAATTTTTACCTTTAGAGTATGCAGGTTGTTCTGAAACGCCTATGACCTCTCTTTCAACATCCTTCTTGTTCTTTTTCTTGTTTTCTCCCTTTCGGTCTTTGAATTTGGAGATCTTTAGGAGTTTTTGTCCTTTGATTTCTCCAGACTAGGCTGTGGCAATGTATGTCCCTTGTCGACTATACGGCTCCACTCGATAGCTTTATGGGCGTCCAAATACCAATCTACATATCAAACAATTCTGATATGGCAAAGGATGGATGGATATTGAGGCCCTCTGTAAACGCTTATAGCGTATAGCCTACTTAAAAGTACAAATTATAGAGTCATCAGAAATATTTGGGATGGTGTTGTGAACTTCTACAAACCTTTTAACAAACTAACGCAAGTTTTCACCAAAAGTTTGCCGAAGATGATGTAAATCATCCTTTTTACCAGGCTTGGCATAACAACTTTTAAAATTATTTAAAATTGCATGGCACAAGTTTTTCCAACTGAAGGTAGAACCTTCCAACTGATTAGATAGTCAAGTTTGTGCTAATCCTTTCAAAATAGTGGGGATGTACTTGGCCATTACCATTTGGTCACCTCCAATAGCTTAGATGTTAGTGGTATAAACCTGTAAGAATTCTGATGGGTTTTGAATACCATCAAAACTCTCCAAAGACTCTAGCTTGAATTTCTCAGTCCGGTCAAAATTTTTAAGTCTAAGTGAGAAACCCTTACATCTTGTATAAAGACTAGAACGTGATCATATGTTAGAAACTTGGTCCATGTATTCAGGAGAACAAGGTCGTCGCCAATCATGAGTCGGGACTTCACCTAGGGTGAAGTGTTCAAAAATACTTCTCCGATGTGGTTCAGCCCTCTGTTGGCAGTTAATGCTTTGTTGGCATCAACCAGATGAGGAGTGCTCCATGCGAGAGTTGGTCTAAGATCTTGTGGATAAAAACCTCACTTGCACTTCATTTGCAGCTTCTTGTAAGTCAACAGCAAGAGATTTTATAATTGTTGCATTAAGTACATTTTCGCCTTCCGTTGGATGATTAGAATTACACTTGATAAAATGTGAATCCTCTCAACAGGGGTATCCTCCAGTGAACCGCTTGGAGCAAGATTTAAATCTCTTACCGCCGCCCTTGGAGATGGTGGTGTAATTGGAAGAGCATGTTGGGGTCATCCTCCAGAGTCGTTGGGTCTCCATGATGTACCTGGTTGATTGCTATGATATAGGTGTTTAGTCTTATCCGCATATTTTTTACTTTGCCATCATGAGTCACTCATATTCATCTTGGGTGGTTTTTTGGCTTTTTTTCGGGCTTCACACTCTTCACGTTCCACTCACTGCTCCTCTGTCTCATTGGTAACCGCACAAGTGTAGAACCCAAAACAGACATAAGGTGTCAATGCTCCCTCTTCATCTAAGGATGGGGTAGAATCTAGACATCGAAGACAATCTTTTGAGGCTGAGCTTTTCAAAAGATTATTATTTCCTTTGGAATTATATTCATTATTAATCTCCATGGGACGTACTGCATAAACATCTTTGTTTGAATCCACTGGAGGAATTACTGAAGATTTTTTGGATGATTGTTCTTCTGCTTCGACTTCTATCTAGATCTTTGTCAATATAGCTTTAGAAACATATTCGAAATAGAAATCGCACTTACATGCTTCTTATGTTGGATAATCATTGTCACCAAGATTAGTATAATCAGTGAGATCAAACTAGTTTTCTTCATCCATTGAGAAGAGTTGAGTATCACCTTAGTCACTGCAGGAGAGCCATCCTTCTAGTGCCAACTGTCGATGCATCGAACCTAGGATCCCTTAATCAAACTTATGAAATGATAATTATGGGCTCCTAGTGAACAAGATGATAAAAATGATATATGGGGATTGCTTCTTTGTTAGCCAAGTGGCCTAACAAAATATACAAGTTACAGTATTTTTGAGATTATGAGTACCAATCGTGATTCTAATTGCCTCTAATCTCATATTTCTCATTTCTCTAATGGCATAAATAGGCTCCCTATTTATGCTAGATGAAGAGGCGGCAGTTGTTCTCTATAGGAGTATCGTGTAACCGAGAGGTGTCTTCATACCAAATGGTGTCTTCTCGCCAAAGGGTTACTTTTTCAGAGATAACTTCCAGGTAGTTACATGTACCTGTCAGATAACTGTCCACATGGAGATATGTACGGGGATAACCGCTTGTCCCCGGCCAGTTCACTGGTCGGGGTGACTATATCACTGGTCGAGGACGACTAGTGTGAAGCAAATTTATTGACCGCCTTGACCGAACTGGTGAGACTTAACCGTTCGGATAAGAGTGGGCGATGTTCTATATATTATAGGCTTTATGTATTGCAGACTCATTAATAAAGTATAGTCACGAACAATTGAGAGTCTAAATAAACAACAGACTTTTAATCCTTGTCAGTGATAAATCAATATGTATTCACTCGGCTATAAGTTTTGGTTAGAAGTAATAAGTATTGGAAAATGGAGTCACTATATTCTCTCCTATAATATACTATCTCAAAATATAACAAGTGGAGTCCTGCAATGATCTATTTTTTAAAAAGTAAAAACACATATACATTACTAAGGGCCTGTTTAGTAGAGCTCCAGATTCCAATTTCACCTGAAATCTGAAATTTGTAGGCTAAAATAAAATGAATTAAGTTTATATTTTTGGTCTAAAATATAAACAAGATGATCTATCTAAACACTCTTAATATACTCACAGCTTCAGCTTCACGAATCAGGTGAAGCTAGAATTTTCAGCTTCACCAGATTCACGAATCTGCTGAATCTCTACCAAACACACCTAAATCATTTAAAAACGCTTTAAAGATGATGCACAACGCAAGTTCGCGGTAAGGAAAAAACTTTGAAAACCCCACCGTGAAATACCAAATAGAACCAAAAGGAATCAGCAGCCATGCGTGCAACAAGGCATGTAACATACACACCACCAAGGAACAATTGACCGACACCAATTGAAACGAAAAAAAAATGACAATGATACGTAACAAGGACATAGATTCCTAGTCAAGCGAAACACGTCTCGCTTTTGTATGGCCACTGTAAGCATTTCTGAAAGAGAAAGTCTACCAAACGGTATACCGTTGGGAATCACTTCCAACGGTATACCATGGTTCATTAGGTTCGCGGATAAGTTTCATTACCAGGTTTCACGGGTAAGTTTCATGATGTTTCACGGATAAGTTTCATGGGTTTCATGAGGTTTCAAGTTTCATAAGATTCGTGTTCATTAAAAAAGTTTAGCATTATCTTTGTCGATGAAACCTTTGGTTGAAACTTATCTATGAGACTTTTTTAATGAAATCTAACCTTATGAAACTTGAAACCTCATAAAACCCATGAAACCTATCCGTGAAACATCATGAAACTTACCCGTGAAACCTAGTAGCGAAACTTACCCGTGAACCTAATGAACCATGCTATACCGTTGGAAGTGATTCCCAACGGTATAGCGTGTGGTAGTTACTCTCTTTCTGAAAATGTGCGGCAAGAGGATTCGTCCATCAGTCTCCTCCAGGGTGGTCAGTTGCTTACTTAGTTCCTTGCTGCTTTCTTCTTGCCACTTGATTTCACAGTTCGATGCTGTTTTTTCTTTTTAATGTTCCTAGGAGTTTGGCCAAATAAAGAGACGTAGACTCAATTGAAATTTCAAGAATCGAATCGTTGAAATGCTTAATTTATTCACTAGCGATGTAGAATTGGCCAACTTGGTAGGATATAGGGGAAAGCAGGTCGGATCTGATCGGGTAGTAGGTCATCCGTATCCTACCTAATTATTTTTTTCGGATACGGATCACGGATCTGGGTAGTGAAAAATCGGGTAGGATCTGAATACGGATCGGTATTTATTCTGACGGGTAAGCGGATACCGGATATTATACTGGACGGATACAATACGGATACTTGGTACTTAGTCGGATATACGCAAACTATGTAGAATCAAAGCACATATATAAGACTTGCATATATTTATATAATATATATGAAGCATATGTTTATATATCAATGATGATGATTTTACAGGAAAATGAATAAGAATACACTTACGATTCATCGATCCATCCATGGAGCTCCTAAGAAGTAGTGCTCATCGATCGAGAGCAACCAAGTCAGATAACAATGTCAATTTTAGCACTAGGAAACTTGACAATGTCCAAAAAAAGTAGCACTAAGGAAAGAACATTTTTGTATACGCAAATTGCCGAGGACATAGAAGCAACTCCTCAAGATTTAGCCTTATCAACCTACATGAATTTTTCTTACGGATTAGCAACAAGAACCATTTAGCAATCATAGCACGATAAAAGATGCAACAAGGAAAAACCAAGTTTATATTTCAGCAGACAAACAAGTTCAAGAGAAAAGGCTTGCGAGAAAAGGCAGCATAGTTTAAGAAAACATAAATTATAAGCGATAATTACTAAAAAGAGAACCATATCTAAAATCCGAATGAAATCTCAATACCCAATCTTTAATGACCACGTAACCGAATATGTCATCAACTCATCACAAGAACATCGATGCAAGCAACATCTTAATCCACAACAAAGAACTCAACTTGGCTCCTTTTGGGTTTGTCACCCGTTTAAAATAGGCAGGTTAAATAAATCTCTTTTCAGATAAAGATTGTTTGGTACATGAGCTTTGCTGCTTTTTTTTAATGGAACATTGACAAACTATTTTTCCAAATTTATTTTCTCATGGCTGCATTGCCATGCAACCCCAGCACCGCACCATCAAATCTAACTATAGAAACTAAAAGGATCTATCCAGCAAGTGTGAATTTCCCAATGTAGAAAGTGCTGACTAGAAGGTCATCACTAGCTCAACTTACCCCGACAGATGCACTTGTAAAATGACCAAGGTCGGCAAACATAGCTTCACTACCTGTAAAGTGGAAACGAAACTTAATAAAAGTATGAGGGAAAAACAAAATTAAGCCCCCTGCCCCTGCGGGAGGTTGGTAGTAACTAACTTTGTCATGGAAAGAAGTATCCCTCCTAGAGCAATCCGACCATCTCTACTGTAGTCCTAAAGAACTTAACAATATAATATGGGGAAAGAGGTTGGTATATCCTTGGGTTCCAATGAACTATGTTGTATAAACCAATTCCACCAATGCAAAAGAGCTAGAGTTCATTCAGAAATAAAATAGTAAAAAAGCTTTACAACTGATAGTAATCCCACAAAAGCACTTGTTTTAATATAGTTGTAAAAAAGCACATAGTCCATGCACACACATTATCTAAGAAAAATAGTCCACAAACTTGATCAACATAGCACATAGTCCATGCACACACATCATCTAAAAAAATAGTACATGTAACAAAGTAGTCCAATGCAAAAGATAGTGATAGAGTTTAAATCACACAAAATAGTACATCCTCCATCCCCACTGCATTCAAGCTTGCTCTCTTCATCTAAAATAGATAAACAATATGTTAGTACTTACCAACAAAGACATATAACACATAGACAAGATAAAACAAACCATTTTTCAAAGCACTCAAGTGACAACATCATCCTCCATCCCCATTGCATTCATGTCATCAATAATGGTTCCAAGCTTGCTCTCTTCATCTAACATAGACAAATATATTAGTACTTATCAACAAAAATATGTAATTAATGCATGAATAAAAAAACAAACCTTTTTCCGAAGCAACCATCCAATCCTTTGTACAAATCAAGGCCTCAACCATTTCAGAATTAAGTCAACTACGGTATGGATCGATAACACGTCCCCCAGCACTAAATGCTGACTCCGAAGCAACCGTAGACACTTGCATAGATAAAACATCACGGGCGAGACGAGAAAGGACAGGAAAATTTGTCATTTGGCCTTTCCACCATGATAGGACATCAAATGCAACATCGCCTTCATTCAACTTCAATAGTCCCTCATTCATGTACAACTCCAACTCTGATATCTTCTGTTCATTGCTTGTGGATTGATACAATACCTCAATATCAACCTCATCCTCTTCCTCATCAACCAACAAGCGTTCACTTGAATTAACAACCACACCACTCTCTTTCGAGCTAGAAGCCTTATTGGTTGATGTTAAATTGTAGCTTGATAAATAAAATGCAAATAATTCATTCACAACATTCATGAACTCCATCTTCTCAAACTCGGCAAGCTCATGCAAGAACATTTTGCTTAGGTACAACTCAACCATCTTGTGTTTATACCTTGGATCAAGAAAGGTTGCCACTGCTAAAGCCATATTGTTCTTTTCCCAATACTTCTCAAACTTATCTTTCATACTTTGGGCCATACTAGAAATGATGATATCACTACTCTCACACCATTTGGTAATACCAATCTTGATCTCACAAAATCTCCGATAGAATAGATTTGCAGTAGGATATGATGTGCCAGAGAAGAGTAATGTGACATCATAGAATTTTTTCAAACACTTGGTGATATTTGCAGCATTCAACCAATCATCAATTGAAGGGGTGACATGTCCATATCTAGCCCTATCTTTAAGAGCAAGACGTTCAAAAGCATTCTTGTAGTAAATAGCATCTCTTATCATTATGTATGTAGAGTTCCATCTTGTGGCAACATCCAAGGAAAGAGCTCTTTTAGTGTCTAGATCACATTCTTTACCACACTTTTCAAATGCCTCCAATTGTTGAGGTGATCTTTTAACCAATGTTATGAATTCTCTAATATTTCCAATGGCATCTCCAATTATTTCTAATCCATCTCTAGCAACAAGGTTTAATATGTGATTTGCACATCTAACATGAAAGAATTTTCCACCACATACAAGCAAGCCTCTAGCATTTTCAATGACCACATCAATAGCAACCTTGTTTGAAGATGCATTATCCAAAGAAAGAGCAAACATTTTCTTATCAAGGTTCCAATTCATCACATTTGAAAAAAAGGTTTCACCCAATTTTAGCCCTGAATGATTGCCTTCTACATGGATGAAACTGATAATCCTTTTTTGCATGTTCCAATTATCATCAATCCAATGCGTTGTGACACACATATATGCTTTGTTTTGAATGGATGTCCACATATCCATAGTGAAGCTAAAACGACAAGAGAGTGTTTTGAAGTGCTCATACAACTTGTTCTTTTCAGCTTTATAAAGATCCATGAGATCTTTACGAATAGTCACACGAGATTTTAAAGGAAAGCTTGGTCGCATAGACTTGACCCATCGAACAAAGTACTTATGCTGAGAGATAGAAAATGGGTACTCATGCATAATGATGGCATCATAAAAATATCTCAAGCTAGTATCTTCATCATACCGATATGCTACCATGTTTTTAAGCTTTTCCGACCTATGAGTTGTTGACTTTGTACCAACCTATGTTTTAATTTCAAGTGATTTATGAAAGCCTTTGTACCATTTGCACTTTCACCCTAGCCTTATGTTGGCACTTCATGCATTTGGCCCAACGCTCCATGATGATTGAACCATCCTCGTTTTCACCTCTTTATCAAACTTTGTGAAATGTTGCCACACCCATGAAGTGAGCTTCTTCCCGGATTTCGGATTTTCTTCTTCTCCACAGACTCCACTTACATTTGCACTTGCGCTTGCACTTGCAGTTGCATTTTCAGCTTGCAAAGCTACAAAGACATAAAGACAATAAGAAATTGATGGCTGCATTCAATTCAACCTCAAATATGATTTTTTTTTACTTTGGACAGCACCTCAATTCAAGTTATGCACATTGAAAAAACTTATACCTTTAACTGCCTTTGTGGTTTTCTCCAAAACCATATGTTTGCTCGAGTCTGCAGACCTTTATAGCGGATGCCATGAACTTGCTAGTAGGGGTAGTGCCACTCTTGTCGCTATTGGAAGATGCCATTGCCATCGGTGTCTTGCCCTTCTCTACATTGGTCTTACAAGCTACTATCAGTGCGTTCCTCTTCTCCAAATTGGGGTTACTAGCTGCCATCGGCGGCTTGCCCTTGTCTTTGCCCTTGACCTTGCATTTGCTAGAGGTCATGGTCGACTTGCCCTTCCTAGATATCACTGGTAGCAGTGTTGAGAGTTCCACTATTCGTTTCCTCTTCCTTCCACGACCGGATGCATCATCACTATCCTCGCTTTGAACCCTATTCTCATCGGAAGAAACATCATTGATGTGTTGCTCTTGCTCAGCTTGTAAGCCATCTACACCCATATCATTCTTGCTGCCTTCAAAGTTTTCCATGCTGTAACATACTAGATTAAGTTACAACTTACATACTTTAGCAGAAAAGTATCAGAAATGCAAGCCATAACTAAGGTTGAAACACATGTAATGTTTTTCTTTCAAAAACATATTAATAGATAGGGTGGCAGAGAAACAAATAACGCATGAATGCTAATAAATATTAGGGTACATGGTAGATTACATCGAAATTAAGTGCTAAGTGGAATGGAAATAAATAGCATTCCATTCAACTCCAATTCTACAACTATTCATGAGATGGCATGATTATATCCCAACTGAAAAGGTCCCTGCCTTTTATTTAACTAACTTATTCTCAAACTGTTTATGCTCTACGCCTCTACCAATCTATAAGCTTCTCAATCACATCAGTTAATCCCTGAGAACTAAATCAAATTGTTGTAATTAAAACAACACAGTTTATGCTAGTACACATTTTTCAGCAATGATGGCTTCAATTATTGACTAATTTGCTAAATCATTGATTCATTGTCCACTGGCATGATTATATTGGCCGCACATCTTAAAACAACACAGTTTATGCTAGTACTACATTGAATTATATTTCCAGTCTGGCAGTCTCGTAACCTTTTCTGAAGAACTTTCGGTAAAATGCGGCGGGGGCAACGGCCGACGGGAGCCGGGAGCTACGGGAGCCTCGTAGTCGCTGTCCAAGAACCGCACGGTCCGCTACGCTTCACCTGCCCTCGCGTGGACGGCGTCTTACTCAGGCAGGAGCACGAGTACGAGGACGCCGTCGAGCATGTGGACTCCGCCGCAGTGGCCGCCGAAGATGGAGTTGAGGAGCATGTGGATGTGGACTCCGCCAGATTGAGAAGCCTGCGGCGGCGTCGGCGCGGCGCTTACTGCGAAGATGGAGTTGAGGAAGCCGCGAACCGCTGGCACGGGAGGCCGGTTTGCGGAGGTCCACGAGCTTGGCGGATAAGGCGCCAGCTTCTTAGCCTTCTTCTCGGCGGTGCTGGCGCCCACCGACGATGCGTGCGGATGAAGCGCGGCGGGTGGTGGTGCGAAGACTCGCCTCGAGAGGAGAACCCGCCGAGGCTGGAGCACTTTCGGACGAGCTCGAAGATCTTGCGCGGGCGACGGAGATGGACCGACGGTGGCTCTGTGGGTGCGGCGGCCGTGCGGAGCGGATCTGGAGTCGCCGAGACGCAGCCGGAGGAAGCGGAGTTAGGAGTCTGGGATGGCGGTGCGGATGGGGAATAGAATCAGGGGTAGGGTTTCTACTTTCTAATGCTAAATTGCTAATGGGCTGGCCGGGCAAAGGGGCAATGCCGCAATGGGCTGACTTGTCACTTGGGCTTGACCATGAACAAGCACCGATTTTTAAAATTATCCGCATGTCAGATCCAAAAAAATCCGGGTATTTATGGGTATCTGCTGTCCCGTATCCGACCCGTATCGAAACAAAATTATCCGGTAATTACCGTGTCAGGCCGACAAACAATTACGTGATCCGTATCCAAATTTTGGGTATAAATTTAAATCGGATCGGATCTGGTCGAAGTATTCGACCCGTTTTCACCCCTGATGGGATAGGGAGCACAATCACTGACATCTCCATACATGCCCCTGATTGGGTGGAATGTTGACTTCGAGCGGAGGCAACGGGAAGGGAGGCGCTCTCGCGGTGGTTGCCGGCGAGAAGGGTGAAACATCAAGTTGTGTCGGGTCTACGATTCGCGAGGGGCGGCATGCGGAGGTGCTGGCATGTTCCATGGAGGCTGAAGATTCTTTGTGTGCGCAAGAGTCGAATCTTGTAGATAGATCTTTGGTAAGTTCCGATGAACAAATTCATGAGATTGTTCCGCTGGTTGCTGAGACATCAGAGCGTTTTGATTTTGATATCTCCGATGTGGTTGCAAATGGAAAGGGTTCGTTTCCGGGAGTACTTGTGGATCGGAATAAACGATCACTCGCAGGTGCTTCATCAACGAAACCCAAATCAAAAAGTCATGGTGGTGTGCAAATTCGACCTTGGTGTGGTCCTCTTCCTCGACCCGAAAAGCGCGGTATAACGCTTCTTCTGCGTTACGTCGCCGTCGATGTTCTTACCTGACGAACGGGGGGTCGAGGGTCCAACCATTGGTCGATGAACATCACAAGGAAGAGATGATTGTCATGGCGTTTGATCCGGAGCACAATCAGCCGGGTTTGAATTTGCAGCGGCATTTTCCGCCTTTGATGGATTCATTGCATGCGGAAGACAAATCTGTTTCTCCGTCATCTAAGGATGAGACTCGGGCCCACGGGGTGTCTAATCCAAAGCTAATGGACTCGGCTGGACTGTATTTGGTGTAGCAGGCCAAAAGATATGGCCTCAGACGGGAGGTATTACGAAGACCAATACCTAGAGAACGTGGTGGCTTTCGTTGTGTATCTCTTTTCCATCACGCAGCCAAACGCCCCTCTTACGCCGTCATGGCAGCTCGACCACCGGTTGGCGATCATCGGTGGGCAGTATCAAGCCAGAGGGGAACCAGTGGGTGCTCGCGGTGGAAGGGTGTTCGGTCCACGCCCTTATCGCGGCCATGGTTTTGCCGGTTGTGGTGTCCATGGAGCAAGGCGTGGTCATGACCGTGCTGGTCAGGGAGGTGTCAATTCTAGCCGTGGTGGTCTTCTTGGTCGAGGAGGTGTTGGGAATAGTCCCACATTGGTTGTGGAGAGGGCTTGAGCATGGTTTATAAGGGTGAGGGAGCACCCCCTCATTGAGCTAGATTTTTGGGGGGAGATGGCCCAAAGACCTTGGCCCGCCGCTCTGGTTGGTCTGTGAGTCTTGGACGGACACTGATCCGGACGCTAGGTGTGGCGGTCCGGCTGTCAATTGGTATCAGAGCCAAGGTGGCCCCAGGTGATTCCTAGATAATCTCGGCCCAATGTGTGAGGGGGAGATTGTTGGGAATAGTCCCACATTGGTTGTGGAGAGGGCTTGAGCATGGTTTATAAGGGTGAGGGAGCACCCCCTCATTGAGCTAGCTTTTTGGGGGGAGATGGCCCAAAGACCTTGGCCCGCTGCTCTGGTTGGTCTGTGAGTCTTGGGGACGGCTGGGATCCGGACGCGCTAAGTGTGTGATCCGGTGACGAGAGAGTGCGGTCGAATGGAGCGGCGGGTGCTCTTGGTCTTCATCGTTCCACAAACCAGCGTCCTCACTATCACGATGGCGTCTGCGGGCATGCTTGATCGGGCTCGGGGCGGCAATGAGATACTTCTGTCGAGGAGCAGATTCTAGTCTTGATTCGGTTAAGCGAAAAAGCCAAGGCCGCCTTTACGCTTCGATGTAAGTGTCTTTGGTCATATTCAAGAGAATTGCAATGCGGACTGGATTGTTATATTTGCAATAAGCACAATTCACATTTGGCGACTAAGTGTCCGATACTCAAGATGCCAAAGTCTTGATATCAATGTCGGATGTGCCAAAAATGAGTTGTGCTTTTTGGATTCTGAGTTTGATTTCAAATTGGAGGTTCAGACCACCCCTCCGCTTGCTTTGATTACGGTGAGTGGTGGTAATCTTGATCTTTGCGTCTGTCGAGATAGAGTTAGCTAAGTTGTCTAGGGTAGAATGGGCTGGGAAGCTTTGCATCATGGAGTTGATGCCTTTTGGTGGTTTTTCCTCGGAGGATGAATTGCTTCGTATGGCGGATATAGAATATAAACTAAAGTGGGATCACAATTAAAATTAGTCAATGGGAATTGAATGGAGATCGACTCGGCTTACCGTTAGGTGAAGTTTGGGTGCATGTCCTTTGGAGTCCCACATGCGTGGCGTCATAATTTGGGCTTCAGGCGATTGGTTCTATGATTGGCACCACGCTTGAGGTGGATATGTTAACATATCGGAAGAAAGGAGTTATGCGCTTATTGGTTGGTTTCTTGGACACACAATTGTTGCCCTTGACGACGACATTGTATTTCATAAAGTGGGATATGATTTAACATTCACACGAGGAGCGGATTTTGTGCTCTTTGTTCTTTCTCAAACTGTCATTGATAATGAGAACAAGGAGGGATAACAAAGGGGTTGAGGCTTCAAAGAGAGGATGAACAAAACCTCAAGAAGCTTAAAAATCGACGAGATGATTCCAACTCCAAAGGTTCTAATGAAAGACAAGGGTCGTGGCAATGCAAGTGGATGATAGCGAGGTAACTATCACATGAACCGATTTGTCGGTGTGATAGCGATGCGCCGTTGGGAAAAAAACCATTTATCAGGTCATTGAAAAATGGTATTTTTGTTGGTGATAAGACTTATGGTTCAATATGGGTGACAAAAGTGGGTAAGAAAAGGCATTCCAATTTGAAGCAGCGCCCAAATTCTGGTGATGTTCGGTTGGGGCGAAATTGCATCGGGGAAGATATTGGCTAATGTGGACTCATGGGGACATTTTCATCTTGGAATGGCGCAGGGTCATTGAGTTTGAGAATCGATGCTCATCAGCGATGTAGTTACTTTGGGATGATGCATGGAGGAGGAGACTCCAAATCTTTGCGGGCGATTAGCCGATGATCTGTCTGTCGATCATTTGGGAGGTTCTGGAAGGCGCGAGGGCTAAGGGTATGCGTGTCAGTGCTTCTTCGATGTTGTTCATTTGCGGTTGATATCTGATTAGTGGAAGACATTTCAAACTCGAAAGGTCAATCGGTGATTTGTGTCTGAGTCTGATCGCTGTCTTGAATCTCCTTGTTTTTTCTGGTGATGTTGTCTTGGGACGGGATCGACCACCGAGATAATGATTGGGTTCTTTGAAAATCTTGTTCTCTGGATGTCTCCAAAGCTGGATTGCCGCAGGGGCGTCCTTTGAAGGGTGACCATCGGTGTCGATGATGGTGTTGCCCCATTGCGAATGGAGTAGTGGCGAGGAATGAGGAGAGTCTTGAATCACAAGGTCGGACAATGGTTAAAGAGCATGTGCCGCTGCGTGTTCCTTTGGAAAACAAATTCCGTGGATCACACAAGAGGTATCGTCTCAATAACTATAATTACGGGAATGGGCTCATAGTAGTCAAAGGTCTAACATATTTGCGTGATGGTACCTCTTTGGCGGATGTTAGTATGATGAAGCGAGCAATGTCTCGTCTGGCAACAAAAAACTTGGACTCGGAGCGAGAGGCTTAAGGCGATGGCTAGCTCTCATGGGCGTCATTTTAGTCTTCGACCTCGCTTTACATGGAGCAGTAAATATTCTACCGATCGACCCTCTATTATTACTACAAAGCGATATTTCCGCAATGAACTTATACAACTTAGGCTTTAGAATGTCCTCGAGTTGCAATCAAATCGATTTAGTTCAAGCTCTTGCAAGGGCTGAAAATGATAGAGTTAAATTGCATTGATTAACCAAAGGGAGCACAACAATGTTTACTGGCGATGGTATTATGGTTAATCGTATAGAGTCAAGTGATGAAGGCTGCGATGTTAATGTGACTTACTCGCACATTTGATTCAAGGCGTTTGGAAGTTGACATGCGAGCGGAGGATCTGGATATGCGTTTATGTGATATCTTGGCCTCCTCTCGGCTGTCACGTAGGAATCGGAAAGGTAAAAACAAAAAAACTAACAGTAATAAAGCTAATAAATAGTTTATTATGAAAGGTTTCTTTTGGAATAGCAGAGGTCTCTCAGACTTGGCTAAGTTTCGGTTTATTTCGGAAGTGGGTAAAGAAAATAAGCTAGATTTTATCGCTATAATGGAAACAGGCAAACAGGACATGTCTAAATCGAAGCTGGCACGTCTATCAGGAGGTGTCGATTTCGTTTGGCATTGTCTACCTCCTAGAGGGAGGTCGGGGGTATACATTGAGTATCAATCTTGCATCATTCGATTTATCATTGATTTTTGAAGGAATTTTAATCAAATTCCATCTAATCAATAAGTCGGATAAATTTGAATGGGTCCTTATGGCGATGTGCGGTCCATTCAGGATGATCTCAAATCGGCTTTTACATGAATGGTAAGAACACGCCACATAATTCTCTACCAACTCGATTGGAGGAGATTTTAACATTATCTTGATAGCAAAGAAAAGAATAAGGATAGTTTAGATGTCTTGCTGGCCCTTTTTATTTAATCGATGATTGACGGTTTGGATTTACGGGAGATCGAGCTCACTGGACGTCAATTCACTTGGGCCAATTCCTTATCTAGCCCCACTTATGAGAAGTTAGATAGAGTTCTTATGTCTACCGAATGGGAGTTTAAATTCCCGTTGGTCTCTGTCCAAGCCCTGGACAGGGGCATTTCGGATCATACTCCTCTAATTCTTGATACTGGCTCCCCGGCTTTCTCGAGTAAATGTCGACCATTCAGATTTGAGTTGTGTTGGTTTGATCGAGAGGATTTTTACGACAAAGTGGTAGAAATCTGGAATAAGCCGGTGAAAGGAAATAATTCGGTCCAACGCTGGAACAACAAATTGGGGGCTTTGCGAAGGTTTCTTCGTGGATGGGCTATGCATACGAATGGGATGTATAAACAAAAGAAAACTGAACTTCAGTCAACAATTTATGAATTGGATATAGCTGCTGAGGGAAGGGATTTGACTGAAATCGAGCGAGTAGACTTAGCTCAGGCTCGGGAAAATCTAGCCCGACTTCTTAGGGATGAAGAAGTCAAGTTTTATCAGCGGGCTAAAGTGAAAGATGTTCTCTTAGGGGATAATAATACTAGATATTTTCAGATGATCGCTAATGGAAAACATAGGAAGAAAAAGATTTATTCTCTTGAATACGAGTACGGGAAAATCGAAGGACAGTCTAATCTACAAAATTATATAACCAAGTTTTACAAAGATCTTTTCGGAGAGCCTGGGGTGAGTCTAATATATCTTGATGAAGGACAAAACCATGATTTTGTGCGTGTTTCACAGATTGAAAATGATCGGTTGACAGCACAATTCACAGAGAGCGAAGTTAAAGATGCTATCTTTCAGATGGAGCATAATAAGGCACCTGGTCCAGATGGCTTCTCGGCTGAATTTTATCAAAGATTCTGGGAGGTCATTAAAGGGGATTTTTATTTGATGTTCGAGGAGTTTTGTGATGGAGTGCTACCTCTTTTCAGTCTAAACTTTGGTGTTATAACCTTATTACCAAAGGTTCAAGTGGCAAATATCATACAGCAATACAGGTCTATATGCCTTTTGAATGTGAGTTTCAAAATCTTCACGAAGGTTGCTACAAATAGACTGAACTTGGTTGCGGATAAAATTGTCAGCCCAAATCAAACAGCTTTCATGCAATCATGCGTGGACGTAATATCCTAGAGGGAGTCGTCATACTGCATGAAACCTTGCATGAGTTAAATCGGAAAAAACTTAGTGCAGTCATCTTTAAGATTGATTTCGAGAAAGCTTATGATAAAGTTAAATGGTCCTTCTTGTTATAAGCCTTACGAATGAAGGGTTTCTCACCCAAGTGGATTTCTTGGGTTCAGTCATTCATTTAGGAGGTAGTGTGGCGATAAATGTTAATGGGGAAATTGGCAATTATTTCCAAACAAGGAAGGACTCCGTCAAGGGGATCCTTTGTCACCTCTCTTGTTTAATATTGTTGTGGATATGTTGACAATTTTAATTAAAAGGGCTAAGGATCAGGGACAAGTGGGAGGGGTAGTACCTCACTTGATTGATGACGGTCTGTCTATTCTACAATATCAGATGATACAATACTCTTTATGGAAGATGACACGGAAAAAGCACGTAACATGAAGTTATTCTTTGTGTGCTTTTGAGCAAATTCGAGGCTAAATTAATTTCCATAAAAGCGAGTTATTACCTTTGGTGATGCTCGAACTCTTTAGAACAATACATAGAATTTGTTTGGTTGTAAGCATGGCAATCTACCTTTGAAGTACTTAGGTATTCCCATCCACTATAGACAACTACGAAAATCATAATGGAATATGGTAGAAGAACGCTTTGAAAAGAGGCTCGGTAGTTGGAAGGGAAAACATATGTCGGTGAGAGGTAGGCTGACATTGATTAATTCAGTGTTAAGCGGCCTGCCTATGTATATGATGTCCTTTTGTGATTCCTAGAGATGTGCTTAAAAAACTGGAATATTTTCGTTCTCGTTTTTATTGGCAAGGGGATGAGCATAAGAGGAAATACCAACTTGCTAGATGGAACATATTATGTCAACCGAAAGATCAAGGCGGTTTGGGGATTCATGATTTGAACCTTAAGAATATCGCCCTTCTTAGCAAATGGTTGCTTAAACTGTTAACATCAGAGGGTACTTGGCAACAACTACTTAGGAACAAATATTTAGGTTCCCGGCCTTTAGGGCAAGCTGAGTGGAAACCAGGAGATTCACATTTCTGGTCCAGTTTAATGAAGGTAAAGCAAAGCTTCCTTTGTTTTGGTACCTTCAAAATTAATAATGGATCGCATGTGAGGTTCTGGGAGGATGTATGGTTCGGTAGTACCACGCTTAAAGATCAATACCCTGGATTATATAGCATTGTTAGAAGGAAGTTTACAACCATTGCTGAAGTTTTATCAACATCACAACCAAACATTTCTTGGTGAAGGTCATTAATTGGACCAAAGTTAGTGGTGTGGAGTGAATTATTTTCACGGATATCTAATATTAATCTTCTGTGATTGATGATGAGTTCATTTGGAATTTATGTCAAGATGGTCAATTCTCGGTGAAATCTCATTATCAAGCATTGATTAAAAGGGACGTGCCAAATTTAAACAAACGCTTATGGAAGCTTAAAGTTCCACTAAAAATCAAGGTGTTTTTATGGTATCTTCGGAGAGGAGTAATTCTGACTAAAGACAATCTAGCAAAACGCAATTGGCAAGGTTGCCGAACATGTTGCTTTTGTCAAGAACCTGAGACAATTAGGCATTTGTTCTTTGATTGCCGTTTTGCACATACTGTCTGGAGCCTAATATATTTAGCTTTCGGCATATCTAGTCCAACGTGCGTCGCTAGTATGTTTGGAAGTTGGCTAGGGGGTTTTGGCGCAACTGTTAGAAACCTAGTTCTTCTTGGTGCTGCTGCTACGTGTTGGGCTATATGGTTATGTAGGAATAATATTGTATTTCAAAAGAAAACCAACTCTTCTCCTTTGCAGGTTATTTTTGCTATCACCCACTGGCTTCGTACGTGGGCTGTATTGCAGAAGGCAGATATACGAACTACTTTGGAGGAGGTTACTCAATGCTTGGTACGGGTGGCCAAGGATTTCTAATTCCGGGCACATGGGTGGTGGTCTAGTCTTCGGATTGTTGGTCATTAGTGTGTGCGTGTTCTTTTTTATTCTTGATTGGCTGTGTGCTTCATGTTAAGCAGAGGCCGAAAGTAATTTTAAGGAATTGTATTATCTCAATTTAATGTTCTTGAAATTAATAAAAACACTTCCTTTTTCAAAAAAAAAAAGAATTGGCCAACTTTCGTGATGGTTTCGCCAAATTGGCAATTAGTAAGTGATAAATTTCATATTTTAGGGGGTATGTTATGTGTTGTGCTCCTTTCGTTAATATCTCGTGTGTTCGAAAACTATGCTTGTTTTGGTTGTTGCTGGCAACAACACTAGAAATTGAGCAGATATGTTTGGAGAGCTGTGCTTTAACTTCGAGTCAAAAGCTCCTTTAATAACATGGCTGTAAAGCAGCTGGGAAGCTAAACCACAATAAAAACACTCTAAAGCTATAGTCATCGGAGAGGAGTTTTTTAATTGTGGCTTCGCTCGACTGCCTCTCACCTCGCTCTCTCCACCTCCCTGATCTCCACCGCCCCGCCTCGCCGCATCCACGTCACTTCCTCACTCGGTCTCCTTTGTGCTTCATTAGGTTGCTTCCTCTCCGCTCGGTCGCCCTCCTAAAAGCTACAGCTGCATCAGCCAGTTTGCCAAATGATATAACAAAAAAAAAAGTGCAGTCGGCAACTACAGCTGCTTTGCAGCTCAATAAGCCAAAAGCAGCTTTTTCAGCTCAGCCGCAGCTCCCCAAATAGGCCTATAGACATCTGGACTTGATTCACTATTGGACAATCATGTGTTAACTCGTGTGTTCAACAACCAGATTGGTGATATGAATGTGATGGTGTGCCCCAATTCGTTCTTTGTTTATGTAGACTACTTGTCAATGGTATATTCTTTCTGGCAAGTACTTAGAATGATTCCAAAGATCTTTAAAAGAGTTTACACGGATTTTTACTTGGATTAAGTAACGAGGACATTGATGTCCTGTCGTATGATACTTAGCACGCACAGCAGTTCACCGAGATAGTTGACAAATTCAGTTTGCTCCTCTCTTTTTTACCATCCAGCAAGTATACACCCCTGAATCATTACCAATTGGATACTTTACAGCCGCAACTATATGCTCGGCAGCAATATCTGGGGCCTGGATGGTATTGGTCCAGCTATCGTGGTATCGGCAATCCAGTCATTGGTTGCCGACTGCACCGATGATAGCACACACGCGGATTGGCTTTTGGATGGCAGCAGCTTGAATTTTGGTACTTCTGTGGATCCTCGCTTCCAGACGATCAATGCTGGCCAGTGTGTTAGGCCGGTTGGCAAACAGTCTGCTCGGCAAGTCGTCGACGAAATGATCGAGGAGACCAAGTTTGTGGTTCAGATTCCGATCTCGGCAAGTCGTCGACGAAATGATCAACTAGGCTAGGTTTGTGGTTCAGATTCCGTTGATTCAGATCTTTGTGGCTCCGGGTGTCAGTGGTTCATTCCCATGGTCGTGTCTCTCCTTCGCGCCGGCCATGTGGCTTGAGCTCATTGGATTTTCAGCCACAAAGATACTGCCGTCCTCATGGCTTCCTGGGTTGCAAGCTCCCTTGGTGGCCTTCTTGGGGGCAAGAAGGGTGATTTTCTACCGTAAAAAAAAAGGTGCGAATTTCTACCCTAAAAAAATTGGGTGCTCTGTGATCTTCGGACGCTGGGAGGATTTTATTGTCGTACGTCGGTGCTGGTTCGGCTGTGCCTCTGGTTGCTGTGCTACTTCCAGGGATCCCTGATGTCTGATGATCCATCTACTGGCATCGCCTATGGTGTACTTATCTCTTGGAATGATCCTCCTACGAACTTGTTAGCCTTGCATCATGTATATGATGATTAATTTGACAACAATATTTGTGAGTGTGTTGATTAATTTGACAACAATATTTGACGCCCGTGCAGCGCTACAGCAGCAGCAGAAGAGAAGCTACAGTTCAAGCTGCAGGAAACTACAGGGCGGCGACTTGAGCAAGCGAAGGAAGTAAACAGACATAGCATAGAGAGAAGAAAGAAGAAGAAGAAAAGAGAAGGAAAATTTTGAGAGATTATTTTAAGGTTGTTCTTTTATTAAAAGGATTCTTATGTGTGTTCTTTGATGATAATCAGTGAGTATGGATTCCGATTAACTAATTATTGTTTGCGTACAATTACTTTCTATTTAACCTAGTTTTTTCCATGATCTTAGATTAATTATTCTAGATTGATTTTGGTCAATTCAAGCATTATTTTATTAATTTCTAGAATTAATAAAAACATTAAAAAATTAGTTTTAAGTGTCAATTTGCACCAATTCATCCACCCCTCTTGGTGTGCCTCATTAGATTCAGTAGTTTTCATAATTTAACAGTGTATTCTACTTCTAAAGCCTTGTATGATGATGAGAAATCATAATTTCCAGCACATTCTTTTGTTATTTTTAACATTTTATCTACTATACCATACGCTAATGTTTATAATTTCTGCTTTCCTCGCAGACCTATTTTTGCAGAGATTGTTCCTGAGAAGTCAAGATCAAGCATCTATGCTCTCGCAAGGTCTTTCGAGTCGGTACTATCATCGTTCGCTCCTGTCGTTGGCATATTAACACAGCGTATGGATACAGGCCAGATGACAAAGGAAAGAGCGTTCAATTAGACCGGGAGAAGATGGCGAAAGAACTACAATTGGTGCTACAAAAGATGCTGCAAAACTTTTAGCAAGCTGGGAATCGTGACAGGAACTGAAGGTCCAACCATTTGCTCTTCTTTGCCCTTTTGCGAGGCAGTGCGGCGTCGGTGATGCTACGTTGCGTTAGGGGCGATCTCGGCGTCTGACCACCGTCGGGACAGGCGGATAATGTGTCTGGTGGTATGACTCTCGGCGACTTCCCGATCTGGCGGAAGGATTTCGATGAAACAGTAGCATATAGTCTGGAACATTTGGAAAGAAAGAAACAATATGATCTTTTCTAACTCCTACCGTGCGGTGCATCGGTGGTGGGTGCTATCACTCGGGACATCGGCAACGAATCAAGTCGCTTCGGTGTTGTAGTTTTTGTATCGGTTTTCTCTACCTTCCTAGGCGGCTCCGGGTTTTCGGTAGGGAGTTTCTCTCCTTCCGTCCCTTTAGGTTGTCTTTTCTTTCTCAGGATCTACTTCCCCTCCATGTAAACTGATCTGTGTTCTATCCTTCTCTTAATGCATTTGGCAGAGCTCCTGCCTTTTCGTTCAAAAAAAAAAATTTTGATCAATATTCTGAATTCTTTAGTGTACATGTTGGACGAGTTTTATTCTGATTTAGGGAGATCGTAGAATGGAGCCATCTGGTATTCTGCCGGAGCTGGAATGAGTGAGTTCATTCATGTCAATCATTTGTTGTGATGCTGGGAACTCCTACATACACCAGGATGAATTGATCTTTTGAAGTAGGCAGAGATACAAATCTTACACTAATGTCGAAGCGATTGCTTACGTTGTAGTTTTGGCAGTTCTTACTACAAATTTTCAGTCGAAGCTAAATCCTACGCAAGAATATAGAAAATTTTATCAAAATTTAACCTGCATAATAATTGGAATGTAATATTATACTTAGAATTGTAATATTTTTTCAATATGATCAAAGGATTTGTTTACCTTGAATTGGTGAGCACTTGCACAAAGGATTTGTTTACCTTGCTCAGTGACAGCTTTTGATTGTGTAAATTCTGGATTACGGGAGAAGTTATTTCTAATTGTAGGATAATAGGGTTAGGCCGACTGCTCTTAGAGGTGGAGGACCAGGCAGATGAGAATCAACTGTCACTTGAATTCGATTCTATATAGAGGACAGTTTTAATTATAGAAAAAATTATTTAAAGTCATTCTGTTCGGCAAATAATGCAAAAAAATTTAAGCAGAAGCTGATTCTCAAAGAAATCCTAAGTCAACAGACCAACACACATAGAACTAAGCCTTCTCTCCTACAAATCCAGGTTTCTACACCCTAGTCACCTCCACTCGGGACCCACGAGAAACTGACCAATGAGAAGCAATCTACCTCTGCTCAGTAATTCAAGGTACACATCGAGTCTCACACTCTCACTAACTCATTTTTTTCCAATACACTTTTACTCCATCACAAGACGAGGACATCCACCAACACGAATCCCCTCACTGACAATCCGACCCAATGATTCAGTGGTGCCCACACGTCATCGACATCTCCCGCGTAGAAAGGAGAGGGAAGTCGCAATATAAAATTCCCGCGAAGAGGAGGGGAGGTGACCCCGGGTCGCCGGCGCAGGCAGTAGTCGCACTTCTAACGCCGGAGAGGGGAGATCGGGGACGGCTGATGAGGTGACCCGGCCATAGCGGAGGCGAGGATGGGGCAGCAGGAGCGGGAGCGGCGGCGGACGCTGCTGCTGGTGAGCCTGGCGTCCATCATGGAGCGCGCCGACGAGGCGCTGCTGCCGGCGGTGTACCGGGAAGTTGGCGCCGCGCTGCACGCCACCCCCACGGGGCTCGGCTCCCTCACGCTGTGTCGCTCCATCGTGCAGGCCGCGTGCTACCCGCTCGCAGCCTACGCTGCCGCGCGGCACAACCGCGCGCACGTCATCGCCGTGGGGGCATTCCTCTGGGCCGCCGCCACCTTCCTCGTCGCCGTCTCCGACACCTTCCTCCAGGTCAGTTGCTGCTGTGTATCTGTGGTTCAGTTCCCTTCCTTCTTTCTTTCTTCGCTCGTCTTGATTTGCTGCTTTCGCTGTTCGATGCGTGTCTAGTTGGGGGGTCTTGTAGTTTGTAGATCTGCTCTGCTCCGAGAGATTAAAAATTTTGGGATCTGGATTTTGCTCCTTTAATTTGAAGTTTGAAGAGAGATTGGTACTTGCGATTGGATCTTGCAAGGTTTACTGTTTACTAATGACCAGTTGACCAAAAAGGTACAAAATTTCATATAACAAAATGAAGTTTTTTTATGTGGATGAGCTAGCTCGTTGGGCACTATAACAAAAAAAAAATCTTGTGAAAATCAAGTGTTACTAAAAACGACTCTTTCTTTTCTATTAACATATGAGAATTCGTGGTTGAGCGACGTCTGTTTCACACTGAAGAGTAAATGAGAATTCATTGGTTAAGGCCTCTCCAAGCCACAAATGTCGTTTTAGGACGAGGTTGTCACAAATTAATATCATTTGAGCAAAGATAAATTTGGGATTGGATTATAATATTTCGGCCCGATTTGATCGGGATATAACCCCCCGGCCCATGGGCTCTGACACCCGTCGCGCCGCCTCCACATCCCCGTGCCGCCGT
The DNA here is from genome assembly GCA_036346375.1 of Guadua angustifolia. Lineage (NCBI taxonomy): Eukaryota > Viridiplantae > Streptophyta > Magnoliopsida > Poales > Poaceae > Guadua > Guadua angustifolia. Next base: position 24,324,653 of record CM070517.1, read on the forward strand.
GCACCGCAGCGCCTGCCGAGAGCAGCGGAGAACGGGCGCGCGCAACCGTCGGGGCGAGGCCTCTCTTCCCGCCCGACCGTGGGTCACGCGCCGCGCCGGCCGCGGCTCTGACGTTGGTGACGCGGCGGTCTTATCCTTAGGGCACCGTCGACGTACTCCGTCTCGTCTCCGGGCTGCCGGCGACCTGGTCGGTCTTCTTCAGGAACCGCGCGGGCACCATCCTCCTCTCGTCTACATTGTCGCTGGAGATGAGATGGAGGCGTGGATATACAGGTCACAGCAAAACCACGGATGCATTGTATGCTGCATTCTTGGAAATACTTTGCTTTTGCTCAAGAAATTGAGCGAAATATGCCTGCTTCTGTCCAAGAAAAGAGGAAGCCAGATAGTCTCACACTCTCACTAGGAATCTCCAGGACAATAATCGTCCAAATGTTCAATTAGGGATCCTCCATTTCACCCCAATGTTTAAGCACAACTAATGTAGAAATGTTTCAGGCGAACTTCATTGCTGGTTTAGCCAAATATCACATGGCAAATTTCGTTTTATGGGCATGTTGTGTGCTCGTTTAGTTAATTTCTTGCATTTTCGTAAACTAGGTTTATTTGCTAGTAATGGATATTTCGATTTGATTATTAGTGGACAATCATGTTGCAAACTTGCAACTGTCTGTGATGATGTGGGGCCTGCTATAGTGCATGGTTAACTACTTCTCTTTTTTGCTACTGCACAACATGGACAAATTGGATATTGATATTTTGCAGGTTTACATAACTTTGTGTACTATGTCCATGAATATTTTTAGAATTTCTAGAGCAATGCATCATTCATTTCTCACAAATGGGGGCGCGGTAATCCCTGGGCACCAAAATCACATTCTTGTCTAAACCTCTTGTCACTTGGTAGGCAATATTTTTCTGACTAGTTAGTGTTTAATATGATCCAAAGATTCGTGGGCACCAAATTAGCGGTCACATTCTTGTCTAAACCTCTTGTCACTTGGTAGGCAATATTTTTCTGACTAGTTAGTGTTTAATATGATCTCAAAGATTCGTAGAAGTGTTTACACAGGTTTCCACATTGATTCAGATACTACTAAATTGATATCCACTTTGATTCAGATATCGGTAGGTTGATATTATCCCTTATGATGAGTAGAACATGAAGGAATCTGATGCATTATTCTACAAATTCAGTTTCTTTATCAGTTGGCAAGTATGTAGTCCTTGAACCATCATCAGTTACAGCTTTACAGCTTCACTTATATTCTAGGTAGCAATCTCAAGGGCCCTGAATGGCATTGGTCTTGCTATGGTGGTACCAGCAATTCAGTCATTGGTCGCCGACTCCACTGATGATGGCACACGTGGTTCGGCTTTCGGATGGTTGCAACTTGCCAGCTGCCTAGGGCTCATCTCTGGGGGTTTCGTTGGTTTGCTCTTGGCACAAACCACAGTCTTAGGGATTGATGGCTGGCGCATCGCCTTCCATCTTGTGGCAGTCATCAGTGTCATTGTAGGGACCCTGAACTGGTTCTTTGCTGTGGATCCTCATTTCCCGACGAGCAATGCTGGCCAGTGCAATAGTCCGGTTGGCAAACAGTCTGCACGGCAAGTTGTCAATGAAATGATCAAGGAGGCCAAGTTTGTGGTTCAGATTCCAACGTTCCAGATCTTTGTGGCTCAGGGTGTCAGTGGTTCATTCCCATGGTCAGCTCTTTCCTTCACGTCCATGTGGCTTGAGCTCATCGGATTCAGCCACAAAGATACTGCCATCCTCATGACGACTTTCTGGGTTGCAAGCTCCCTTGGTGGCCTTGTTGGGGGCAAGATGGGCGATTTTCTTGCTCTGCGATATCCGAATGCCGGGAGGATTGTTTTGTCGCAGATCAGTGCTGGGTCCGCTGTGCCTCTAGCTGCTGTGCTGCTACTGGGGCTCCCTGATGATCCATCTAGTGGTATCGCCCATGGTGTCGTTCTGTTCATCATGGGTGTATTTATCTCTTGGAATGGTCCTGCTACCAACTTGTAAGTCATGCATTACATCCAGAAGTTTTCATAATTTAACATTGTATTCCAATTTCCAAAGCCTGGTATGATGAGAAATCCAAATTTTCACCAACTCCGTTTATTCTGTATTCCAATTTCCAAAGCCTGGTCTAATGATTATAATTTTTGCTTGCCTTGCAGCCCTATTTTTGCGGAGATCGTTCCTGAGAAGTCAAGAACAAGCGTCTATGCTCTCGACAGGTCATTTGAGTCAGTACTATCATCGTTCGCTCCTCCTATTGTCGGCATCTTAGCACAGCGTGTGTACGGATACAGGCCAGTTGACAAAGGAAAGAGTGTTCAATTAGACCAGGAGAATGCTGCTTCTTTGGCCAAGGCATTGTACACGGCCATAGCAATACCATTCACTATTTGCACCTCCATATACTCATTCTTGTACTGCAGTTATCCCCGGGATAGGGAGCGCGCACGTATGCAGTCTCTGATAGAATCAGAACTACAGCAGATGGAGCAGGAGAGTTCTTGTTTGGAAGACGGCAATGGACATTTTGAGGTTTTCGACTTGTCAAATGATGGCGAAAGAGCTAAAATTGATGTTACCTATGACTCAAAAGAGTTGCCCGAGTCTGAAAAAGATACTGCAAAATTATTAACAAGCCAAGAATCGTGATAGGAATGGACGATTTTATGCCAGCAATTTAGATGAATGTTCTGACTTCTACAGTGCCCAATGTTGGACAAGAGTTTTCTTCTAATTTAGGGAGTTTGTAGAATGGAGAGTTATCTGCTGGAATAAGAATGAGTTTCTTCTTTTTTGTGAATTATTTGTTGTGATGCTGGGAGGTCCTATACAACAATATAAATTGATCTTTTTCAGAGCAAGATATACAAATCTTAAACTAATGCTATTGTTAAAGAATGTCAAAGCAATTGCTTTTATTGAATTTCACTATTTTGGCAGTTCTTACTATAAATTCTTGGAGATGAAGGGTTGGAATGCTATTCTTATCTATCGACAGATAAAGTATTATTATGCAAATCCTTAATGCGGATTGCGGTGTTAGTGCTTTTGCTCATCCAGATAAGCAGAGGACCGTCCTAGGCAAGACAACTTATGAACATATTTTTTTCATCTTTTTAATTACCATAAACGCTTTTTTGAGACAAACACTTGGGCTGTTTGCCTAGCAATTTGATTAACCTCTGAGTGCTGCCATTTAGGAGGTAGCCAATAGGGGGACTTCATTGGGCTTGAGCCCACCCTCTAGCCGATGGACCCTAAGTACCACTTTAGCACTGGTGCTTAGTTTTTGGCATAGCGATAGTGCATGCGCATGAGCCCGAGTGCGGTTAGAGGAAGAAGAAGATTTGCTAGGTGGTGAGTTGCTTCCTAGGCTAGGCTTGGTGGGCTGTTGCTTATTTGGAGGTATGTTTGTCAATTGGTGACTCCGCTTGCTACTTGCACAATTGGACTCAAACCCTAGACGCACACAAGGACCACAGAGAGAGGGCGCAGCTCAACGCCTCGCCGTCACGAGGACATCGTAGCCTACAGAGTGAGAGAGCGCATCACATCACGGGGAATTGGCGATTGCAAGGGCACAATGTGGGTGTCGAGTGGATGCCTGGGAGGGCATGAGCGTGCGGCGATAGGCAACCCATCGTGGCGACAGGGAGCAGGCAAGGAAGGCGGTGTAGCGTGATTCGGCAAGTGCATGATTGGTTGAGTGGGCTAACCACAATAGCAAATAGGAAATGTGAGCCCTTCTTCTGATTTATAATTTTTTTGTCAATTATATTTGTGTTAATGTGTTGAATAGAGACTATAGCTGATTTGTTTGATTGATTCGTGTTAACTTGTTCATAGATTTGCAAAAGTTTGACAAGCTAACGTTGCACAATTATTTCTCAAATAATGAAGTGCCGATAGTAACTCTCGAACCGATGCAAACACAACACAAGCTATTTAATATGTTTGTCTCAGTTTAGCTTAATCTTTTGAGCCCACTCTCTATTTTTATCATATCTTTGCCGCTCGTGCCATTGGACCATGTCTCCATAATTGCAGAAAGATACTGTATGTCAAACAAAAACACTTGGCCACCTTAAACACTGGAGTAGAATGCTTAGTCTGGAGCGGTTTTGAAGAATGTACACTTGATCACAACCACAAGAAAAACCAAGTGAGACATCAGCTGGAGCATACTGCCTTGGTGCACATGTTATTAAACCATAACATATAACCAACATGGCGCAAAATAATTTTCTATCCTGCATACGCACCCAGGAGAAAGGAATCGCTCGTGATGAAGTCCTAATCTATATATGTATTTTACATCCCCGTTTGAAGCCAAAGGAAAACAGCTAGATTGCACACATACTGCATACGCTATCGCATTAAACAAAAGGAAGCAATTTTTTTTTACCAACCTCACAACCTTTGGATGGTGATCCAAGTCGCAAGCAAATTATGATTCAAGGTATGTGGATAAAAAAAAAAGACATTGTAAAGGGTAACGTAAGAAAGACGGTGTCCTTTACGAGTTTCTGAATTGAAAAGACAAGGTGCAATATAAAATTCTGGCTTGTCAGGTGCCATGCGAATGGCCTATGCATCACAATTAAATGAGAAGTTAGCAAGTAAATCGCAAAAAAATAAGTAAATTCGAAAATGCCTACTGGAAGGACAATTGGATGATAGATTGAGTTTACCCGGATGTTGGTAAAGAAAAATAACTTGTAAGGAGTCTGTTTTTTGGATTTTTTTTTGAAGACAAGCGTGCAATATAAAAATGCCTGCACAGAAGAGGGGACCAGACACCCCAAATCGCGGCGTGGGTAGTATACCAATGGAGGCAACTCCTAGTCGAGCGACGAGAGGAGAGTAGAAGAGGGGTGGCTGACGGCCATATGGGACCCACATGGGAGCGGTGGCGGATGCTGGTGCTGGTGAACTGTCATATCCCTTGGCCACAGGATCGCTCCTGGACGTGAGATCAGCACCGGTAATGAACTCCGGCGAGGTTCTCCGAAGGAAAAAGCAAGAGAGGAAGAAGAAGAGTCTGGAGGAAGAGGATACTGATTCATTTTTTCCATTCTGCCCTCACGCTCTTGACGATGGCCCTTTTATCCCCTTGCTCTTCCCTGACGAGTGGGCCCTTAGTCATGACATTACCGCCTCTTGAAACATTGCTTGTCCCCAAGCAATAGAATTCCGGGGTCCCACTGCACATAAAACCAAATTGCAAGTATTGTTGACTTGTCATCATCCTCTTCAAATTCTTTATCAGCATGCTCCATACAAGCCGGCGATATGACCAACAAGGCAATCTCCTCATCAATTCCATAATCATATCCAAGTCCAGACACAGTCAACCTCACATCAAGGGGATAGATGAGATGTTGAAAAGACAGCAAGCTTGAAGGGAATGCTGCTGCTCGCAGAGATCCCTCATCCTTGATTTTGAACTTTTTCAGGAGCAGCAGATAATACTCTGTAACATTATGCTTCCTCCATTTATCCAAATTAATCACATTCACCCCAGACATCCAAGCACATGATTTGGGATCATATGTTATCTTACCCAAAAGATTTCTCACTTGACCCAGTCTTACACCACAAAATTCTACAGCACCATTTATCTTGTCTCCCATGTCAAGATTCCACAAGATAGTCAGGTCCCGTTGAACAATCACATCGTCATCCAACATTACCACCTTGTTTAGATCCTTGAATATTTCTGGCTCCTTAGAACTGCTCACTGTTGAGTTCATGACAACAGAAGCTGCAAGGACATTCTTAGATAGTACAACATAGTGCCTGAGTTTTGGATTATTGAACTTGCGAGTCGAATAGTCATCTGAATCCAGTGAAGAGGATTTGAAATACTCTAATGTCGACCTCATAGAGAAACAATGGTGACTTTTAGGCAACGTCTGAGCACCAAGGTTGTAGAGGAATGCACTCTGCTTCATATGAAAATGAGCTTCATCCTCAGTCATATCAAGTATTTGGCGAAGCTTCCTGTCAACATTGTGACAATCCACAGTGCAAGATTTGGCTTTCGCTATTGTTTGCTCCATCTGCTCTATCTTCGTGTTGATAAAGGATGGTAGATCAGCATCAACAGTGGACACACTAAGAACCCTCTCATGGTCTTGTATTTTTTGCTTCATCTCCTGAGTAAGTGCCTCCTGTCCTTGAAGTTTCGCAACGCTTGGATAGTATGAGCGGGCCACAAATAGTTGGTCTTTTAGCCTTTTCACAAGTAGCAATCTTGCCTCCCTCATTCTCCCCTCATTACAGTACCCTGCAATAAGAACGCTATAAGCGACAGCATCAGGGCTTAATCCACTCTGCACCATCCTGTCAAACATCCGCCGAGCATCACGTATCCTCCCAGACTTGCACAGCACGTCGATCAAAACAGTATGTGAAACCAAGTCCGGCTGAACGCCCCTGTGCGGCATTACGTCGAACAGGTGCAGCGCGTCCTGCCGCCTCCAGAGAGCAAGTTTGTGTGTATGCCTGTAGTTAGAAATAGCAGCCACAATGTACTTCGATCCAGAGTCAGATGAAGCAGATAGGACCACAGCGCAAAGTGACATTGTATACACCCGATCACTGACGGTACAGTAGACCTCACCGGAGCCATTGATGATGGGGAGAGTTCTCTGGACGTAATCAGACTCATTGAAGTGGAAAGCACATGGGTGTGGCAGACGGACCATCTCATGGGAGAAAGCATTCACCAAGAAGCACTCGCCATCACCATCTCTACAATACTTGCTGGGCTGCACGCCCACAAGCCACCCTTCGAACGAGCCCACGCAACGGGCATCCTCGGCGGCCACCTCCTCTGGCAGCGGGACGCGCCGTACAGCCGTCAAGGCTTCGTCAGGGGACAAGCTCGAAAACCTGAACTTGGGAAGCACCAGCAGGGGGAGCGGCGGAGCCTGGCCGAGGTTGCGCACGGCGGCGCGCCAGTCGCGGCAGACCGACCTCACCCTGGCGCGGTCAGCGAGGCAGGGGAGGGACAGCAGCACGACGCACAGGATGTCAGGCTGAACGTCCACCCACGACGCCGCCGGAGCGCCCCCCACGGAAAGTCTTGGCCTCTTCAGAGACCTTTCGTCGAACACCTCACCGTCGGTGTCAATGCCGACGCCGGATTCCATCGCCGCTAGCTGCCGTGCCGGCACGGCGCGGTTTCTTGATTGAACAAACCCCGGATAGGATTTGACGGTTCGCGAGCGGTTGGCTGATCTCGTTTCTGTTCTTGGCTTCCTCTCTGTCTCACTCTGCGATCTACCGGCTCCGTGGAGCGCGCCCATAGAACTCTCGACCGTGGGCGGTGTGGAGCCACTGCGGAAGAGCTCCAGCTCCAGATCGCGCTCCCGATCGGCCTCCGTCTGCTCCTCTTGGGAAGAGAAATCGGCGAGGAGCTTTCTCGGGTCGTCCTCGAGCTCGATGTCGGGATCCATCTCTTCAACCTTGAGTGATGTGGGGAAATCGATGGAGCGGTCGGAGGTGGATAGCGCGATGTATGGCGCACCGACGTCGAGGAGGAGCCGAACCACGGTGGTGTGGCCCCCGACAACCGCGTGCATGAGTGAGGTCAGACCGGAGGCATCGGAGTGGGTGGGGTCGGCGCCGGCAGCAAGGAGTTGAGAGACAGACCCACGTCACCGGACTCGCCGCCAGCAGAAGCTCCTCCGGGGACGGCGTCGAGCGCGAAGAGCGAGGCTCTGATACCAAATTTTTTCCATTCTGCCCTCACGCTCTTGACAATGGCCCTTTTATCCCCTTGCTCTTCCCCACGAGTGGGCCCTTAGTCATGCATACTGCCTTGGCACATGTTATTAAACCATAACATATAACCAACATGGCGCAAAATAATTTTCTATCCTGCATACGCACCCAGGAGAAAGGAATCGCTCGTGATGAAGTCCTAATCTATATATGTATTTTACATCCCCGTTTGAAGCCAAAGGAAAACAGCTAGATTGCACACATACTGCATACGCTATCGCATTAAACAAAGGAAGCAATTTTTTTTACCAACTTCACAACCTTTGGATGGTGATCCAAGTCGCAAGCAAATTATGATTCAAGGTATGTGGATAAAAAAAAGACATTGTAAAGGGTAACGTAAGAAAGACGGTGTCCTTTACGAGTTTCTGAATTGAAAAGACAAGGTGCAATATAAAATTCTGGCTTGTCAGGTGCCATGCGAATGGCCTATGCATCACAATTAAATGAGAAGTTAGCAAGTAAATCGCAAAAAAATAAGTAAATTCGAAAATGCCTACTGGAAGGACAATTGGATGATAGATTGAGTTTAACCGGATGTTGGTAAAGAAAAATAACTTGTAAGGAGTCTGTTTTTTGGATTTTTTTTTTAAAAGACAAGCGTGCAATATAAAAATTCCTGCAAAGAAGAGGGGACCGGACACAACTCCTAGTCGAGCGACGAGAGGAGAGTAGAAGAGGGGTGGCTGACGGCCATATGGGACCCACATGGGAGCGGTGGCGGATGCTGGTGCTGGTGAACCTGGCCGGCGTCCATCATGGAGCGCGCCGATGAGGTGCTGCTATAGGCGATGTACCGCGATCGAAGTCGGCACCATGCCAACCCCGCACGCCTTGGTGCCCTCACTGCCGTCTTAGCCATCGTGTGTAGCTCGGCTAACTGCTCGGCCTTACACGCCACGCCGCGCACGCCCCGCCCATGTCATTCTTAGAGTTAATTCTTTTACAAAGAGGAGTTCAAATCAAAATAGGAAAGAAAAGAGTCCGATTCTGATTTAGTTTTGAATCTAGAAAATATGCTAGTTGTGCTGCACCATAAAAATACTTGTGTTCGTGAGTTTTTATGCTTGCTCTTGATCTTTTGCCATTGTACGTGTGTGATGATCCAGGGCTAAACCAGCAATTGATATCAAAGTGACGGTCTAATATTGGTGTCATGCTTGCCTCTGAGGAGGCCATCACTATCGGTCCGTCAAGGCGGGGCTATCGCTAAGCGAAATGATGCAAGATTGAGTAGGATCCGATAGTGCATCGAGCATGGCTATAATTAGGTTGGAAATTTAGCTCATGCTCACAGCTCGGCCGCAATCGGCCAAAGTTCGACTTCTCGCAAAGTTAAGTGTTCCTGAAAGGAGTCTTGTAGCCGAGCCTATTTTTGTGGCTCTGCTTTTCAATCGAGTCGCCGTTGGTTCGCCCAATTAGCCCAAATGAGCAAAACCCTGTTTATACCTTCTGAATTTTGAATTCTTGAACCCTTGATGATGCAATGTCAAGGTGTTTCGCTTACTAATTATTCTATTGAACCTCTAGGGTGCTATAATGGTTCATACGGCTCCACGACAAGGAGCCAGTGAGGTAGAAGCCGTTGTCGAGGTACATATTGTACACAATATGTGATGTACGTGTGTGTATTCGTGTCATTGTGTTAGGGTCCCATATGTGCAACAGTACTTATGAGTGTGTGTCTAAGTGCTTGCATGTATAAAGTTCCCATCTGAGTCTCTATGCTATCGAAGTTGTGTCACAAGTGGGTAGAATCGGCAGGAGGAGATGATGTATAATAAATAGTCTTATCAACGGTAAAGAGGTGACAACAATGGCATAGAAGCCATCGTTGCAAGAAGAGCTAGGGTCGTCGAGGCCGGAGTCACCAACAAGTCATGTTGCTGGTGACGAAAAGGCAACAGCAGAGATGTGGTGGCAAAGGGTGAAGAAATTGTGTCTCTCTGATTCCCGCTATTGACGAGTGTCATCAGCAACTGGCATGACAAGATGACATTGGCGGCCATCTGTTGTCTCATCAAAAAAACTGTCAAAGCTACATGTTCTCTTATCAGTTGTGTCCATGAGATATTACGTGTGATCACGTGAATTCTTGTGTGAATTATGTTTATAAGATAAATGTGTGCAAGTATCTTCAAAGATGTCATGTGCATCGCAAAAGATCATGCTGCACGAGAAGATCAAAAGAAAAACGTTGTGTGTGCCAAGAGGAGTCTAGGATGTTGAGGAGATATGTTCGCCGTCCTGAGTCAAGTCCATTAAATATGAATCCGGACGTTGAGAAGGTGCATTCGCCATCCTGTGCAAAGTGAAAGTTGGGTAAGTTGAAGTTGAGACTGGCTAGCTCAATAAGTTAAAGTTATGTCAGAAATTAGAGATGGTTGATATTACAAGATTAAGAGAGTGAATGTTAGAGTTAATCTTGTAACAAAGTAGGAGTCTGTACCAAAACAGGAGAGAAAAGAGTCTGATTTTGATTTTTTAATCCGTTTTTTATTCTTAGAGCTATCTATAGGTTTAGGGTATAAATTCCTAGGTAGTTATGAGATTTGTAAGTAAGGGAACAAAAAAATAAGAAAATATATTATTTGTACCATACCACCAAAATACTTATGTTTGATTTTTTTGTCGTAGTACATGTGTGAAGGTCTAGAGCTAAAACCAACGGTTATTGCCACCGTGCTTTCCTCGAGGCTGCCATCACCTTCCTCATCGCCTTTTTCAAAACTTTCCTCCAGGTGCAAAGTGTCCCTTGTACGCTCTCCTTGTTTTTTGCACTTCTTGCAAATTGCACATTCCTAAATGGTACTACGATCCTTACTAGACTCATGCTTCGAAATGGCCAATGTGTCTTGTAGGGGTAGATTTTGCAAGGTTAACCAATAACCACCAAGCTGTAGAAAATGTTGAAAATTATTGAAAAGTTTCCACACAGAATACAATGCCATTATAAGGTTAGTTTAAAGAGATTCAATAATTGAGTTTTATCATCCTGCAAATATGTATATAGTGATCAGATCATTATCAATTGGAATTAACAGTTACACTGATATATGCTAAGCAGCAATCTCAAGGGGCTTGAATGGCATTGGTCTAGCTCTCGTGATACCAGCAAGTCATTGATCACTAACCGACAGCTTGGCTTTCGGATGCTTGCAATTGACAAGAAGCCTAGGATTCATTACCGGGGGATTGTTTGCATAGCTGCTGGCACCAACAACAATATTCAGAATTGCAGCTGACACATTGATCCCCATCTTGTGGTTCTTTGTTGCAGATCCCTAGTTCCCCCTCAACAATGCTGGCTTGCGCAACATGCTAGTTGGTAGGTTGTTTGCATGGCAAGAAGCCAAGGAATTGATCAATGAGGCAATATATTTGATTCATATTCGGGCATTCCAAACCTTCATGGCTCAGGGTGTTAGTAGATCTTTCCCATGGAAGGTTCTTTCTTTTGCGTCAATGCGGCTTAACCTCATGGGATTTAGCCACAAAGACATCGCTATATATTCTCATTACTATCTTCTGGTTTGCTACCTCCATCGGCGTGTTAGTAGTGATCTCCGATTTTAAAGTTAACAGACTAAGAGATTTGTTAGGGCTAGGCCCACCTCAACTAACCGTGCTTTGAATGGGAGCGCAACAACCATTTTGGTTTTGGTCCCATCAGCCAGTGCTAGATTAAAAGGAGAGGCCGGCACTCATTGATGTATGAATCAATCTCGAGTTTACTTCTTCCTGACACCCATCCGTTCTAAGAACTAGTGCTCAGGCTACCAAAGGCCCGTACCAGCACCGAGAGGATCTTGGTGCCCTCATCTACTTCATTCTACATCGATCGATCGAAAGTTAATGGCCTCTTCTTCCTCACCAGGTTAGTATCTAATGATTCTAGTTTTGTATCAGTATTCTGTGTTCATATTTTAGGCTAGTTGATGATGTATTAGTTTGGCTTAAGTTCTATCATTTGGTATCAGAGAACCCTAGCCTAAGTATGATCCTTTTTAAGCCTGGTTTAGACTTAATTATGTCCATTTTAGCTTATTTTCATCGATTAAGGGTTGTTCTATGGTTTTATCCAGCTCGGATCAGCATTTAAAAGGAGGGGATTAGAGCAATCCGAACCCAAATCCTAGATCTAGAAACCCTAACTCCCATTTTTCCCTAAATCCTAAATCCAAACAAACCCTAATGCATTTAGAGAGGGTTTTTCTAGTGCTTACCTCGCCCAGTCGTTGTCAACGTCGCCGTTCTTGCCATGGTCGTCGTCGTCGTTCCAAGCGTGTCGCATCTGCTCACCATTGCCATCATCTTCTTCGCGGGCCTAAGCTTCATCTACGGGAGCAACCACGCGTGAGTGCAGTGGCCTAAACCCCCACCTTGCCGGAGCCGCACATGACATCGGGTTAGCCATGCGCTATTGCCACCGCCATCATGGGCTCTTAACTATTTGCCACTTTTTATGAGGTGAGTGCAACAGATTTGCCACTGCGGACTCATATCATGAGAGGTGTCGATGACTCATATCACTATAGCATTAAGTGGCACTGTAATAGTGGCAAATAGTTAATTATTCCCCACTTCGCTGGCGCGCCTCTCCTCTTGCTCGATCGCCGTCTTTGCGATTATTCTCAAAGGGAAATTTCAGACCGATGGTATTTTGGTCTTGCCGACTCAGCGGGGCGGGCCGTCTTACGCGCCGACTAGGCTCATGTGTTGTTTTGGGTTGGGGGTTTTTAGCTCATTTTATTTTGTATTCATTCTGTCTTTTTTAATTCAACAATAAGTATTATTTAATTTTTATTCATAGGCATTAATATTCTGATTAATTTTTGGGCAAGTAATTAATGTGCCAATTGATCTTATATGATGATTTTTTATGAGCATTAACTCTAATTAAAACGGAACCAACAGGAAGTTTTGGTTAGAGATTATTATTTAATATTAAAATTGGGATTATGTCATAGCTATGATCATATACTGACCACCGTTGTTCATGACCATGTGTCAACCATAAGATAATTTAGTTCTTTTTCGTTTTTGCCCAACAATGATGTGAGTTAGAACTGTTAATTTTTCCTATCATTAGCATGTTATTAATCAGAGCAACGTAGGGTTGATTTTCATGCAAGAAATTTATTTTCCTTAATGTTTACTGATTATATTTTATTTTGATTCAGCTATGAACAATACTAATGTTGCCGCTTATTTAAATGGCATTGAGCAACTATTTGGGACAAATTTTCACTCTTAGAAAGAGAATTTTTATTGCCCTTGGAGTCATGGATTTGGACTATGCCTTATGTGAGGACGCCATAACTCCTACCACTAATGATCAGAGTTACACTGAGAAAAAGAAACTCCATGACTTAATAGCAAAGAAGTGGGAGAGTGGTCCAACCACATGTCTCTGATGATCATGAAGAGCACAATATTTGTTGGGATAAGAGAAGCAATCCCTGAGTCTGACAATGCTAAACAGTACTTGGCCTCAGTTAAGAAGCAATTCAAGGGCTCCTCAAAAGTATAAGCCAGTACCTTAATTATGAAAATGCTCACAACTAAGTATGATGGCTCTAGCAGCGTTCGTGAACATATCATGATGATAACCGATATAGCTATAAGCTCAAGGGCATGGACATGGCCATTTCTGATGGCTTTTTGGTCCACTTCATTATGACATCCCTCCTTTCTGAGTATAATGTCTTTAAGATTAACTACAACACTTAGAAAGAATAGCGGACCACGAGCGAGTTGATCGCCATGTGTGTCCAGGAGGAGGAGAGGATAAAGGCCGAGGGAAGGACCATGTTTACCATATTGGTTCTAACAAAAGAAAGTTCTAAGAGGATTCTAAGTCTAAGAAGAAACTGTATTTCTCTCCCAATGTTGAATAAAACGAATCAAAGCCAAAGGAGAAGGCTCTTACTGCACCTAACTCTGCTTCTTCTGATAGGCCCATCTGTCACTTCTGCAAAAGCAGTGGGCACATTCAAAAGAATTGTGTAAGCTTCATTAAGTGTCTTGCTAAGAAGGGTAACGACATAATTTCTACTGTTGATGAAACCCTATATGCTGATTTTTCCCCTAATACCTGGTGGATTGATTCTGGTGCCACTGTGCATGTTATTAATTCATTGCAGGGATTCCTTGTCGTGAGGACACTAAGAAAGGGGGCAAAGTCTTAGAGTCGCAAATGAAAAGAAGGCTAAAATTGAAGCCGGTTACACGCTATCATTAGCATTAGATAGTGGCTTCACCCTTCATTTGAATAATGTTGTTTATGTTCCTACCATGAGGAGAAACCTTATTTCAGTTTCTCTGTTAGATAATAATGGATTCATTTGTATCTTTGGGAACAATAAGTGCATTGTAAGTTTTAATTCTAACAATGTTGGTCTCGCAATTCGACGAGACAAACACTATATGCTTTCTCTCTCTAAATTTCTTGTGTTAATGAATGTGTGCGATGCCACCAATAAGCGAAAGAAAAGTTTAAGTGATGAGACTTCATTGAAATTGTGGCACTATCGTTTGGGTCATATTTTGAATGGGAGAATGGAACATCTCGTTAAGGAAGAGATACTTCACCTATTAGACTTCTCTGACTCAAACCACTATATTGATTGTATTAAGGAGAAATATGTAAAACAAATTAAGAAACGAGCCACACAAAACATAGAAATTTTAGAATTAATCCACATTGACATATGTTGACCCTTTCCTGTAACATCAGTGGATGGATATGACTCCTTTGTCCCATTTACTGATGACTTCTCCCGTTATGGTTATATTTTTTTATTTGTGGTTGATCTGAGTCACTTGATAAGTATAAAATATTTAAGACTGAAGTAGAAAATTAACATAATTTAAAGATTAAGGTATTGTGGAGGAGAGTATTATGGGAGACATGCTCCTTATAGACAAATTCTTGGTCTATTTGCTAAGTTTCTTTCAAAAAATGGTATAATAGCCCAATATTCAATACTTGGTAAACCTCAACAAAATAGAGTAGCTGAAAGACGCAACCGCACCCTTATAGATATGGTGCGTAGCATGATGAGTTATTCCACTTTACCAATTGGTTTGTGGATTGAAGCATTAAAGACAGCCGCACATATACTTAATCGGGTCCCCAGTAAATCAACGTCTAAGATACCTTATGAATTATGAATTGGGATGAAACTGAGTTTAAGATACGTGTGTGAGGTTGTCCTGTTGAAGCTAAAGTTTCTAATCCACATATTGGGAAATTAGACCCAAAGACAGTAAGTTGTCATTTTATTGGATATCTTGAAAGATCTAAAGGGTATCGATTTTATTGTCCAGATCGTATCACTAAGTTTGTAGAAATCCGACATGTTGTATTCTTAGAGAATGATGAAATCAGTGAGAGCTCAAAGGCTAGGAAAATAGATCTTGAGGAGATTCGAACTTATGTACCATTACCGATAATCCAAGAGACCATCCTTCCCATACCTTGTACAGTTACACCTCCAGCTGAGAATCCTGGAGTTGAGCTCCCACCTGAGGATTTTGGGATCAACAATGTAGCACCTAATGATGAGCCTCAACAGCCCCCTGTGATAACTAATGAATCACTAAGAAGATCACAGCGTGACAGAAGATCTGCCATCCCGAATGACTATATCGTATACATGAATGAAGATGTAAATTACATAGGGAAGGTAGATGATCCCACCTCATTTAAGGAGGCACAGCGTGACAGAAGATCTGCCATCCCGAATAACTATGTCGTATACATGAATGAATATGTAAATTACATAGGGAAGGTAGACGATCCCACCTCATTTAAGGAGGCCATGATGACTAAAGATTCACCCAAGTGGCTTGAGGCCATGCAGGATGAAATAAAGTCTATGAGCATTAATGACGTCTGGGATCTAATAGAAATTCTTGATGAAGTCAAAATAGTAGGCTGCAGATGGATCTACAAAACTAAGCATGACTCTAAGGAAAATGTCGAAAGGTTCAAGGCAAGTCTCGTAGCAAAAGTGTTTACCCAAAGAGTGGGATTGATTATGTTAATACTTTCTCTCCCGTCTCAAAGAAAGATACACTAAGAATTGTCATTGCGCTTATTGTTCATTATGCTTTAGAGCTGTATCAAATGGATGTTAAAATTGCATTTCTTAATGGTGAGTTGTATGAGAATGTTTACATGGCTCAACTAGAAGGTTTTGTCGTGAAAAGTAAGGAACATATGGGATGTTGACTTAAGAAATCTATCTATGGACTAAAACAGACATCTAGATAGTGGTATCTTAAGTTCGATGAGACCATAAGAAATTTTGGTTCAAAGAAAATGAAGTGGATAGTTGCATATATATTAGGACTAAGAGGAGCAAATTTACTATCTTAATACTTTATGTGGATGATATTTATTGGTTAGCAGCGATAAGGATATGGTTTATAAGACCAAGAGATTTCTTTCTGCTAACTTTGACATGAAGAATCTTGGTGATGCCTCTTACGTCTTGGGCATTGAGATTCACCGAGATAAGTCCAAAGGAGTATTAAACCTATCCCAAAGAGCATATATTAACAGAGTGCTTAAAAGATATAATATCCATAACTGCTTTGCCACGCCTGCTCCTATTATTAAAGGCGATAAGTTTGGAATATTCCAGTGTCCAAGGAATCAATTAGAAGCTAATTAGATGAAGGAGATTCCTTATGTTTTAGCTGTCAGAAGCATTATGTATGCTCAAGTTTGTACTCGCCCTAATTTAGCATTTGTAATCGTGATGCATAGCAGATATCAATCAAATCAAAAGTTGGACCACTGGAAAGCCGTTAAGAAAGCTTTGTGTTATATGTAGGGCACTAAGCATTTCATTCTCACATATAAGAAGTCTGATACCCTTGAGGTTGTGGGCTATTCGGATGCTGATTTTGCAGGTTGTGTTGATACTAAGAAATTCATATCAGGTTATATCTTTATACTTGCGAGGAACCATTTTGTGGAAAAAGCTCCAAATAATCCCTTACTGCATCATCAACGATGTAGGCTGAGTTTGTGGCATGTTATGAGGCTACCGCAGACTATATGGTTAAGAATTTTATCCCGGGATTAAGAGTGGTAGGCAACATATCTAAACCACTTCCTATATACTGCGATAATATGACCACGGTTTTCTATTCGAGTAACAACAAGTCAAATAGTGTTGCCAAACATATTGACATTGAATATCATGTTGTGAAAGATAGAATTCAGGATCAAACAGTTGATGTTAAATATATAAGTACTAAGTCTATGCTTACAAATCCACTTACTAAAGGCTTACCACCCAGTTTCTTTCGAGAGCATATTGCCGGCATGGGTTTATTACAAAGTCTCTTATTTGGAAATTAGGACTATAAGAATAAAACCAACTACTATTAAGAAAAAGTAATTATCCTATCGAGATAGAATGATGCGCTATAGATACTGGAGTTTCAGCAGTGTTTTTATTAACTACTGTAATACTTTATCTTAGTGTGCTGTTTTGTTGAGTGAACTTATGACATTAGCTTTTCGATCAAGTGAGAATGTTAGTTGTGATCTCCGGTTTTGAAGTTAACAGACTGGGAGATTTGTTAGGGCTAGGCCCACCTCAACTAACTGTGCTTTGATTGGGAGCGCAACAACCGTTTTGGTTTCGCCCCGTTAGCCAACGATAGATTAAAAGGGGAGAGGTCGGCATTCATTGATGTATCAATCAATCTCGAATTTGCTTCTTCCTGACACCCATCCGATCTAATAAGAACTAATGCTCAGGCTACCGAAGGCCCGTACCAGCACCGAGAGGATCTCGGTGCCCTCATCTACTTTGTCCTACATCGACCGACCGAAAGTTAATGGCCTCTTCTTCCTCACCGGGTTAGTATCTAATGATTCTAGTTCCGTATTGTTATTCCGTGATCATATTTTAGACTAGTTGATGTATTAGTTTAGCCTTAAGTTCAATCACGGCGGTCCTCTTGGAGGAAAAATGAGCTACTTGCTTGCTCGACGACATCCGAATGCCGAGAGGATCATTCTGTCACAGAATAGTTCTGGTTCAGCAGTGCCTTTATTAGTTGTTGTGCTGTTGGCCCTTCCTGATTTGCTGGTTTGACTCACTGCATTGTTCTGTTCATCATATAACACCCCATACAACTGTTAAATTCAGTAAAGGAAAATGATTGAAGCTGGTTAAATTCAGTAAAGGAAAATGATTGAAGCTGGAAATGAAGTCAACACCAAATTGAGCGTGCTACCTTGTTACCTTGCCAAATTGAATAGTAGGATACGAAGCAAATTTGGCTACAGGACAACTATGTTTTTTTTTTTTTTGCCTTTGCTGAAATACGCTACTAAAAGATTTTCAGCCATTGAGGAGAGAGCATTTTTTTTTTTTTGGAAATGACTTCCGGTGCCCTTGTACATTGCTGGTTTGGTCAAACCGAGTTGATTGCGTTGGTTCGTGCCTGTGGAGGGGCATTGGAGGAGGAAGAAAGAGGAAAAAGTCAATTTTTGAGGTCATTGACATTGGGGCTTGGCCAAAGAGCAGTGGATCCTGGCCTGAAGGGCAATATATACATTTTTTGGTAATATTCTCTCCTCAAACGGTTGGAAATCATATTTTATTGGCCTAAGTTTTCCAGAGCAAATAGCTACCTTTCAGCAGTGTCTTTCAATAAAAACGCAAAAAATTAGTGTCTTGTAGCAAATGCTATAAATTAACAGTGTCGTGTAGCCAATTTTACTTAAGATATGAACAACATGGTATAGATTAGTCTTCGACACTGGAGAAGGGTATCATTATTAAGTCCTAAACTATATTATTAACACGTGATGCCCTCTTGTGAGGAGAAAGAACACATCCTAAGGTGATTGAACTTTTCTTAAGCGCAAGTCATATTTTTGTCCATTGTATCAACATCCAATCATATGACACATCAATCTTTACACAAATCCAATGGTCATAAAAACTGAGTTGAACTTAAGAAAATTTAAGGCGACTAAGAAATAGCAAATCCGTCGAACATATCACACCATATCCCGGACACACTGTACTGAGCACACAATATCCTATCCCACGTGTAACTCCAGCTGCTTCACTGACATCCCAACCCCACGCATCAGCCGAGCCCACATGTCATAATAGATATCACAGTGAACGCTTTCAAACTACTCCACGAACTGAAGACAAATCGCAATATAAAATTCCCGCGAAGAAAAGAAGACCCCAGATCAGATCGCCGGTACGGTAGCGATGGCGGCCATGCCGAGCTGAGCCGAACAGTTGATCAGGAGAGAGAGAGAGAGGTGGCGGCGAGTCTCTGAGAGATGGGGCCGTCGGGGTGGGACGAGCGGAGGACGCTGGTGCTGGTGAACCTGGCGTCCATCATGGAGCGCGCCGACGAGGCCCTGCTGCCGGCGGTGTACCGGGAGGTCGGCGCCGCCCTGCACGCCACCCCCACGGAGCTTGGCGCCCTCACCCTCTACCGCTCCATCGTCCAGGCCTTGTGCTACCCGGTCGCCGCTTACGCCGCATCGCGCCACAACCGCGCACACGTCATCGCGCTGGGAGCCTTCCTCTGGGCCGCCGCCACCTTCCTCGTCGCCGTGTCCAACACCTTCGTCCAGGTAGCAATCTACAGAGGCTTGAACGGCATTGGTCTCGCTCTAGTCATACCGGCGGTGCAGTCGTTGGTTGCCGACTCCACCGACGACGACACCCGCGGAACGGCTTTCGGGTGGTTGGGGTTCACCAGCTGCATGGGCTCCATCCTCGGAAGCTACTTCGCCCTGACGCTGGCGTCCACCACCGTCCTCGGAGTCTCCGGCTGGCGCGTCGCGTTCCACCTCGTGGCCATCGTCAGCGTCGCCGTGGGAGCCCTCGTCTGGCTCTTCGCCGTGGACCCCCATTTCCCGGGGAGCACCGCCGGGAAGCGCAAACGCGCCACCGCTGGGTGGCAAGAAGCGAGGGAGCTGATCACGGAGGCCAAGCGCGTGATCCAGATCCCGACGTTCCAAATCTTTGCGGCTCAGGGCGTCGCCGGCGCGTTCCCGTGGTCGGCGCTTTCCTTCCTGTCCATGTGGTTCGAGCTCGCCGGGTTCAGCCATGGGGACACCGCCGTGCTCATTACGATGTTCTCCGTTGGCACCTCCATTGGTGCTCTCTTCGGGGGCAAGATGGGGACTTTCTTGCGCGGCGATACCCGAACGCCGGGAGGATCGTGCTGTCGCAGATAAGCTCCGGCTCGGCCATTCCGATCTCCGCCGTGCTGCTTCTCGGCCTTCCCTACGACCCATCCACCCGCTTCGCCCATGGCTTCGTCATGTTCGTCATGGGGCTCTTCATCTCATGGAATGGATCTGCCACAAACTGGTACGCCACATGCACTACCCATCTGAAAACTTCCGAAGCAAAACAAATAGAATTAATAGTATCTCTGAAACTTCTTGACTTGTTCAGAGTTCATGTCTGCGTTGATCGAGTGCCGCTAATCAGATCGTTTAACGCAGCCCAATTTTGTCGGAGATCGTTCCTGTGAAATCAAGGACGAGCATCTTTGCTCTGCAGAGGATATTCGAGTCGATCCTAGCCTCGTTCGCTCCTCCCGTCGTCGGCATCCTGGCTCAGCATGTGTACGGATTCAAGCCAGACGGCGAAGGCAGCAAGAACAGCTTCGAAACTGACAGGGAGAACGCAGCGTCCTTGGCGAAGGCGCTGTACACGGCCATCGCGATACCAATGACGATCTGCGCCTCCGTATACTCGTTCCTGTACCGAAGCTACCCGCGAGACAGGGAGCGCGCGCGCATGATGCAGTCTGAGCTGCTGCAGATTGGGCTCAAGGGTTCGCGATTCCGAGAAGACGATGATGCGCGGCTCGTGCTCTTTGGATTGGAGAACGATGGTGAGAGCTGAGGTTGATGTCGGCTATGGATCAGAGGAGTCCGAAGATGGTATTAATTGGTACTGAGAAACTACTGACAAGCTGGCATTGTAAGCTGTGACTAGGAAAAAAATCGGCTTCACTGGTAAAAAAGTCGGCCCGAAAAGTTAAATTGAAATTCTAGCAAAAAACATTACTACATGTTTATTGCAAGCTATTGAAATTATTAGTGCTAAGTTAGTCAAGTTAAATTGTATTGAATAAAGCAACAACATCAGGTCGGCTCTAACAACCTTCTCTGCATTTAACACCATATAAGTATGAGAGGTGCTTCTATTCTTTTTTTTTTAAGTTGTATGTTGAGGGAATACTCCTTATTTTTTATGGACTCTTCTAGAGTCATGAGAGAAGGCTCCCTTACGCCCCACGAGTATACCCTCTGGCATACCCTGCGGGAGGTCCCTTGTTGGATCTTAAGATCGGAGACTTACCCCTATAAGACGGTATGTATACTCCCAAGCAGTATCCCACGGGAGGTCTCCTCTTACTCCGCGGGCGTCTACGGGAGGCGCCTCCCTACTCCGCGGGAACCTACGGGAGACGCCCCCTACTCCACGGGAGTCCACAGGAGGCCTCCTACTCTGCGGGAGTCTACGGGAGGCCCCCTATCACTCCGCGGGAGTCTACGGGAGGCGCCCCCTCCCACTCCGCGCGCTACGGGAGGTGCCCCCTACTCCATGGGAGTCCGCGGGAGGCCTCCTACTCCGCGGGCGTAGATCCGCAGGAGCCTACGGGAGGCGCCCCCTACTCTATGGGAGTCCACGGGAGGCCTCTTACTCTGCGGGCGTCTACGAGTGACTACCTCCTACTCCCCGGGAACCTACAGGAGGCGCTCCCTACTCCGCGGGCATCTACGAGTGACTCTCTCCTACTCCGTGAGAGTCTACGGGAGGTGTCCCCTACTTCGCGGGAGTCAAATCCAAAAAAATTTAGATAGGGATTTCCGAGATTTCGACCAAAATTACTAAAATCTTGGCAAAATTAAAATAAGTAAAAAAATAGTTAGAAATTTGGATGGTTCGGATACATCACTAATGTTTCTATAAAATTTTCAGATGATGATCAAGCCTGAGGAAGTTTTAAAAATTCAAACAGTGCTATTGTTCTGAATTCCTAATAAAATGGCATAGTACATGTATTGGTTTATAGATTTTATTAAGTAAACAAAACAGGTTTAGAATTTTTGAACCTTTTATAGAAGGATTCTAAGATAATTCTTAAGATCCTAAAAATTTTGGTTCATGATCACGCTCAAGAGAATTTATAAAATTCTAACAAAGTTACTATCTCATTTATGTTCCTTATATTTTTATTTTTCAAACATAAGAAATGAAATTTAATTTTTTGGAAATTTTTTTGTATGATCCTAGACTTCTAACTATGGTACCATAAATTTTTTAGAGTATGATTAAGCCTGTAATTTTTTAAAAAATCTAACAGTCCTTCTGTTATTTTTATAAAAGTATGAAAATTTCAGTTTTTCAAAAAAAAATCATGGAAGATAACATTCTTAAGAGGTATTGTCCAAAATCCGTCAAATACGATCCATAAAAGTTGAACTCCGGTCAAAATTTCCAAGCGCCGAAATTTTATAAATTAATGTAGTAATTTAATTTTTTTCAACTTTTTATTCGATCGGGATTTAGAATCTCATCTCCGTATGGCCGGGCATTGTGTTGGAGAGAATTTTTTCCTTCTGGTTTTGTAAAAGTTGTGGCATATACATCAGAACGCATTCTCTGTTGTTCCTCCATCTGTTTACCATGATGCTGGAAAGATACAAATGCACGTAACAATCAATCCAGCCTACACGAGGAAATACGAGAACTCTGCTATGGAATTCCAGGGCAATTGCATACCTGTCGACCTATTTGAAACGCAAGAAGAATATCACAAGAAACAATCGATCCACGTAAGAATCCGAGAAAATCCCGCATTCTACGTGGGAGAAATTCTGCAACTGTTACTAGAAATCGATGAAGACGAGGTGTAACGATGGAATCTTCATCTAACAAATCCTTGATGTCGGCTTAGTATTGCTTGATGCTCTTGTAACAGCATTTGTTTCTCATCGAAGCTCGCATTTTGGTATCCTAATTACTAAGCAAGGTGGACTGTGAACATTGGATTCCATGCTGCAAAACGAAGCGAGAGGGGGCAAAAGGGATCCAGTCAAACAATTCAAATCCAACCGTTAAAAGTCGGAGAGATCTGAAGATCGCTTGATGTCAAATCCTCATTGAGATCCAGTCAACGTTAAGCTGATCGCGTGCTGTGCTGCCTCGTACCACGGGTTGATTATAGTAAGGTTAAGATATAAACAACATGGCACAAAATAATTTTCTACGCAGCTTACTTACATAGGAGAAAGGGGTCAGTACAATAGTTAGTCCTAATCTAGTATTTCCAGACGAAGAACCCAGCAAACGGCTAGCATTATCGGATGGATTAGCTTTTTTCTATTTGCACTTTTTTTTTTACAAATCTAACCCATACAAGTGGGTCTAGAGGTACTGTCATGGTCAAGTGGTGTGCCGTGGGGCCAGTTACGTGTCATAGTAAATGGACATGATAAGTAATACGTGTCACTTATCGTTGCTTTTGTAGTCTTGAAGAGAGCAATTTTTATAATTTTATTAGTACAGGTACCTGATTTATTAAAAAAAATGTGCAAGGGCCGGTTAAGCCAAGCCTTCGTATTATCACTTTCAAGTCTCACCCCGCATCTCACTGACATTTCGACCACCATAGAGGACCAACCAATGAGAAGCTCCCCAGTTACCTCGCTTCAGCTCTCCATACTACGC
Organism: Guadua angustifolia; assembly: GCA_036346375.1. Taxonomy (NCBI): domain Eukaryota; kingdom Viridiplantae; phylum Streptophyta; class Magnoliopsida; order Poales; family Poaceae; genus Guadua; species Guadua angustifolia. The sequence continues at coordinate 24,348,236 of CM070517.1, forward strand.
TGGCCCATCCTACCACTGGTCATACCCGGACATCAAACCTGCATATGCTCAGCTTCTCGGCAGTTGCAAGTTGTGAATTGCCAAAAATAGCGAGTAGAAGAGGATAAATAGAAGCAAGATGAAAATTTTCTCAAAAATTCAAGCACCCAAAAGAGTCAACAAAAAGGCTCAGCTAGACCAACAGTCCAACATTGAGCAAAAGTTCCATGCTCTCGGATGAACAATAAAATCGAGATAAACAATAAAATCAACGCGATTTTAAAAACAAGAATCAAGATAACTTTTAATCGATTGATTCAAATCCCGTAAAACTTTGTATGCACCTTGCTATAGATATCAGGAACCTATTTCAACCTTCAATATTAAAGATTAATGTCAAAATTCCGACCTTTTTTAGTTTGAAGGAAAGTTGAACCTAAGACAGGGAAAAACTCACAAACTTCACTCTAAGTTTGCTTGTGGGGATTTGATAATCAAGTTGATCTTAGATGATCTCCTACATATCACTGCAAGTAAGAACACCGAAGAAATACCTCTCAACCATGCAAGATGAGATTTGTCAAGAATCCTCCTTTTTTCAAACCAAAAACTGGTTTTTTTAGAAGAGTTTTGGAGATCTTATTAAAAGCTTGTCTAGAAGATTAGAATATGATCTATAAAAATTCATCAATCAATCATTTATCGTTGACAGCATAAAATCAAGAAAGGTAGAAACTAGAGAGATCAAAGACTCAAAAAGGAAGGAGAACAACACTTGAGCAAAAGCATATTCTAATGGATCTTACTGAGTTGGAATATATTTTAGATAAATTCCTCAACCACTTATGCATCCTAAATTCAGTTGAACACAACAGGTAGAAGGAGGTGAAGAAAAGCTCAAGTTGTAAAAAAAACAAGCAAAAATGTAAGAACAAAAATAAATTTCAAAATATAGATGAACTTGAATCTTGCATTACTTAGAGAGGGATGGTTATAGAGCCACACTTCTATATGGGTAATGCTCAACACAGTATAAAGAAACCAAATAAATTTCTCTAAGATTTCTCTCAAACTTGGTTCGGATAGAGTTGGTATGAAACTATCCATCTACCCCTCTATTTATAGCAAACTAAGAGTAACTTTCACCCTTACATGACCTTCTTGACCCTCAAGAAATCTCATCAAGGGTTCAGATTCACTTCCTCACTCATACATAGGCTAACTCAAAACCCAATGATATAACGGATTTTAACCATAACCTTTAACACTAACTTAACCTCTACTCCACCTACGAACCCTTGATCTGACGATCCCATTTCTCTTGAGTAGGGTTTAAGTTAGCATCTCATTCATTCGCTTCAATATGATGGCTTCGGCTTTCTTGACCATTCTTGACCTCGACTACTCTCTGAATCTAGTCCCGGTCCATGCAGTTGCCTATCATGTTCATTACTTTAATTCTATGTCTTTGGGGTCACCCTGACCATTTGGACTTAACTCTCCTAACCTAGACCCGGCCTCCACCACCTCACAATGATCTAGCTCCGAAGTCCTATGACCATTACAGGCAAGCAAACCATCAACATAACAATATTCAAGATAACATACACCAATAATCTCACAAATATCATTAACTAGTTGTTAGCGCTAAAAGTGTCGCTTTCAACAATAACTCGCCGATTCTTTAATCGGGCTTTTGCGTAGGATCGGGTTTGCACGGCGCATAGCCGATTTGACCTCGAATCGGCAAGGTGGACGACGGTAAGTTTAACGCATGAAGCCGATCAGATTAAAACCACCGCCAATCTCATCGACGAAGATAGCCGATGGTGTAGTAGACAATCTATCAACTACGCAACCGGTTGCGCAATTAATAGATCGGGATAAATAGGCTATCGGCTTAACGAGACGCTGCCGATAGAATGAGAGGTGGAACCTAACTCCTCCGCAGACGGCGATGCACAGCAATACCGCCGAGAGATAGTATTCCGATGTCGACGGCGAGAAGATCGAATCGAACCGAGGCGCTTCTTCCGTGGGTGTATTTTGAAAGCCGATGCGAAGCGGGTCGATCGGATTCGCGATACTTAAGACTACAACGATAAAAGTAGAGATAGACCTAATAGTAGATTGATTGATTGGTCGGGGACCCTTTACATGATGCATCATGGCACCTATTTATACTAATTTCTAACCTAGACCGACTAGAACACGAGTTCGTACTAGATACAGACTCGATCGGATATATTCCTATTACAACCTATTATTTCCTGATATACTTATGCTAAACCGATTCGAACTCTTCTTTCCATACTTAATCCTATCACACTAAGGAAAACTTGCTAAATAAGTAAACAAGCCTAATCTAGATACAAGCCCTAGTCTTTTTCCAATTTGACGCTTCCAGAGATACTAACTCTAACACTAATCCGATTAATGTAATAATTGTCTAAACCGGCTATTTTTGGGTGTCAACATATGCCCCCGGTTTTTGTGACATGAGAATCATGTTGCAAAAATCATATCGCTTTTGTCCATCCGCTATGGACCCACTTCTCCTTCTTGGCGCTCCTTGTCGATTTCACGCTTCTTTGGTCTTCAATCTTTGCAACCTTCTCTTCGAGACTTTGTTAGACCCAGAGGACACCAAATGAGGATTGGGCTCTATCAACTTACTTTTACTTATCAATGCACGCGGCCCATCATTAGCCGATGTGACCTTCACTTTGCACCATTTGCCGATTTCGTTGTCCTTCTAAGATTTGCAAGCATCGCAGCTTGGCTCATACTTGGCCTTTATTTGCTTCCGCCAACTAATACTTTCAAGTATGGCGCTTCCTCAAGCTCAGATGAGTGTCGCTTATTGTCGCCCGAGGAACCGATCAGATCAATATGATGAGAATTCGCTTGTCAAAGCCCGCTTATCTTCGAGCTTGATTTCGAGTTTGCTTGCAGCTCTCTTGCTTTCTAGCGCTTGGCTTGTCGATTAGCTTCATGATGTTGCCGATTCTTCGTGACGTTGTAACCGACGCTTCAGAGTTTTGCTTAATCCAACCGGGCACCATTGTGGTTTGGCTCTGTGGCTTTCTATTTGCTTTCTCCACATCACGAGTGCATCGCCTTTCGCTGATTCTACCTTTGATATGCACATCGGCTTTTTGGAGCTTATATTAGCCGATGTATTTTGTTGGCATCTTGAACGAGCACCTCGACAAGGATGGAGATGAGACATCGGACAATCATAAGCCATTGAAGCCTTAGATGTCGCTTCCAAAGAAATCGAAAAAAGGACACTCCCAATGAGCTCCTTTCTTCATCCATATGTCGGCTCTTCATATGTGATTGTTTATGTCTTCTAGTATGCCGACATATGACTCTCTTTATCAATAATCTTGGAGGCCAATTGCTTAACTGCTCCAAAGCTTCCGACTTTGACGTGCTAGCCGATTCCTCTTTCTTCCCGATGCTATCGGCTTTGTGAAGTGAAGTACCGATGGTAACTCGTGCAGTATCGGCGGAAGATCACCGTAAGTGGTTTCAAGATCTCGCATCCTCGCCATCAAGATCTCGAGCTATCAACATGAAACACCTTCTCGCCCGCAATCAGAATTATGTCTTCATCGGAATCGGCTTCTTTATGATTGTGTAGTATGGCATCATAGCAACGATCCTTGCCTTCTTTGATTTCTCCAACCGACTATTGGCTAATGCCGTCATCGGCTTTTGTAGTTAGAGAATCCACTCGGCGCTGATCAACATCACCAATTCCAATCTACTCCCCGAGTATATCTTCCTTAATCGGCTTGGCCGATACAGGAATCATCATTGGATTAACTCCATGTTGAGCTGCAGCTGATGGAAAAATTAATAATGCAGAAGATTGTAGATGATACATCCAAACCTTCATGGTTTGGACAGCCGATATCTCAAAGATCCTTTCTTGTCGATTGATAGGATCGGTCATCGCTGACACCAGTTTCATAGATGAATCTAACAATGATGGGTTTGTCGGCCTTTTGGCCGATACTTGCCCTTTGCCGCATGATTCATCCACCGCCTCGAAAGTGCTTGAGGGTTTTGATCACCAAATTTATCAATTCAGATTGCAATGTAAAATACCGATCATTATCATACCTTTCTCGAGTTAATCCCGGTTCTTTTGTAGTTTTTTGTCTCCTAAGTATGCTTCTAGATCCCTTTGTAACACTCGATTTTCTCGAATATATCCTTGAATTGATCTTCAATTGGAGTATGATCTTGAGGTTCACAACCTTGCAAATCTTGCCTTGTTGATACGATCGGTATGATATGTAAGAATTGTTTTTGGCACAGATTCTATGATTCATCAAATGATGATTGTAGATCCGAATCAACTTTGACACGCCTTGCATGCCTTTGTATGTATTTATCTACCGAGGAATAACTCAAGTCCATAATATCGCGATTTTGACCATAGAAACTAGCCCTAGATTGATCTTGATGTATATGGCCGTATTGATCTTGATAATTCATAGTGATCGGTCCCGGTAGGCTCGATGCTTGTAGATCGCCGCAGTCGTGATAGGCACATGATAGATAGATCGATTCATGTTGAAAAATAACAGATTCATCGGTTTGATCTCGCGTCCACCAGCGCGCCAATTTGTTAGCGCTAAAAGTGTCGCTTCAACGCAACTCGCCGATTCCCTTAATCGGCTTTTGCGTAGGATCGGGTTTGCACGCGCATAAACGATTTGACCTCGTAATTGGCAGGTGGACGACGGCAAGTTGAACGACAAAGAAACCGACTATACTCAAAACCACCGCCAATCATCGACGAAGATAACCGATGGTGCAAGTAGACAATCTATCAACTACGCAACCGGCTGCGCAATTAATAGATCGATAAATAGGCTATCGGCTTAACGAGACGCTGCCGATAGAATGAGAGGTGGAACCTAACTCCTCCGGCAGACGGCGATGCGCGCAGCAATACCGCCGAGATAGTATTCGATGTCGACGGCGAGAAGATCGAATCAACCGAGGCGCTTTCCTCCGGGGGTGTATTTTGAAAGCCGATGCGAAAGCAAGTCGATCGGATTCGCGATACGAAGACTACAACGATAAAAGTAGAGATAGACCAATAGTAGATTGATTGATCGGTCGGGGACCCTTTACATGATGCATCATGGCACCTATTTATACTAATTTCTAACCTAGACCGACTAGAACACGAGTTCGCATTTAGATACGTGACTCGATCGGATATATTCCTATTACAACCTATTATTTCCTGATATACTTATGCTAAACCGATTCGAACTCTTCTTTCCATACTTAATCCTATCACACTAAGGAAAACTTGCTAAATAAGTAAACAAGCCTAATCTAGATACAAGCCCGAGTCTTTTTCCAATTCGACGCGCCTTCGTAGATACTAACTCGAACACTAATCCGATTAACAGAATAATTGTCTAAACCGGGCTATTTTTGGGTGTCAACACTAGTCAAACATCAAAATATCCCACTTTGGATCACTTAGGCTATAACCACTTTAATCCACAACCACTCTTGGCTGTGACCATACTTATAAAGGTTATGACTACTTTTTATAAGTCACAACCACTTTCTTAGTAGTCAAGACCATACTTACTGGGATCACGACCACTCTTTTAGAGGTCACGACCACTCCTTAAATGGTCAGAACCACTTCTCAAGAGGTCCTTAGAAATCACGGGTCGAGACCACTATAGGCAAGGCCAAGACTACTTTAGGAAGGTTAAGGCCACTCAACTCAAATTGCTCAAAACCAAAGCGAGCTTATTTCAAACTCAAATGTGAGCACCATAAACTCAACTACAGTCAATTACTCATCGCAAATATGGATAGACCAGCACATAGCCTCTTAAGTTGCAACTTCCTTCGGTGGTCTAGTTGGTGGCAAGAAGGGTGACTTTCTTTCAAAGTGATATCCGAATGCCGGAAGTATCATCCTGTCATAGAAAAGCGCCAGCTCGACTGTTCCTTGAGCTACTATCCTGTTGTTGGGGCTTCCTGATGATCCATCCACCGGTATTGCCCACGGGCTTGTTTTGTTCATCATGGGACTCATCATATCCTGTTATGCAGCTGATGATCCAAATTTAGTTGTCTGATATGGATAACTATATTTGCTTAATGTGCAGCCCTATTTTTTGCAGAGATCGTGCCTGAGAAATCAAGAGCAAGCATCTTCGACAGGTCCTTCGAATGGATACTATCTTCGTTTGCGCCTCCTGCTGTGATGCTGTCGGCTTCTTCTTCTTGTTCCAGCACATGTATGGCTTCAAGCCAGACGACAAAGGGAACAGCGCTGAGAATTAGACCGGGAGAACGCTGCATCCCTGGCCATGGCGCTATACACGGCCATAGCCATTCCGATGATGATCTGCAGCCTCGTATATTCGCTCCTGTACTGCACTTACCCCTAGGACAGGGAGCGCGCGCGCATGCAGTCCCTAATCCAGTCGGAGCTGTAGCATATCGAGCTGGAGGGCTCGTGTTTCAGATGTGGTGATGAGTGGTTTGAGCTCTTTGAGGTGGGAGCGGACGACGGTGAGAGAACTATGGTTGATGCCAGTTATGGCTCAGAAGGGTCTGAGGCAGATGTTGGTGCTGAGAAACTACTGGCAAACCGGGAGTTGTGACAGCAAAGAACAGAAGGGCTCTACGCCTCTGCATCCCTCACCCTGTTCAAGGTCGCCGCGTCGCTGGCCGCGCTCCCCGGCGGCAAGATGGGGGACGGCCTCGCTGGGCGGTTCAAGAACTCGGGCCGCATCATGCTCGCGCAGATCAGCTCCAGCTCGGCGATCCCTCTCGCCGCCGTCCTTCTCCACGCGCTCCCCAACGACCCGACCAGCGCCGCGCTGTTCGCCATGGGGGTCATGAGTCAGGACCTCCTGGAACTCCTCGGCCACCAATAGTCCGATCCTGGTGGAGATCGTCCCGCCCCGGTCAAGGATGAGCGTGTGCGCGCTGGACTGGACGTTCGAGGCCGTGCTCGCCTCGTTCTCTCCCCCGGTGGTCGGCATCCTCACGGAGCGCCTGTACTGGTACAAGCTGGCGCGCCCTGCCGCAAGCGACGGCGCCGACGCCGCCGTTGACACGGAGCGGCACAACGGGACCTCCCTCGCCAGGGCCCTGTACACCGCGATCTCCGTGCCCATGGCACTGTGCTGCCTCATCTACTCGTTTCTGTACTGCACCTACACAAGAGACAGGGACATGGCGCGGGCCAAGGCGGCGCGAGGTGGAGGCGGAGGTCGTCCCGGCAGCTAGGAGGGCGAGAGGCATTTGGTTGTGGTTGCTGCATAGAGCTTAATTACAAGTTAACTACCCACAGGTAGAATTGACCTGGATCAGAAGCTGAATTACTGCATACTGCCGCGGTGAGTTCTGTTGGACACAACTCTTACATGATCACACATACAATGAATTCCTGTAGGGAGGAAGAAGAACACATGTACACAGGTTTTTGCGACGTGCAAAACTTCCTCACGTCATTTCTGTTTCTCTCATTAATATAGATGAGTAAAGAACTGATTAACCAACAAACTCTATCTACTTAACCAAATATCCTTACTGCTAATACTTCGCTGCATGCAAACTGAAGGACTAATCAGCTAACAAAGCACCATGCACAAAAGGTGTGTGCTGCATGCATATGACCAATTAACTCCTTCAACAAACTAAGTAAAATCAAGATTATGTCTAACATTTCCCAAATCTGGACACGTTGGCTCTTACTCGTTAAGGCAATCTATCTCAACTACGACTTAATTAACTAACTCATACTCGACACAGAACGGTGAACACATCTCTTCAACATTCTAAACTCATCTCCAGTAGACTGTTGGTCAAGTTTATAATTTTGCGGCCCGCTACCCTCCTCTAATCCCACGCTAGGCTGCATCACCACCGCTCATCGTACCACCACCACCACCCTCCACCTCCCCACTACACTGTGGTCCCCGGTGAACCCTAACGACACTACCGACGATTATTCACTCGAGAAGAGAATGCACAGAAAAAGAGTAGGCGCGGGAAATGGTCTTGAACACGCGACCACTAGCAACGAAGCATTTCCCTAAACATTTTTCATGCTCTTGCATCCTGTTACTTCTTCAGATGTAACATGGTATTGACTCTACTCCTTTTTGCTTGTTTCATGCATCGATAGGACTCCCCCAACCACACCTTCGAGCAAGTAATGTTTTGGGAGTAGAAGTGTAGAACCAACAATAATCTCTTGTTGAGAAGTGTTTCCATGCTTTCTTTTTTTATAATTACATAAATATTAAAGCATGAATAAAGAGTGGATAGTGATTACTTACCCTTTCACTTGCTGGCAAAACCAACTTATGCCGGAAAAAAACAGAAGTAAAAAGAATGCCATCTATTTAAACAGGCGTTTTTCCCCTTCGATAGGAGCTATTTAAGCACGAAGCCTAGGCTCGGCCCATATCTAACGCTCAGGCCCAACAGCCCATCGCCGAACCCTCGCTTCGCCTCTGCTGCTACCCCACTCGCCGCCTTCCCACCGATCACGCTCCGCCGGCCGCCGCCTACCGTGTCCGCGAAGTGCTAGGTTCTGGCCCCTTGCTGGTGAGTCCCGTCGCGGCGTTATGTTTACCTTGCTTCGCAAGATCGTTCTTGTGAAAACTCGGTGCTGCTTGGTTAATTTCCTCGCAACTTGCTGGGTTGGGTTGGGAGTACTGCAGTACGTAGCACCCAGAATTTGGCTAATAAAATCTTTCTGATGGAAAATTGGGCAGCAGAGCTAGCTCTCTCAATTGGTTTTTTGTTGCGAGCGACGCTGTGTCCGAGCTAGGCTTAGTCATGCCCTGGCCTGGACAAGGAGTGTTGGATGACTGGAAGCAAGAATGATCATGGGCAGGATTAGGGAAGATTTTTTACACTAGCAATTCTTGGCTGATGATGATGCAATTCTGTGGCATTTTGTAGCCTAGGTGTTTTGTGTTCAGGCGGGTAGGTTGTTTTCCCTTTGTTGTAGACACACAGTTTCTCATGTAAAGTAAATGTTCTTGCTAATGCTTTATTATTATTATTATTATTATTATTATTATTATTATTATCTGAGAAGAACACATATGTTCTTGCTAATGTTTCTTTCCCTGTTGGCTGCGTCCGGTCACTGGAATTTTTTTTATTTTTTATTTTTACAAAAAAGATGTTTAGCCGCCCTTGGAACTAGATCTATGGTTTGTGCATGCTACTCCGACTGGTGGAGTGGTGATCAATTGGAGTAAGTGATATGCTAGATTCTAGTTTTACAAGCATGTAGGTTGTTCTCTGCTTCTTATGACTTAAGAGGTTCAGGTTCTTGATGATACTTGTACCGCTCAACTTTATTAATATAAGTTTGTTGGAGATAACTCAATATCTCTAAGAGCATCTCCAACAGTTCTTAATATTTAGACTCCCAATATCTTTAGATTGAGACCTTCCCAAAAGTTTTTGGGTCTACAAAATACCTTGTTCTCCAACAGTGCGGGCGACGGGGTGAGTGGTGAGGAGCGAGGAGAATGGGAAGGGGAAAGGGAAGCGGACAGGTGCTTCCAAATTGGCGCACGTTGGTAGGGGAGGGCCACGCCGCCAAGCGCCCAAAGAAGAGGGATTCACAGTTGGTGAGATGGGTTGCAAAGAACAAGATTATTCACAGAAGCAAGCTGTTTACCTTTATGCAAGGCGCCACGAGAGGCGAGGCGGCGATCAAGGCGAGGGTGCCACGAGAGGAGGTGAGGAGCGGGAGGCGGCGGCCGAATGGCGCGAACGCACGCAATTTGGCCACAGGAGGGGCGCGAAGCGAAGATTGGGAGCGCGGTGGCGGTGCGGAAAAATGAGGACGACGGGGTCAGGTTTTGGGCGAGCGAAAATTTTGGGAGCAAGAATGCGGCACTGTTGGAGTTGTTTTTTTCAATCAAGCCCTAAATCACATATTGGAATAGTTTTTAGGCATTGTTGGAGATGCTCTAACTGACATAAGTTTTGATTCTATTCAAATAAGTTGTTAGTTTAAATCGTCTACAACTAGGACCCTGTTTGGAAGCAATGTATTTTTATAATTTCTAGGTAATATTATGGTTTCTAAGAATACTATGATATTTTATACCATAAGGTGTTTGGTTACTATGTCAAAAACTTTGTATTAAAAACTATGGTTTGGTAAATATCATGGTATTTTTGAAGTATTTAAAACTTCACTCCAACCCAAAGTTTTTATGGTTTTGACTAGTTTCTTACCTATTTCCACTCAAATAGACAAATACTATGGTTTATGATATTACATCCAAACAGTTGGTAGTTCTAAGAAATACCATGGTTTCAAAGAGATTTGGTAAAATTATAGTATTCATGATAAAACAATTGTAAACTATAGTATATCAAAACCATAGTTTTGAAAAACTATGCTTCCAAACAGGGTCTAGAACTCTTTAGCTATATAAACTAACCACTTATCCTTATAATTTTGAAGTATTATAATAGATTGTTTCTCGTGGTTTTTCTGTAAGAGTTTTTCCACATTAAATTTGTCTTCGTTATTTTACCGTGCATATATCCTAACGAGTGATATCAGAGAGGGTTTTCAGATCACCGCACGCCGTTTTCTACTTGGGTTCCGCCTCCGCCACCTTCAAATTTCATCGCCACCGCCCCGGCCGATACCATCCATGGCTCTCATCTCCACGCCGCCCACGCCATCGTCACCCATCCGCGCGCGCTTGCCCTTCGGCTCCAAATCAGCCAGTCCCGCCTAACGCAGCCTATCTCCGCCTGGGGCCACCGCTACTGCTTCCGACGCCCGATGTGTACAAGGTCACTAGCGGTCAGCCCCTATCGACCTACTGCAGATGAATCGAAGATTCAAAGAAGCAACGGAATGTACCGCCGCCACCAAGAACAGAAACTACAAACTAGGGTTTTACAAGAGCTAAAGTAACTAGTCGATAGGCGGAAAGTTAGTTCCATTCCATTCCAACTCGAATTTATATACATTCACCATACGCAGAAGTGCAGATTTTACAAAGACAACGATTAAACATCAAGTAATGTATAAAACGACAAAGCAATGGACAATAAGCATCAAGTAAACACTGCTCTCGGCATCTAGCCGCCGGATGTACCGATAACCTTCGCAGATTTCACCAGTAGCCGATGGAACTTTAAACTCCTCCAATATCCTCTGCTTTCTTCAGAGCTTTCCCGCCCCTCCAATCTTCGAACTCACTACCACAAATACCGACATTACCCTTTCAAGCACAAACTTGTCCTCAAGTTTGGAAATGTGAAAGTGCTCTAGTTGAGGCTAGTGTCTTCCCACCGCATCTTTGCCCACCAATGGAACCACCGAACCAACCATGGAAACGCAGCCTAATCCTTCCCTTAGAATACTCCTTTGTTAAATGCTGCCATAATTTCTAAATTCACTCTTCCCTCTACATCAACCAAAGAATATTCCTGTGATTGGGGTAACTTGGTGAGCAATATGTTTCATGAGCGCCCGTCAACCACCAAAACAAAGCAGCAGGATTCACCACCGCCCAAAGGCTTTGACCGGATCTTCACACATCGCTGATTTTCACCTCCGCCAGTCAGTACGCCAAGATTCCCCACCGTCATTGTCGTGTGTTTTGATTGCAGTGTCCATACTTAGCAAGTGATTCCTCGAATTTTGCTTCGCTACAAAGTTGATGGAAGTAGCAACTCGGATGCAACACATTTAGACATTGAGCAATCGGCAGATTTGCCTTAGCAAAGTCCAAGGAAAATAAAAGTCTCATCCGAGCTCTTGTATCCTCCAACTTTAGCATGCAACTCTCATTTTCATGAACCATGCACTCGACCAAATTTCCTTAAGCTTCCTCAACCCTCGATAAGTAGCTCTTGTTCCGAATGTTCCCAGATAAAAGAAGGGTGAAAATAATCTATCCAGAAAATCTGTGACTAGTTGCTTTTCCCAAGTAAATGCGGCCTTTGTATTCAATGAGTTCATCTTCAAGATTTAATCGGTGGTTTGTCTTTTGTTCAGCTTGGTCTATCTTCCAAAATCTTGTTCACCCTATCGCTATCTTCATAGCTTCCCACTTTCAAGAGTTTGAAGATAGTGTTGGAAATTCCTCCTTGTATTGTATATTGTGCATGGTCTACTTTAGCTTCAGATGACAAATTCCTACCTCCTCGCCATCGTAATCTTTCGCAAGGCATTGCACTCAAGGAATACACATTCTTCTCAAAGAAAATAGAAATCCATAAATGAAATAATGCTTCCACCGTCTCCGAAAGGAAATAAGACCACTTTCAACTTGTTCCCGACATACCGGTCGCTGACTTGAAAGTAATACTTAGGATTGGACAAATATTGGGTGATATTGCTATACATACACTCGAGCTTGAACCTAAAAACTTCTCGCCATATGCTCTTAACCCACTTTGAATGAGCCCAGTCCAGCTCCATATAAAGCACTTTCACAAGGATTTAATCGGAAGCAAGAGCTTCAGCCAGCCCTCCCCGATCACTGCTCATTGTCGCCATGACAATTCCACTAACTATCGGTACTTCCTTAACAGAACAACATTGAATCCAAAGCCATTGTTGATTACATGTTCATAATCCATAAAAGTATGGGTAATCACACCGTCCCACTAGGGCCAACAATTTCATATTCCCAATATACCTCAACAAGGAAAAAGTAATTGGGACATCCACCCATGAGCTGCATAATATGACAATTGTATAAGTTGTTTTGCGCCTCACTGCGTTTTCCTTTCACCGACTCCTGTCGCCGATATCCAATTTGTTATTTCGCAATCTCCTCTTCTTTATAAACTTCATCATCCCTATGCATAAGTATAACATGTAAAGCCTTCTTAACCTTGCAATGCCATCGATGTCCCGGATCCCATGGTTCATTACAATGCCAAGTGTGAGATTTCTTATCGCCTTGTCCAACCTTGGGTTGTTCGTAATTATGTTTGGTATTCACCATCGGTGGAAAGTTTTGGATTCAAGGTTCGACTTTGCCATCTAGCTAATGTCGCTTCCTCACCAGCTTGGCATACCAAGAGGCTTCCACCAAACATTTAGGCCGATGACTTCTCACATCACACTTAACTTCTTCTCTAAGTCCTCCAATGAAACAACTACAAATAGGTTTCGTAACAACGGATGTTCCTTTTAAGTAACTCCACACCCTCTCAAAATAATCGACATATTTTTCCATTGTGCTCAACTGCTTAATGTTCAAGTTTCTCCACAACCTTGTGTGCATTTGCTTCCAAAATTTGTCACACAAAATGGCGTTGAATTGTGGCCATCTTAATAGTCGCCATGGAATTCCAAATTTTCTCAAACCATTTTTGAGCCCTCCCCGATAGATGTCCTAAAGCTAGGTTAACCCATCGGTCAATGGAGTCCCACCACTTCAAAGAACTTCTCACACCGATCCAACCATCCACTTGGATTTTCTCCTCGTGAACACCGATAGTTCTAGTTTGGGTCCTTTGATAGTTTCTACATATTGATGATGTCCATGGACATCCCCACCATACAAACACCTCTGTGGGTCTACTAACCTAACACCGTGATAAGGTAATTTTTGAGAGCGCCAGATTCACTCCATCATAAACGCTCCCAAAGTTGAATTAGTCATGGCGCAGTTTAGGCCAACTTGAGTGGCCACTACTCTGCTACATCCATTTGACCAAGATCGCTTGTATTGATCTGTTTTGCATTAGTGGATTCATCACCTTGCACCACTTCTTCGTGATCTTCTTCATAGATAGTATTTTCATTCTTCATTTCAGAAAGGTGATTGTTCCAAGCACCATAGCCTACATTGCCACTATAACTCCCAAAGGTCAGAACCAAATGAAGCTTGACCCCCAAGGTCCTCTAATTGTGCCCGAAGGCCACCTTGGTAACCAAAACCAACTGCATTTGTATTGCCATAGGGTCCCCATATCCATTTGCACCAAAGATCAGAACCTCCTACACCATAACCCTGGATAATGCATAGTCGAGCCGAGTGAATACCCACATATGTGCTAGACGATTGAGGGAAGGGTTGCAAAGGTGGTGAAAATATCCAGTACTTGACCTCCCCCATTCCAATTTGTGGTCCGTAATAAGTGTGTTGTCGAGATACCACACTACCCCCATTTCCCCATTCAAGTCTCTATAAACCGAATACGGAAATGCTCTAACAAAGCAGAAGTAAACACGGTGAAAAGAAATGCCAAAGACCTTTGACCTCCAAAGAACTATAGTTGATTCCATCGGCTATGCATAAACCCCATTTGCAGTTTCATCCGATTCACATCGAAGAGGATTTTGTATATTACCTTCCAGATTCATTGGGCTCACGATCTCCGGGTTAATCGCTTGAGGAGCCAGATTCAACAAAGATATTCTTGATCTCCATTACATCTGCCTTGAGGTCCGCCATTTCTCTTCTTCTTGCACACCAGTAGTTGCCTCTCCAAGAACGCCAAGCCAAATCTTCAAGCACCGTAATCCAGATTGGGGATTTTACAGCTTCCACCAACCCCAAATCCAATCCCCACCAAGGATGAACTGCTCGATACCACTTTGTCGAGCCCCTCATCGATCTACCGCAGATGAATCGAAGATTCAGAAGCAACGGAACAAACCGCCGCCACCAAGAACAGAAACTACAAACTAGGGTTTTACAAAGAGCTAAAGTAACTAGTCGATAGGCGGAAAGTTAGTTCCATTCCATTCCAACTCAGAATTTATATTGTCCACTTTACAAGCAGAAGTGCGATTTTACAAAGACAACGATTAAACATCAAGCAATGTACAAAACGACAAAGCAATGGACAATAAGCATCAAGTAAACACTGTTCTCGGGCATCTAGCCGCTTGATGCGCTGATAACCTTCGATTTCACCAGGCCGCCGATGGAACTTTAAACTCCCTCCAATATCCTCTGCTTTCTTCGAGCTTTCCTGCCCTCCAATCTTCGAACTCAGCTACCACAATACCGACATAGCGCCTCGCGCTGCATTTCGCCGATCAGTGCCACCACCGCTGGGCGTTCCACCTCAACCGCATACCAAGGCTGCCATATCCAGACGGGCCTTTTCTCCGTGACGCTCCAACCGCTTGGGCGCCAGCGCTAAGGGCTTTCCGATCCGCGCTTCCGCACTGGCTTCGCCCAACCGCCGGAACCGCGACGCCGCCCCGCTGGAACTGCGACGTCAGTCCACACCAAGCCCGCCCTTTAGGCCCACCGCCTTCGACGCCGCTGACCGGCGCGCTGTTAGTCGACCTGGCATCCCGCGACGCCGACTCGAGCCGTCGGCGACTCCAACCTTGGGCCACTCGGTCCGCGCCGCCCGCTCCCAACGTGCTGGGGTCGCCTGTGAAAACCGAGACCAAGACCTTGTTTGCCCATGAAGACCGAGACCAATACGCGTGAAGAAGCATCACTTGTGACTAGAAGTGCTTGCACGTGAAGAAGGCAACCGATTGGTTATCTGATTCATCCGGACTTCAATTAGGCCATTCTCAGTGAGAATTTCAACTGAGTTTCATTCTTATTAAATAATATGACACATTATTATATTTGGTGACATGGCAAGGTAATTATGAAGAAAGAGATAGAGAGAGTTTCATGGAGGTGAGAGGGTTTCATCTAGATAAAACCTAAGATACACGGTTACCTAGATAAAAACTGATATAGCACTTTTGAAAACTGGAAAATGAAACTATGTACTAGGGAATCACCTTAGATCCTAGAGGGGATTTCAATTTTTTTCTTTTGGTTCCAGCTTCCAAGTCACCAGCAGAAGCAGCCCCAACTTTTCAGGTCATCAGCAGAGTTTTGTACGGTTATTCAGTGGGTTCGCCTCCAGAGCAATTCAACTTTGTTCTTTATCTGGGCAGAAGGAAGAATTGCTTTTTACTCTAGCGACTGTTTCAGTGCTAATAAAAAATTAGATTCTTTACAATACAATTATTAGCGAATTGTTATGCATATTATTTAGCGGTATATTATATGCAAATTTCAACCTTTCATATCTATTATTGGCGATGTTCATGAGTGATTTATCATCGGCAATTTGTTTGACATTTCATCGCCTACATTGGAGATTTTGGAGAAAAAAAATATCAGTTAAGGAGACAATTGAATTATAGTATTTTATTCACCGTTCATTTGGAATTTGATGACACCTTGATGGTAGTTGTCGGTGTACTTTGCACCGGGGTACCCTCTCCGATCCGCCGTAGAAATAATAGGCCCAAGAAGTGGCTTCGCCTGGGCTTTACGCTGGCAAAGGCCGGGCGATCACGCCCGCCGCCGGGCGAGGAGCCCACGGGCCTCGGCGAGCAACAAGCGACACGCTCGCGTCACGGGCGAGGAGCTCACAGGCGCCAAGCGGCAATGGGCGATCACGCCGCAATCACGCCGCCACGGGCGAGTGGTCATGTGGCGGCTCGACCAAGGGCGAGCATTCGGGCCCCCCTTGTCAGGCCACGAAGGCAACCAAAGGAATGAGAGGGAGGCTTCGCCTCGAAGTTTCCCTCCCTTGATACCTCGTGTCAGGGTCATTAATTGTGAAAGACTCTGCTATCGACACGACGACGGCTTATCCCTCTGACGCCTCTTACCAAACCCGTCGCAGGCGCCGTGTCCCGGACGGACCGGGCGAGGCCACTCACCGACATTAAATGGGGTTTGAAGGACAAGGCCATGGAGGCGTGCGTAATAAATGAGTCGTGGGTCGACATGGAGGTTGGAATGATGGGTGTAATTAATACGTTATAGATAAGCATAGCGTCACCTTTTCCCCTACCCGGGCCGGCTCGTCTATATAAGGACGCCTCGGTGCATGGAGAAGAGAGGCAGAAAAAAGGAGCAAAGAAGAGAACACAGAGAGACAGAGCGAAACAACCATTGTAATCCCCCTCATATTTCCTCAACAAAGAGCTAGCAGGACGTAGGGCCATTACCCGAATTGGGGGCCTGAACCTGGGTAAACTGTTGTGTCCCTCAGTTTGCTGATTCCCGGGATCCATCGTTGAGAGACATTAGGGTTTCCAGTCACAAAGATGCCCTCTACCGAACCATATCTTCTGTCTAGGGGTAGTCACTCCATTAACAGGATCTTGTCAGGTGAAATACGCCGACAGTAGCATTATACTCTTCGGAGTTTTTTCTAGTGAAGGTTTTGCTCCAATGTCAGTTTGAGATGAAAGTTTGAAGTGCAAAAAGGAGTTGTGTCTGCGTGGATACTACAATGTTATTTTTGTTGTCTTTGCTTGATATGAGGGGTCTACTGCAATTTATACTCCATTGATGGCACAGGAATTTTCTTCATATTCACATTTTTTGAGCAGTTTCAACCATATTATGGATTTTCAGTAGGCAGTTTGCTGAATTTTATGTTCTATGTGGAGTATTACAAAAATCCATATTATGAGTTCTTCACTATATATCCAGTACCTCAGGTGATGTCTTGACATACGTCATTTGATGATTGAAAGTTTGTTTCAGGAGGTCAGTTGCATAGACTCAGACTTTTACTGGAGTTATGAATCCTTGAAAACCCAGATTCTTCGTCTGCTTTGTTACAGCTATGTGTTTGGATTGACTGTTGCAGTCTTTCTCTCGACCTACTGGTGGTTTACTCAATCTCGCTTCATCAGAAGCACTTGTATTCTTCGTGCTTAATTACCTTTCAGAGTTTTCTAGAAACAATTTTGTTATAGATTTTGAGTTAAGGGAAGGTTTGTTGGAGATAACTCAATATCTCTAACTGCCATATCTTTTGGTTCTATTCAAATAGATTGTTAGTCCAAATCATCTACAACTAGGTCTCTTTGGCTATATAAGCCAACCCCTTGTACTTGTAATCTTGAAATAATATAGTGGATTGTTTCCTGTGATTTTTTTCGCAAGGGTTTTTCTACGTTAAATCTGTCTCTAGTTATTTTGCCGTGTATCTATCCCTAACAAAGTTGGAGTTCATGTCCAGTTTCTAAAAATAAAAGGAGGTTCAGGTTCTTGCTTCTTCGAATTTTTTGTTAAGTAGAAAACTCATGTCAACAAATAAGGCTTTTTTCTCTCCATTAATATTCGTTTCTGGCAAATCCTAGTCCTTGCTAGTTTCTTGAGTTCCTGTGTCTCAATCATGTAATTAACAGACTTATTGAATCAGGTGGTTTCACAAATCTAGCTTAGGAGAACATATTGTCTCAATTGGTTTTAGTTGTCCGTGGGAAGCCGGTGTACTATTTGTGAATGCTACTTGAACTAGTTTCCGTTAATAATAGAAAGTGTTACACTAGGCCCATAGCGCCTCCATGCTTCGTAACTCTCACTATTTTCCGGTGCCAGGTGCCTTGATTGACTCTTCGGATATCTATTCTGTTAAATGAATGCACTATCTAACATAATACTTGTCATGCAGTCCAATAAGTCTCGTTGGAGGCAATATGCAGAGGGCGCCTTATATCTTCAGATTTGAGGAGTGTTGGCTTTTGAGCCATGAATGTCGGCCCCTTGTAGCCAAGAACTGGACAGCTGATACAGATAACATGAAAGGCGTGGATAAATGGCAAGAGAAGATGAGAAAGCTAAGGAAGCGCCTCAGGTTGGCATCTGAATGTTGTGGGTGAACAGAAAAGAGCTAGGAAAGAATGGTATCAGAAAACAGCTCTGGAAGCTGCCCTTATGGACATTCATAAGGAGGAAGTGAGGCGGCAACAAAGATTTTTAGAGAGAGGTGCTACTTTGAAGGGGGCTCCACCGCTGCCTATGTTGACGAAGAGTCTTGCGAGTGCAATAACAAGTTGATGATTACCTCCTTGGAAACAGAAGATGGTATCTTGAAAGATGAGGAACAAGGTTGTCACGGCGCTCTGGCAAGTCGTGGTGAGCCTGGGGCACCAGGACGTCTAGGCACCCGCTATGACGAGAGTTAGACGGTGCGCTTCATCCAGTGAAAAATCATGAAATACATGTGCTGGTATTATATAATACATGTTGTGCTAATATAACAATAGTTACAAAAGATACAGACTTCCTATTTTACATGTCCGTATATTAAAATACAATACTATCCTACAAGACTACATTAATATGACTACCAAATTCTCATACATCTACTCACAAACATATATTATAATATATACTATCCACTACCCTTGCCTCGTGGAAAGAAGAAAGAGAGAAAAGTAATAAACAACATGTGCAAATGTAACTCCTGCTTCTACCCTTCTTTTGATGGAGCAGCCATGGATGCTTTTTTTCTATCTCTTGCCAGATCTACTGCACTGTATCCTCTTCTCCTTCCTCCCCCTCTACTAGAATCTTTCCTGCACAAAACAAGAGAGGGATGCCGAGAAGAGCAAGAAGGCGTGAGGAAGAAAGAGGACAGCATAGCAATTAAGCAAACAAGATGAGTAGAGAGAAGTGCCAGATTTTTTTTTCACGAAAACGCAGGAGAGCTGCATTTCATTGCATTAAGAAGGAGAGAGGTGGTAGACACCACCAACAAATTCTTAGGACAATACGGATCAAACAAGATGAGTAGAGAGAAGTGCCAGATTGAGCTGCATCCGGCCTGAATGGATCTATCTTCGCTGTAGCTAGTGTTTTCCTACAGCTCCCCACCCTTCCCCCTTGATTTGACCTAGATCTGAAGTTCTGGAGTTGCCAGTCTAGGCGAATGACCATGGCGTCCGCTACGAACCAACTCGACGCATTGTCTTCGACTAGACGCCATGATAACTCTGATGAGGAAGCTATTGGGCAGCATGCAACTGCATACTACAGGGATTTTTTAGGCACAAGGAAAGAGGTGACGCCAGATTATGGAGGGATTGCTGGGAGCCTGGGATGATGACCACAATCTTAAGATAGGTGATCCTATGATTTTCTTTTCGATAGTTACACAAATATTAAAGCATGAATAAAGAATAAATGGTGATTATTTACTTTTTCACTTGCTTTAAGATTTATATAAATTGTATTGGGAGAGAAAGCATTGAAGCACTGCTTTAATGAGGACAATTTTCATCTCATGAAACATTTTACTATTGAGGAAATCAAGCAAGCTGTCTGGGATATGGAAATAGATGTCCCCCCAGCCCAGATGGGATGTCTGTCATTTTCTATATATAAAGAATCCCGGGATATTATCAAAGATGATCTAAAGGAAATGTTTGATGAGATATATACTGAGAATCTAAACTAAAGTTACCAGAAATATAGTTCGCCCAAGTGGTGGTACGGGATCCGGCTTCGCGGTTCACCACTTTTTTCTTCCATTTTTCTTTTTGTAGAAATGATGAATGAGAACAAGATTTCAGAAAATTCACCTTGGTAGTTTCAAGTACAGACGTGAACTACAGATAGCACAAGGGCATGTTGTACTTGAAACAAATGGCGACATGTGGCAACAATGATATAAGAGAATGGTAACTACGTTTGCAAAAGAGATTTATACAATCTATCATCGCTAAACATGTGTAAATAGAATTGTAGTTAATCTGTCCACTAATGACTGATGTACCAACCTTTTCTCATCTCAAAAACACTATTGACCAGCAAACCCTCAGGTAAGAATGAGGGAAAAAACATAACTATTTTGCTTTCTTTGGAATGTAGATATAGTCGACGTGATCATTCTTTGGACTCCAGAGTTGTGTGCTATCTAGCCCTTTCGTAAATTTCAAGGGCTCTAAGCACTTCATGTCTTGGCACATAAAAAACTTCAAAGAGCATAAGTGCACATTGTTGGCCATAACTCTGTTAGATATTTCCACTTGAAGAGCACTTTTACCTTATTTAATAAGGTTGATGATTCTACCATTCAAATTACATTAAAACCTGAATCTTTATTTTAGCACCTGCGCGATAAAGAGGCACGCTCTTAAGTCATATACATCTACCAAATCAAGAAATTAGAAGATGCTGAGACACATTTTTACCTATTGTTTGGTAATATAGGAATTGGAATGCCAACGTAAAACTAAAAGACTCTTGTTAATTTAATGATAATCTCTATGAAAAACAAAACAAGGATAGCTGAATAACCTTAAAATGTTAGTTGTTGTCAACACAGCCATGGATAATGTAGATACTAATGGATATGTGTCTTAGCAACAATCAAATATGGATCATCGAAGGGAATTTTTTTTCAGTGGCCAGGATACGCATTGTATGGACACATAAGGAAGAATCAACACTGTACCACAATGTGGACACATAAGGAAGAATCAACACTGTACCACAATGTGTACACTATATCTACCTAGACACAGATACAGCTTCAGAGCTATAATAGAACGATGCAAAATTGATCCATTTTCACCAATATCATTTACATCGGTTGAAGATCTAAGACTGAGAAATGAGTCTATAAACTAACGATGATCTTTTGTACAAAGAAGGGTTAGAGCTTACCAAAGCAAGAACACATAGCAACAAGCAATCGGTATCTGCATTTGTCTTGTCCTTCCCTCTCCTCCCCGGCTCATCGCGTCGCTACGGCGCTGCCCTAGATTTCTCCATGTGGCCACACCTTGTCACGTCGCCAGCCAAGCTCCACCAAAAATTATCAATCAGACGACTGGCAAATACTAATTTCATCGATCATCACTAAACAAAATGCAACTATATTGTTGTACAACAACAAGAATCAAGTGTAATTGAGTAAAGTATCCAGAGGGAAGACAAAATGCTAAATACCAATTGCTTGTTGGCTGCTATGGTGCTGCCTCGTGTATTCGCTCATGGCTTAACCCTGCTGGCCCACTCTGCTGCTTTGCTTGCTTCATGCCTGGCCCAACCAGCAAACGACAACCCTAAACAGAAAAGGCTAAGGCCCAAATCAGCAGCAGCATAGTTGGCAGCTCCGTCTCCGATGATGTGCAGCCACCAGGCACCTCCTCGCTTCCTCCGTCCAGTCCTTCCCTGATCAAGAACTGCCAAAGCTAAAACCTACTATTGCACACCAGGCATTTCAGAGCCTAGTAAAAGAAGCTGAGCTTTATGTGAAAGGAAGAGGAAGAAAGCTAAAAAAATAAGCAGTGCTTCAATGCTTTTCCTCCCAATACAAGTTGTACAAATCTTGAAGTAAACGAAAGGGTAAATAATCACTATCTACCAACCATTCATGCTTTAATATTTGTGCAACTGTCAAAAGAAAAAACATAGAAGTATCTCTCTAAGAAAATAGATAGACACTATGTGGCCGCAGAACATCATCTGCTGCTTATGGAGCATCTCTAGCTTCTCGGTGGCGAGGCAGCAGCTCATCCCTTTAGCATGACCCATAGGACCATATAAAAGGTAAAATCTTTTTGATCAATGTATCTAATTCTCTTCGTAGCTATGTGTCTACTCTCGTGGCAGTCTATATGGGGAGAAAAATTAAGACATCTTTCTATTAGCTCTGTGGCTGCAGTCTAACCCCAATGGAATAAACAAGATGCATCGAGGCAAGGAAAACAAACCAGCTAGAGAGTTACTGAAGGAAGAAAACATTCTAACATCATTTCAAAAGAAGTGGCATCATATATCCCTTGCACATATTATGAACAAGTGACAAATCAATACAGGAAGAGGAGCCATTATATATCTCTCTAGTGTAGTACATTTGCAAAAAAAAAAAATTTGCATGAAACTAATGGTACTGACACTATATCAGAACAGTCTAAAAGATCACTCAGTATTAGACAATAGCACAAAAAATAGGAAATATTGCCACAAATCTCCTTGAGCTAGTGCACATATACCTAGCAAAAAGATCGGACAGACCACGAGAAATCCAATTGGCAGAAAAACTAGACTAAACAAAAACAAGAGGACAAAGTCATTTGTCTCCTTAAATAATGGATATATATGCAATAAACTCTAATCACATGCTTTGATCTTGTTTATTCCAATATGTTGCCTATTAACCGATCAATTGCTGTTTGTTAACCAATCAATTTTGATTCCTGAACTGACAGTTGTAGACAAAACAATGAAACAATGAAAAAGGGTTCCTAGAAAAAAACTTGAACCTTTATAAATATCTCCCCAACGGCAAACGCAACATTCGACAATCTGTAGAAGAGGTTCTTCTTCAGAAACCATGGCTTTTCCAATTATGGAAAAGGCTTGAGCTATAGGGGTGGTTGTGCAATGGCTTCCCCATACAATGAATTCTTGACTTCCCTAGCGAACTCAATGAGTTCAGGCACCATTAGGCACTTAACATTGAGCATCAGATGACCCTTTGTTGTTAGAGAAAACTAATAGCATATTCGGCAAAAGAGTACTTTTATAAATCCTACAACAAAGATAATATAATTGCTTGATTAGCATACTACTGAAAACACAAAAAATATGGCTCGATCAATGCCATAATCAATTAGAAGCACCTAGAGAAGAATGGTTATAAACTTCCGAAGAAGTCTGCATAATTTCACAAAATGAGGCAACAAAGTCTTGGTTGAAAAAGGTAATGTATGCCAAGGATTAAAATTCACACATTTCTGCTTGGAAGATATGCTCTTAGCAAATGAAGCAATAGAATAGGAACCAATGATACGTTATAATAACAATTCCATATAAATTTTATTCCTATAATGCTTAAGGCATTTCAACTTGGTTTTCTGTTTTCCTCCTCCAATACTGACTACTTGCTAGCCTGTCGTAGAGTTTATGCCAGTCATGACCTAGTTCCAGTGAGGAAACTAAGATTGATATGAGTCATGATTATGGGCAACAATTGGCACTGTAGTACAATCCAAATCCTTCAAACCTCTTTCTTTTGTTGTTCTTGCTTGAAGAAGTTTCAACAGTTTCTTTTCCCTTGCTTTTCCTATTGTCAGCTGCACGCTCAATAGCAACTGGAAGGTTGCATCCCTTGAACATTAGATTACATTAGTAATTTATAGATTCTATTAAGAACTCAACTAAGAAGTAAATTGGTTCTCACTGATATGTGAGAAGCGTTGCCTCCTTGATAAAAGGATTGCACTGTAGCACTTGCTGAACCATAGTTCCTTTTTTTGTATTGTAGAGCTATCATGACTATTAGAGCCCGCCGCCAGTGCCGTTTTTCTTCTCCTCGCGTGGCTTCGAGCTAGCGCCTTCACGCGGGAGCAGCCGATCGTCGACGCGCTGCGTGCGTGGGAGGGCCCGGGGCTTCGGCGATGGCGCCTTCGAGGCTCGTGCGGGCGCCGGACTGGCGGCAGCGGCAGCGCTTCGAGCGTCGGCAGCGGCGCCTTTGAGTCGGTCCGGTGGCGTCTTCGAGATGCATGCGGGAGGCGGACCGGCGGCGCTTCATGCGTGGCTTCCCAGGAGCCGGCCCGGGCGAAAAACGAGGCGCCGCCGATGGTTCCGTTCGTCGGCGCGAGCGCACGGAGGCGAAGCGACGGGCGGCGACGTCTTCAAGACGGGCCGGGCGGCGGCGCATGGGCCGAGGGCATCGGCGCTTCGAGTGGCCTTCAAATTCGGCGGCACGGGTCTGCGAGACAAGGTGGTGCGCTGCGGGCGCAAGGTGGCGATGCAGTCGGTGGCGCGGGCGCATGGTGGCGACGCCTTCGAGGCGCGAGGCGGCGGCGCTGCGAGATGCGCGTGGGAGGCGGATCAACGGCGACGGGGACGGCCAAGGAGAGGGGGCTACGCTCAGCTCGTCACGGAGAAGACTGTGTTCGTCATTAGAGTCAAGGCTCGGGATCCGGTGTTACCGGGGGCCGGATCTGGCACCCCGCGGCTAGATACACCACCTCCGCTGCCGGTGGTGGCGGGAGGTGGCAGCTGCTGGCCCCTCGGTGCCTTATGGTGGTTTAGGTTGGATCCCCTCGCTTGTTGTTGCCCAACACTGGTGTTGGTGGCTGGCTTCGGCAACTTGTGGATGATGGGCGATCTAGGTGACTACTCTTCGCTTCAGCGTCTTCATTTCTTACTAGCGTTGTTCATACATTTCTTTTGACCTATGTCATCTTAGTATCGATTCACGGATTCTTTTTTCTTAGGCGACACAACTCATTTTTTAGATGTACTCTATGGACTTGATGATCGTGTGCCTATTGGCTAGCTCGCGAATCTGTCATCGTAGAGTCGAACATCTAAAATTGTTTGTCGGCCTTGAGAAGATGGCCGTGCTATTGGCTAAGATTAAGTGGTATGGCGGCACTAGCTCGGAATGAGGGTGGTTGCAACATCGAATCTCCGGTGCCGACTTGTGGAGAAATCCCTAGGTCTGACCTTAGTTGGTTGTGTCTGGCAATGGTCTTGTTGAAGGCATTGTTTTGTAGTCTGAGGATTTACTCTCCGAGGTGAAAACTTTTGGTCTGGCCTTCACTAGTTGGATCATGGCAATGGCGGTGCGTATGCGTATCGAGTCCTTCTTAGAGGCGTTGTCATTGGAGAGCTTTTATCGCGGTCCAAGTGTTGCTATGATGGTGGATAGCCTTGAAGACAATATTGCGTGATGTAGTTTGCCGCGACGGTTCCTTTGTCTTTTCTTGTGTGTGTGTGTTTGGCTGTGTACACCCTAGCTGTGTAGAGACCGGGAGTCTTCTTAGTATAATTGTATCACCTTGATGTAATTTACTAAGATTAATAAAAGCTTCCTTTATCGAAAAAAATTCAGATAAGGCATCACTTACCTCATAAAAGCAACTGTTTTTGTGATCCAAACATCACAAAGTAATACCTTTGCTAGCTTAGAATTACACATACCATTTAAGAATCATAGAATTGGCTCACACGTGCATAAAAAGGGAAAGGGTCCAGAAGGCTTATCTCAATGCAGATGATGTGGCCAGCTCCCTAGAACAACAAAGACACTGGCAATCAAGAGCAACATAGATAATCTAATTGCTTGATCAAGCCTAGCATCATGCTGAAAATACAAATAATATGGCTTAATCAATGCCATGATCAATTAGAAGCACCAAGAGGAATGGTTCTGAACTTCTGAAGCAACCTGCCTAATTGCACAAAATGAATAAATGGAGTCTTGGTTGAAAGAGACAATGTGTGGCAACGATTAAAATTCCCAGTAGCTTTCTTAGCTTAGAATTGCACATACCATTTAAGAATTACATAAACGGCTCACAACTACATAAAAAGGGAACAGGAAGGTTACCTTAGTGCAGCTAATGTCGGGACCGGATTTTCAAATCCGAACCCTCTATGTATAACCGTACTAGTCCAAGAAAAGCTAGCACACACAGTGCAAACATTGATGATAACACAATCATATCACGAATCAAATAATATTAATTAAGTAAAAAAGTATTAGCCTTATGGCCAATTATTATAAATAAGCAGCCTCATGGCTTGAGTTCAATAAGAAGTAGTAGAAACGAAATAACAACAGCAGAATAAGCCCATCCATTTGCCCAACAGGCAATCGACTGGGGTATACGTCCTAGTAATCCGGATCACTTTCATCATAACCACAAGTATAGAACTCGTAGTCACTTTCAGCTTTTGCACACTCCTTTGTGAAAAGTTGGGATGTTGCAAGGGTGAGCACAAAATACACTCCGCAAGTCTTGGAAACATAATGCATGATAACTATATGCATGTCTGAACAATTGAAGGTATAATATGACTCTTTTAGCATAAAGCAAAGTTTAACTTTAAATAACAATAGTAATTTTACAAAGCATCAGTTCACCAAAATGTAATTGAATAGTAATTGCATTTGATAGAACAACTAAACTGATTCTAACCACCAGACTGGCTCCAGCCGCTAAACCATAATTCGAGAGTTCTATCCAGTCATGGATTCCCAAACCATCATTTTCATTTAAGATGAAACCACAAGATCTATAATGTGCAAGTGTACCTCGCCTGCTTTTGACCGTGGGCATGGCTACTTCAGTAGTTTTAACTCTGCAGAGTGTGTACAGCTTTACCCACAAGACATGATTGACTCTTGTTGCCATGCAATTAACACACTTCCTTTGGTATGTCAGTAGAGAGATCATGACAAGGCCTTTATAATGCATGCCACTGCTATTAACTTCGCCCGCTAAGGTTTCACCGTTGTTAGGGTTCTAGCCACCCAGTACAGAAGCCCCCTCTTACGCCTTGCGAGTGTCTCCATCTGGAATCCACATCCCACCAAATAGCAAAGCCAATAATGAGACGCACAAATTAATTAGCCAGGTTATACCTATATAGACTTGTGATTGTACGATAATGCTCGGTCCATGGTAACACATGCTTCAGTCCTTAGTTGACTAGGGCAAAACATTCACTTTCAAGGTCTCGTGCAACCAGCACCCACCAAACATCCATCCGCCCAGATCTAAGCTATTTCCACTTTATTTCATTTAAATAATAGCAGCAATACCAATTGCCACATCTTCACAAATAAGTTCAAAAAATGTTTGAAATGATTCCCACAGTGGCATAATACTGAAACGTTTAAGCTGGACTAAGCAATTCTACCGTCCCATGCTATACTATTGGTTATCACTAAATAAAATAGCTAGTATCATCTAACATGACAAAGGTTCGCCACGATTAATGTCAATGAGGGTACAACAAGTCTAGAATTTAGCTAAGCCTTAACACTACATTTAAAGTACATTGCGTAAAAGTAAGCATGCATAATTTAAAACAACATAATATTTTCATAAAATTTGAGATCAATATATTCAAGGAAGACTTGCCTTCGCTGCCTCCTGCTGGTTCTACTTCTGCCTATATATTCGCTTGAGTTTTGACTACGTCATCTACATACGAAATAAGAACAAATAAATAAAAAATCAATAAAAATTTAAAATATAAATAATAGTGCTGGAAGATAGATCATAAATTTAGATGAATTTAGAAATTTGAATCACTGGAATTGGAGCTCGAACGAGGGAGAACGGGCTTCTGGAAGTTTCTCACATTAGAAAATCAGAGAAAATAAAAAAGGGTGATACGTGTCACGACGCAATTGGTTGGGAATTCTAGATTTTTTTGAAAAAAGAAAAAGAATTTTTGGCTAACAAGCGGGACCTACAAGTCAGAGACCCGCTCCATGGTGGATTGCGTCCACAGAGAGGGAGATGCCGATGTGGTGGACCACGCTGACGTGATGTGCCATGCGGCGGATAGGGCAAACGTGACAACCGACGTGGCGCTGACGCGGCTGCCACGCAGTGGGTGACGCGGCATAGTGCGGGAGTCGAGGCGGTGCTGAGGTGGCGCGATGCAATCGCAAGATGGCGATGACAGGTGCTAGTGCAAAGACGGTGACGCAAGCGAGCGGCTCGGCGATGGTGCGTATAACGCTAGAGTCGAAGAAGAAGACGCAGCCAGGGGCAAAACACGATGAAAACAAATAGGGTGAAGGGAAAAAAAGAGAGGGCAGCACGGGGAACTCGACGGGACCAGTGGATGCGACGGAATCTCACTGACAGCAGCAAACAGTTGCGAAGAAGATCTCGAAACCGGCGGTGCTAGGGTGGCAATTTGACAGCTACTCTGAGCGAGAAAGTTTCTCAGAACGGGAGAGAGGAAAGGGCGCGGCTTAAATAGACGTGGATCTACCCGAGTTTGGCGAGGAAGCGGCGGCAACAGCCACGGAAAAGACGGCAGCGGGAGCCGGATTCAGGCGGTGCGGCGGAGGTGACGCAGAGACGACACCGCTGAGGCTGACGGGCGGGCCCACACGTCAGTGAGCGCGGCGTGGAGACGGGCTGACTGTGTAAGCTAGGTTGGGAGAAGCGGAGGTGGGCCAACGCGACGGGGGAAAGGAAATGGGCCGGTGGAAGGAAAATCGGGCAGGGCGGCGGTGCAACAGGAGTGGGCCGCAGAAGAAACAGCTCGCGCGGAAAAAGAAAATGTTTTTCATTTTATAAAATTCTAGAAAATTAAAAAAGCCAAAATAAATAGCAAATAAATTAGGAAAAATCCAAGAAAAATCTTTAAAATACTTTTAAGCATTTGGAACCCAAATAAATGATTTTAACTCATCTAAGCTTAAACTTTTGATTCAAATGATTTTCTTGCACTTAAAGAAATTTTAAATTCACAAAATTTTTAAAAGACTCAAAAATAGAATGTTACAGCTAATAAGCCTGACTCTCTAGAATAGCAGAGGTGCTAGTGGCAATGGATGTCATTTTCTGTTTGGTAAAACCTAAAAAAATCCAATAAAACCCGAAATAATCACAAAATCAGGATTCACAGGGGGCCTTTTTGTAGAAATGATGAATGAGAACAAGATTTCAGAAAATTCACTTTGATAGTTTCAAGTACAGACGTGAACTACAGATAGCACAAGGGCATGTTGTGCTTGAAACAAATGGCGACATGTGGCAACAATGATATAAGAGAATGGTAACTACGTTTGCAAAAGAGATTTATACAATCTATCATCGCTAAACATGTGTAAATAGAATTGTAGTTAATCTGTCCACTAATGACTGATGTACCAACCTTTTCTCATCTCAAAAGCACTATTGACCGGCAAACCCTCAAGTAAGAATGAGGGGAAAAAACATAACTATTTTGCTTTCTTTGGAATGTAGATATAGTCGACGTGATCATTCTTTGGACTCCAGAGTTGTGTGCTATCTAGCCCTTTTGTAAATTTCAAGGGCTCTAAGCACTTCATGTCTTGGCACATAAAAAACTTCAAAGAGCATAAGTGCACATTGTTGGCCATAACTCTGTTAGATATTTCCACTTGAAGAGCACCTTTTACCTTATTTAATAAGGTTGATGATTCTACCATTCAAATTACATTAAAACCTGAATCTTTATTTTAGCACCTGCGCGATAAAGAGGCACGCTCTTAAGTCATATACATCTACCAAATCAAGAAATTAGAAGATGCTGAGACACATTTTTACCTATTGTTTGGTAATATAGGAATTGGAATGCCAACGTAAAACTAAAAGACTCTTGTTAATTTAATGATAATCTCTATGAAAAACAAAACAAGGATAGCTGAATAACCTTAAAAATGTTAGTTGTTGTCAACACAGCCATGGATAATGTAGATACTAATGGATATGTGTCTTAGCAACAATCAAATATGGATCATCGAAGGGAATTTTTTTTCAGTGGCCAGGATACGCATTGTATGGACACATAAGGAAGAATCAACACTGTACCACAATGTGGACACATAAGGAAGAATCAACACTGTACCACAATGTGTACACTATATCTACCTAGACACAGATACAGCTTCAGAGCTATAATAGAACGATGCAAAATTGATCCATTTTCACCAATATCATTTACATCGGTTGAAGATCTAAGACTGAGAAATGAGTCTATAAACTAACGATGATCTTTTGTACAAAGAAGGGTTAGAGCTTACCAAAGCAAGAACACATAGCAACAAGCAATCGGTATCTGCATTTGTCTTGTCCTTCCCTCTCCTCCCCGGCTCATCGCGTCGCTACGGCGCTGCCCTAGATTTCTCCATGTGGCCACACCTTGTCACGTCGCCAGCCAAGCTCCACCAAAAATTATCAATCGGACGACTGGCAAATACTAATTTCATCGATCATCACTAAACAAAATGCAACTATATTGTTGTACAACAACAAGAATCAAGTGTAATTGAGTAAAGTATCCAGAGACAAGACAAAATACTAAATACCAATTGCTTGTTGGCTGCTATGGTGCTGCCTCGTGTATTCGCTCATGGCTTAACCCTGCTGGCCTACTCTGCTGCTTTGCTTGCTTCATGCCTGGCCAAACCAGCAAACGACAACCCTAAATAGAAAAGGCTAAGGCCCAAATCAGCAGCAGCATAGTTGGCAGCTCCATCTCCAATGATGTGCAGCCACCAGGCACCTCCTCGCATCAAATTGAATCAAATCGGGTTATATATACACTGAATCAAAGCAAACCAGTCTTTGAATCCCCAAGAAACTCTAGACCTGGTCCTTGACAAGGTCGATGAACTCTTCAAAGGAGAGATCTGCGAGAATGACGCAGGGTGACGAACTGAACAGGTACTCAGCGGGGTGACGCTGGAGAACTTCGTGACGTTGTAGATTGGCTTTCTGCGTTGACACATTGGAAGCCAAGGAGAATATGAGATGAAGTTAGAGGTGGGCATCACGTTGGACCTAGCCGGCCCACCGTGCTATATTGTATCGGTCAGATTCATCTTAGATAAGCTCAGATATGATTCATTTGAAATTCATGTTAGTTTTGTGCCATGCCGGTCTAGAGCCGGCCCATATGCACTATTGCGATGAGAGGAAAGAGGCCGAAGACGCATGGAGCTAAGGCAGTGGATATAAATATTGGAAAAAGAATTAAATTTTATTCATTCTTGAGCAGGTACATAGTTATTGCCTTATTAAAAATCTTACATTTAGTATATGGTACCCTAGTGCAGAGTGGCTCAATACACGAGCTCAATGTCAGTGAGCTCTATTCTCTACCTTTTAGCATCGTCGTTGTCTCCCCTTTCTCACCATATAAGGACCGCAAAAGGCGTAATATCACGGTAGAGCACCTTGCCATGTGTCTTTACTGCTTTGGGCCTATTGGGTCTATTTCGTGCCGTGCCAGCCTAAGCACAACCCATGCAGACGTGCCATGTTGTGCCGTCTATTGTGCTCGAACGTGAGACCCGACACACCTTGTCATTCGTGCCGTGCTAGCCCGCCCTGTGCGTATGTGTGTCGTGCCATGTTTTAGTCATGCCTGCCATGCCACAACCTGACTAAAAAAGCCCGATCTAATGTCTAGGTCTAGATGAAGTTATGTTTGCTATCCTACCTTCGAATGATTTGTTGATACGATGGCTATTCAAGCTCTTCCATTTTGGAATATGCCACCTGCTTACTCTGAAAATTCTGATCTGTTATTGGGCCATGATTAAGCATAAAGACTTTTTTTCTTGCAGTTGCATTGTAGCATTTAATTCCTGGCTATTGCACTTCCTTCCGTACATTGTTCATTGCTCATACACAGTCAAAAGGAAACATACAAAGTTAGACTCTCTTATCTATTTTTCTAAGGTGGCGTAGCAGAATATCAGAACACTGTTCATATATAGTTTTATGTACATATTTTTTTTACAAATCTATCCCTCCTCATCCATGTTTTTATAAAAATAGTCCCCTACCACGTCCAGAGAGCACGAGATATCCTTACCACACTTGAAAAGTGAGAGAGGTGCCTAGCACCGCGACAGCACAGGAGGACATGCTCCTGAACTCGGGGACCACAGGAGGATGCGCTCGCGCAGCCACTCACCAGCCGCTTGCCCACACATTCCCATGCTCTCCCGCATTGCCACGGTGACGAGAACCTCCTATGCTCTTTGGGCATGGCAGGTGATAGATTTCGCTTCCATGGTGGGAGAGGGCTATTTTTACAAAAATGTGTCTGAGAGAGCTAGATTTGCAAAAAAAAAATATATACAGGAGGCTAGATATAAACAGCATTTTAGAACCTCATAAGAAAAATAAAAAAGTAATCCCTCTATTTTGTTATATTTGTGAAAGACCATGTGGAGGTTTACATGTGTTTGTGATGAATTATTGATAGTATTTAAAGTTGATAGTGTTTGAGTTTGAAGTGAATTTGAAGTTTAAATAAAAAATTTGAAGTTTGAATGCTGTCAGTCAAGGGCGGTACGACCGGTCGTGGTCCGGTCATACCAGCTAGTGGTGCTACTAGTGGGTGTCCGGTCACACTGGCCATGGTCGGTTGCACTGACCCTAAGCCGGTGTGGTTTTTCCAAAGAGGGGTTCTTTGAGTTTTGGGGGTTGGTCGATCAAGGGGGGCGGTATGGCCAAGCAACATGATGCTACGACTAGGGGCGAGCTTGACCATTTATGAGCGAGAGTGATTCTTCAAATTGTGATTTTTGATGAATTTGATTGAATATTTTTTTGATATTGCTATGTAGTGGGTTTCCTTGTTTTTAATGGTTGTAGGATGACATCGCTCGATCATGGTGAGGTGGAGGATGATCGGGACTAAGCGAGGTGCGTCGGAGGTCTAGACGGTCGAGAATCGCCGGAAATGATTGGAGGTGGAGTCCATGCAAGTCAAGGAGATAAGGAACGGATGAGATGCTAGTTAGGCGCTACTCGATCAATAAGGGCCATCGGATCGCGGTCTAGTTAATAGGATAGCGGGTCTAATTAGTATGCTTTGAGAACTGTGCAAGAAAACTCATTATTTGTGTGGGTTTTGGGTTAGCCTTTGTATGGCTGTATGAGTGGGTTAATCATAGCCCTTGATGGAATGCTATAGGGTTGAGAGACTCATCCAAGGGTGGTAGGTGGCTCAAGAGTAGTATAAATAGAGGGGTAGGAGTAGTCTTCCCTCTCTTGAAAGTTTTAGAGGTTGTGTGCTCCTTTGAGACTTTATTGTGAGACTTTGTAAACCTTCCTTCCAAAATGCAAATCATTTTCTCTTATGTTTAAACTTACATTACGCATTTACTTTATGTTATAAATTCAGCATTTAAATTCCGTATTTAAATTCTTGCAGTTTACATTCTTGCAATTTGGATTTGCCTCCTCTCCTTCTACATGCTTTTGATTCTTATGCCAAGGATGGTGATTGATAGATGAATCTTCTTCAGATCATACCCCAATCATCTAGGCAACTCCATGCAACTTCCTTGCAAGAAACCGGTTTTGAGCTCTTAAATGAATCATTTTCTTTGATCGTGTTTCTGAGTTTGTGAACTTATATTCTTGCTTACTGTGATGTGTGGGAACTCATCTAAGATCACCTTGATGATCAAAAACCCACAAGTAAATCTTTGATCAAGTTCTTAAATTTTGCTTAAATTTGGTGTGTTCTTCCTTAAAAGTGAAAAAGATCAGAACTTTGACGTCAATCCTTACGATTGAAGGTTGGAATGAGTTCTTAACATCCTTAGAATCACATATGCCAAGTTTCATGAGTTTTTGACTATATAATCAAAAGTTAGATCATTTTTTCTTTTAGTGTTCGTGCTAATTTTCCCTACTGTTCTTGAGCTCGGTCATATCGCTCCCTCTCTGGTCATAACGATCATTGGACATACCGCACCCTCTCCGGTCATACCGGCCTCACATGGAAAAATCCTTCTTCTAATTTGCTTCTTTTGTTTAATTTATTTGAGAACTTGTTTTGGATTACTTTTAGTATAAACAAATTTTAATTGGGATCATTCACCCCTATTTGATCACCATCTCGATCCTTTAATTTGTCTATAGTCTACCAATGAAGCACTTAATCTAAGAAAACATTAATGAAAAATAACCATACGTAATCTTCTCCAAATCATTTAAGCAAGGGATAGAGAGCGAAAATTTTGCAATAACTATGCTTTTTTATTTTCACAATAAATAAACATATTAAAACATTGTCTTCCGAGGCCATTAACAAACAAAGTGAAACGGAGGTGAGCAGGGTATATTACATCAGAATTAATGTCCTAAATCTCTTCATTGGCATCTAGATCTGTCGGCAGAAAAGGCGAGCTGAGGTATAATCAGTAGATAATTTATCCTTCGTACATGCACCGACCGCGTAATGCATGCAGATATGTTGTCGTCAACCCTGCAGGATTATTCTATTGTGCATGTGAGCGCAGGAACGCAACAAAACGCACAGGATTCTGAGGAAACGCAGCTAATCGGGACGAGAGGGGGAAGATTGCTCGCCCGCTTTCATTATTTCTTTAACGGAATGACTTGTAGTTGGACGTCCAAAATTTTCGAATGCGCTGTAATATTTTTTTCTTCACGTGCAACATTTTGTTATAACGCGTGTAACATTTTCCTTCGATAAATAGTAAAATTCGTTATATTAAACGGATATTGCAAGTATTCAAAAAAATGTTTCACGCGTTGACAGAAAATATTGCAAACGTAGAAAAAAAATATTGCAAGAGACATCCGATGGGATGAACAGAAATCAGACGTCCGAGTACTAGTTTCTCCCTTTCTTTAATCTTGTAGGATGTGACAAAGAATATTATTTGCAGAGCACTGAGCATCTATTAGTGTGTCATAGCTCATTCCTCTATCACCTGGTTGAAGGCAATTGGAACGAATCTAGTTCACATGATGTGATTCTGGTCATAGACGGTGACCTGAATTCGCTGTTTGTGAAAAAACTGCTGTTTGCCATGTGTGATTGATGGGTACCTGAGTTTACGTTACATACCAGATGACAAGATTAAATGATGAGACACAAAATAGTTGGATATGGGCGTATATCACCGATATAATCCTGCTTTAGTTATACATAGTTATTGTTTTAAATATAAGTGCGATTAAATTTTTGAAACTTTTACTGACAATATCTTTTTAAATATTTAAATCAGATACATAAAAATTATATGTGTAGATTTGTCTCAAAAATACTTTCATAATAATATAATTTTATTATATTTTATAAATATATTATAATAAAAATTAGCTATCAAAGATCTGTTTGAAGATCATAACAACGATGTCCAAAATGTTAACTAGCTGCTACTGAAGGAGTGATAAGTATTGGCCACGGCAACCGTTGCATAGCGCAACAATGGTGTGGCACCTCAGCTCTCTAGCTGCTCTAACCAATCCTCCTAACTCTGAGATAGGGAGTCTGAGATGTACGAGGAAGCATACGCTGAAAGCACACATATGATAAGTATGCAAACAGGGATGTTCGATCGAATTTAAATGATCTAGATCTAGTTAAAACCCTACCTCCACTGTTTAAACACGTTTTACATATAATCCCTAAAAATTACAAAATTCCACACCTTAGATGGAGAAGGTGGTATTCCAGCTAAATTTGGACATTCAAGGCTGATCCAAGTTTATCTACTTTCATCATTTTACCACGTGTCTACTTTTCACATATACTTCCTCGAGATGTAACACCTATTCAGTTGCTTCAACTGAGGTTATATGAGCTGCATCCGACCAACCACGTCCCCATCGCCAGCATGCCATGTTCGCCTTACCATTACAGCACTGAGATCCCTGTGAAAAGCAGGAAACTTTTTTTCAGAGGGGAACAAGCATCTGCAACTAGCTAGCTACATGTGTTCTAGCGAGGGACCTGCAACGCATAAGCAGAGCCTGCATCGTGCCGTGTCTCCTTACATACGCTTCAGTGAAGATTTCTCAGTATTCAGAGATGGATCAGAGCTGCATACATGTACAGGATTCAGATCTTGAGAAATCTCCCGTCACATTTGCACACAGTAGTTAGTCATGGACCATACCAACACACGCAGTGGTTGCGTGGGGTTCGAGTCATAAATTCTCATCTAATTAAAGAAAAAAAAGTTCTCATCTAACTTCAAGTAAAGGGAACCAGGCAAAGATCCAACAATTGGAATGTCACCCTCGAGTCTCGATCATCTAGAAGGGGAAAAGGGTGTGATTGTTAGAAGATCATTTCCCTGTGGTTTTTTTTCCTGTGGTTTTCTTACTAGATAGATGGAGGACAAGGGAGGAGGATAATCCATATCTCCTTTTGTATATTAACCATCAGTGTAGTTTTAGAATTATTACTTTTCTAGCCTTCTATTTATATTTTTTTTTCAAAGTTAGCCTCCCTCTCACCTGAATTGCCAATCTAATCCTCTAAAATATGATTCCGCACTCCCCTACCACAGGAGGCGGCCTCCCACGCTCACTAGCGGCCGCGGCGAGCTGGCTCCCCCGTGCTCGCCTTCCTCCCACGCCCGCATCCCATGCTCGGCCGCTGCTACGGCGCCCAGATACCGCTAGAGCACACACTCCCGCGCTTGGCCGTGCCACGCCGTGCTCGTCTGCTCCCACACTCCAGAAGCGTGACAGGCTGGCTTTTGTAGCAGGGGAGCTCGGAAGTACAGTGAAAAAAAGCCAAATTTGTAATTTCTGTGATAACAGAGCTATATTTGCATTTTAGGTGAGGAGCTCAAAAAGTCATCAATTCGTAGCTTTATTCCCTCCGGATAACGCCGCGTAAACAAAAGCCGGATCAAGCCTCTCCCTTCCTCCCGTGGCCGTGGCGCTAGCTTGCGTTTTCACCACCCGGCCGCCACCATGTGACGCTGTACTATGCACTCGCTGACACGCTGCACTACCCTCCTCTTCCAGTCTTCCTCCTTCCCCCGCAGGTGTGGTGGGTGGTGCGGTTCACTTCGCTCCGCACTCGCACACTCCACTCATCATAGTCCATAGCCGCTCTTGGACCTCCCTACCACGGCCTGCCTTGCCGGTCATGGCGTGTCCTTTGACGACGACGCGGCGGAGGCTGCTGCTGCTCCCGCTCTTGCTTCTTGTCCTCCTCTGCTTCCACATTGCTGTCGGTTCGGCTGCTTCTCAGGCGTCGGTGCCGCAGAAAACGAAATTGTCCGGCCGGAAGGCCGGCCTCGCGTCGGCGGAGGAGAAGACGAACCCGAGCAAAGTCGCCGCGGCGGCGACTGTTCTGAAAGCCAAGAAGAAGATGGTTACGGCGGCGGCCAAAAACCACACTAGCCTACTCAAACAGGGGAAGAAACCCAGCTCCATTGCCGCAACCACCGGCAAAATTGCCACGAGCAAGACTCCGGCGGCCGCCGGCAAATCCAAGCTTCCGAAGCTCGACAAGGCGGACTTTGTAAAGGCCAAGGGCACGGGCACTACAAAGCTCAGCAAGCTTGCCAAGATTGGCACCGAGAAGTCAGAGCTCATTATTACCAAGAACAAGAAGCCGTCCGATTCCAGTACTGTAGTGGTAAAGCCTGCCAAATATAGCAAGAAGGAGCAGGAAGCGGCCGAGATGAAGGCGAGGAAGAAGGCTGCGGCGGTGGCAGCAGCATTAGCGGACGAGGACGGGACGGAGGACCTGATCTCGGAGTTCCGAGAGCTGCCGGCGCGGTTGCAGGAGACGCTGGTGCCGGACCTGGCGCGGCTATCGTCGACGTCCAGGGCGTACCTGTCGGCAGCAAACGCCGGCATCGCGGACGGCGTGCGGCCGCTGCTGGGCGGGCGGTGGGCTCAGGTGGCGGCGACCGTGGCATCGGCGGCGGTCCTGCTGCTGCCGCTGTGCCTGCTGGCGGCGCTGGTGCGGCGCGTGGGTGCGTACCTCCCGCTCCTCCGCCGCGCGCTGCTGCTGGCTCAGGCGTACCTGGCCATCTACTTCGCGACGCTCGCGGTGGCCGCGGGTGCCACGGGCCTCGAGCCGCTCCGCTTCTTCCACGCGGCGTCGCCGGCGGCGTACGCGTGGACGCAGGCGGCGCAGTCGCTGGGGTACGTGGCCTACCTCGTGCTGCAGATGGTGGACCTGGTTGCCGCGTTCTCCTCCGAGCCCGCCGGCGGCGGCGGAGGCGCCGGCGCGGGGGAGGTTTCTAGGGCGCTGTCACTGGCGCAGATGGTGGTGGGGCTCGCCGTGGGGCTGCACTACTACGCCGCTGTGTTCCACCGCGCCGCGGCCGGCGAGGCGCCGCGCGCCAACTGGCGCGTCCACGCTGTGTACGCGGCGTGCTTCCTGGTGGTGTGCGCGTGCGCGCGCGCTGAGAGGAGGAAGAAGGTGTACCTCGCCGGCGGCGCCGGCGTCACCCCCGCCGCCGAGGAGGCGTGGAAAAAGAACTGACGACGAGCGCCATAGCACTGTAGAGTGCATGCCAGTGACAGTGAGGGAAAAAAAGCGGGGTGAAGTGCAAGGGGGCGAAGTGTAATTTTTGCCTCCTTTATATCCTTCTGGTTTTATTTTACTCATTGAATTTTTCTGGTACAGAGGGGGAATGGGTAAAAAATAAGGGTGGAATTAACCCGTAACCGTAAGGTTATTATTGGTAAGAGCGAAATTAGTAAAGACAAATTTCGTTGTAACTCTTGCGTTACAACTCAACAAGTGAGCGACACCATTGGTGAAAATGTACTCCCAAAGCTAGTAACCATCCGCAGAAACATTTTTTACAAATCACTGGTTGTTTGCCCGATGATGCACTACTACTGTCCTAGTAGCTGTATAGTCGTGTACTCGTGTCACACAATCAATGGGAAGAATCACCATGGCTGCTTTAACCGAAAGATGAAACCAACCATGCAGCGTTTGCATTCACGGTCGGCTTCTCTTCATCTGCATCTGAAAAATAAGACCACTCTTGCTCTATTTTCGTACTGCATTGAGGGCAAGTTTAGATCATGCAAAGAGCAAGCAAGCTATGACCGCCCATTGATTATCCGTTAGGGCTTCATTTGGTTCAAGAGCAAAAGATTCGGGTAGAAATGAAATCATCCAAGTTAATGCTTGGTTAAAAGAAGGTACGAGAGATAGATGAGATTAGCAAAAAAAATTTGATCGGAGGGATAAGAGGTTGATAGGAAGAGAGTTGGACGGTGGATATGATGGGAGTATAAATTTAGAGAGATGAGATAGGTGGGATGAAAGTTGGATGAGTTCATCCGCTCAATTTCGTGAGATAGACTCATGTAGTATCTATCAAGGAATATTCTTTAAAATTAGTTGTCTTTGTTCACCTATCCAATCCAACCAAACTGTGAGATAGATAGAAAAAGACAGACAGAGCTATTCGATTCAGCCTTTGTCTTTGAACCAAACAACGCATGCTAGGTCATCAGTCTACTTCAAGCATTGATCAGCAGGTCGATCTGAATCAGAATGACCGATTAATCAATCAGAATAGGTCAGGCAAGATCGTCGGGTCAGGTAGGGCCTGATCCTGAGGGCGAGAGACGGCCGGCGACGCTCGCCCACAGGCGTCGTGATGCGAGGCGAGGCCGATGCATGCATGCAGCGGGCGCCTGTCGCTGTGTCTGGCTGGCGGATGCTCCACCGACACTGCAAAGCGTAAACGTCCATCGCCCATCGCATCGTAGGAAAATCCTCCATTGTCTCCTGCTTGTTCTCCCCATCGCTCCACGCCTGAACGACGAACGTGCATATCTCTATGCGTGCGGCGTGCCTGAATTAAAGCCGGCCGGCCGGAGGAAGGTTTCGTTCGGGTCGCCGGCGCGTGAATGGGGACTTCGTAGGTGTCTCCGTCTACCAGGGCACGTCTGTTTACCCAGCAAAAGATGCAAAGCCAGTAGTAAAACGTCTGTGTTGTTCTTATTTGGATTTTTTTTCGTAGTCGGAATAGACTGTGTGTGCTGGGGTGGTAAAGCACGCAGGTTTTGCTATGCGATATTAGGGTGTTTGGTTGGTGGGATGAGATTGAATGATATGTGATAGTTCTATACTATTTGGTTCCATTGTTTTGGATGAATGGAATGGTTCAGCATTTATAGAAAATATTTTTCAAATTTGTATCATACCGCTCAGGACGGGATGGTTCCATTCAAACAACAAACATATGGATAGTATTTTTCTTAAACCATCTCATACATATACCACTTGGTATAAACAACCAAACACACCCATGATCATGGAGGTTTTGCTATGCGATATTAATGATATTAGCATAATTTTGTTTAACTACTTGGTGTGTTTTCAGCAAGTCCCTGTACCATATTTTCCTTTTGAAATTGAAAACCGTACCAAATTTACAGTATATTTTGGTAAATTCAGTTGGACGTTTGGCGTGATATTGGCCTATTCGGTTCGGTATGATTGTCGCGCGAAGGTAGTAGCGGCCACATTATGGATAAGAACTTTTGTCTCAATGGCACATTTGGATTTGTTTTGAAGTGTTATAGTTTTTTTGAAAAAACTATTTTTTGATTTTTTTTAAAAAGTAGTTTTAACTTTGTAGTTTAACTAACAGCTAATTTCTCTTAGTAAAGAATAAGGTAAAAAAACAAGTAAAATTAAAATTTGTGTGCAGATCAAACCATGCGGATCCGGAACATCCGATTGATTCCCCAATGCCCATCGATCCGCGCTATTCCCCCTGATTTCTCGCGAATTTTTCCGTGATATTTTTGATCGGAGGGGCTAGGGCCTAGGGCGCCGCATCGCAGGCCGCCGCGGTCGCTGCACCGCCGGGATCGATCGATAGGGTGGTGGATGGGATGGAGAAGAAGAAGGCGGCGGTGCCGCTGGTGTGCCACGGGCACTCGCGGCCGGTCGTGGACCTGTTCTACAGCCCCGTCACGCCCGACGGCTACTTCCTCATCAGCGCCAGCAAGGGTAAGCTCTAGTCACCACGTCTCGTGGTTGTTTGTGTGATTCTGCTGCGAGATGGTGGTTACGCCTCTGTTCTTGAGGCGCTGTATGAATGGATTCAGCAAAAGTGGGTGGATATCGACTATAGCTGCGGTTCGTACCGTGATTTTTGTTTGATTATTTGGTTGTCTAGTGTGCCCGATTGGCTTGTGGGTTCAGTTTGCCTTGCGCATTTAATTGGCATGGGTTACCTATATAG
This sequence comes from Guadua angustifolia, assembly GCA_036346375.1. Classification (NCBI taxonomy): domain Eukaryota; kingdom Viridiplantae; phylum Streptophyta; class Magnoliopsida; order Poales; family Poaceae; genus Guadua; species Guadua angustifolia. The sequence continues at coordinate 24,389,513 of CM070517.1, forward strand.
GTTGTTATGGAATGCGTTCATGATTTGTAGTTCTTGTGATGTTTGAGATGTGAAGGGTGGAATGGTCCAGGGGAGTTGTTAGAGATTCATACCCAAACGGAATGTTTTCATTTAATGTACCTGGTGTTGGCTTCTTGCAACCTAGCTGAATTTTTACCGTATTGGCTAGATTTGAAGGATGAAGTGTCTCAATGTACCCGGTGTGGTGCTATTAATTGTCTAATTGTGAAAATTTACTTCATATGATATCTCACTTTTTTTGAATGCCTGTAGCAGCCTTAAGGCTATGTTTTTAGCCACTCTGAAGCAACATTTTGATTATCGGTGTGCAAAATTGTTTTTCCACATGCCTATTCCTAGTTTGCAAGACTAGATGCCAAGTTTGGAGAATAGGCAGGATCACCTACTTCGTTGATGTTTATTATGTTGAGCGGAATTGTCATGTTCCTGGGTTATCCGGATTCTGGATATTTGCTGGAAGCTGTTAATGTTATGTCTGTTCAAATGGAATTTGTTAAATGAATACTGCATGTAAGTTATCCCTTTTTTGTTTCATGTTTTGAACACCGCTGAGCTGCCATTATTAGGGATAGAAATGGACCAAATACGTTTGAATAGGGACAAAAACTATGTTTGCATCCATTGTTAAAAGCAAGATACTGGTACTAATACGGGTACACATCAAATTAATATGTGTCCGATTGAAGCAGATAGAAAATTCTGGATTGTGAACAACTATATGTAGATTATCAGAAGAAACTATTGCACATAGACATTATCATGATACAATTACGTATGTGGATTTCAATGTCTGAGCCCCGTAGCATATCAGCATCAATATCCTTTCGAACATGGATACTGCTTTGCAGATTCAAATATTCTCGGATTGATGCCATCCAAGGTTGTCATGGTCCTCTCGCAAATCGCGGCGAGCGGGGGCGCCAGGACGCCTGAGGGCCTGCCGTGGCCATAGTTAGACAGTGGTAATAAAGACGCAAGAAGCAGTGAGCCAACAGAGCATGAAGCAAGAAGCAACGAGCCAGCAAAGCAAGAAGCAGCAAGCCAGTGAGCAAGAGCAGAGCATGAAAGCAAAAAGCAAGAAGTAGCGTAAGAGCATAGCAAGAGCAAGAAGGAGCACACAAGTAGACAAAATCAAAGCAAGAACTAGACAAAATCAAAGCAAAATGCAGAGTAAATCAGATGAAGAAGCAGAGCGGAGAAAATTAAAGCAAAGAGAGAAGAAAGGAGGGAGAAGAAGACTGACCTGAGCTGAGGTGAGTTGGTGGTGATGGCGGTGAGGAGTGGAAGCATGACTACAGTGGAAATTAGCCGGAGAGGGGTGGCGGCAGCGGCGGAAGTGAGGGCGGCGTGCCTCCGTGCTCACCTAATGACCTAGGGCCTAGGCAAATGCCCCGTCGTCTGCCTCTAGGAGCAGATCTACAGTGTATAGACCAAGGTCAAGTGACACCGACGTTCTTCAATTCAATACACATGGTTCCTATAGTATATAAACATATGATCCTTGTATTACAAGTTACAATTTAGTATTATGAGTTTGTAACAACCCGGTGACCTTTTTTCCTAGATCCGCCCCTGTTTGCCTCTAGCTGACAGGACGCCTTGGCGATGCCATGACAACCATGATGCCACCCCCATTTATTAGTATGTAATTGTGTGTGTTTTCTTGCATTTACACCTCCTTCAGAGAATTTTGTACAATAAGTATTGAATCATTTGCTGAATGATCCTAAAATATGTCTTAGATGAAGCAATCAGGTTCTGATGCATTCTTCTTAGTTGTCAGCGTTAGAATGCTGTAACTTGGTGGTTTCACTTATTCCTGAGATGATAGTACTAATACTAGAGAAGGGTGCGCATGCTGGCATATGGTTGTCAACTGTAAAGCATATTGTGCAAGACTTAAAAGAGTCTGCACTGCAGTAACCTTCACTACGCAATTAAGAAATGTGTCTGTATTGTTAGATTGCTGACTAATGAACTTGAACAGAACTAATACCGTGTATTTTGGTCTACAGACTTGAATCCAATGCTTCGTAATGGTGAGACTGGAGATTGGATTGGGACTTTTGAAGGTCATAAAGGTGCTGTTTGGAGCTGTTGCCTTGATACAAATGCTCTGCGCGCTGCAACTGGATCTGCAGACTTTTCAGCGTATATTTTTCTTATTCTGTGAAGTTTCATTGGTGTTACGTAATGTCAATTCTTTTTGTTGAAAAATGAAATACATGCTACTGTATCAATTGATCCTTATCTTATTGGTATTTTTCCATATTTGGATTTTTTGGCTTTGCTTCAACCTTCAGGAGACATGTGTTACTGATACATGAATTATCTTGTGATTCTGATCTGAATTGTTTGGGGTATCTAGTATGTGTCAGACGTGCTGTGGAGATAAGAATCTGCCGGTAACTTTGAACGCGATCGTATTTGTACAAGACATGATTTGAACTTGAATCCGTTAGGTAGTATAAAAGTAATCCTTAAATTTGTATCTAACCCTTAATTATTATACATATTCTTAATTTTACCTAATCATTATATGGAGATAGTTCAGCATAACTATGTTGACCTGGACAACTTTAGTGAACAGAACCAAACTGAATTTGATTTTTCTGCTGACTTCCCGGACTTCTTTCTTGTGTTTGTGATTTGAGTTATGAACAAGTTCAGTAAAAGTGCTTTATTGCAATATGGTATTGGTTTGCAGTCTTTGAATTTTCAAATCAAGCTACAAATTTCAGTTTTGTGTATTGGGTTTGCAAATTTGTGTATTGGGTTTGCAGTCTTTGAATTTTCAAATCAAGTCAAACATGCATAGCTAGTCCTTTATATACTAGGGGAGCCTGACACTTATAGCATCCGATTACAACTCCCAATCGAATAGGATAACCAATCCTTAACTGACAAGGACTCCTACTTATTAAGAAATACCAAATCCTAAACTGATAAGGACCCATATGTCCGACTCTAGACAGAGAAGGACTGGACTCATAATTAATTAAGGAATAAGAATACCAACTATTCTCTTATCTCTTCGGACTTCTATGCAGATCCTAATCCGCCGACCTGCTTGTGCTAGGAATAGCTGCATTGTTCTGAGCCCTTTTGTGCCGACGCTCATAGACCTTGCCAACAAAAGCGTCCACAACATTTCCACCCGTCTGGCGAAACAACTCGTCCTCGAGTTGGGCTGCGGCATCTTGCTCCTGAAGACGTCCAAAGCGAGCCAGGATGCTTGACCGCAGGCACCCTTCCATTGAACCAAGAGCTCCCAAGTTCCCGATTGAGGCGAAACACGAACAATGTTGTTGGGAAGGCACCACCGACCGTGCACAAAATCAGGAAGCTGGACGTCCGAGGGTGGGAGGTGTGCCTTCATATTTCTTCAATAACGCCACATGGAAGACATTGTGAATGCGAGCCTTGGCGGAAGTTGTAGTCGATAGGCTACGGTACCAATCCTCCAAAGATAAGAAATGGACCATAAAAGCGTGGCGCCACTTCGATGAAGTATTATCCTTGGCGCCTGGCCGTGCGATGATGCAACCGAGCCACACCCAATCCCCATTGCAAAACTCACATCACGGCGCGACTTATCTTGATCTTGCTTCATCATATCTTGGGCTTGACTCGGGCGCTCTCGAATTTCAGTCAAGAACTCGTCGCGATCTTGTAATCAAGGTCGATCGAGCCACTCGAGCGATACTCGGCTCATAGGAAACCGAGTTGGCGGGTCCTCGACATTGACGACTTGGAATGGGGTTGTTTTCGGGGCGTCTGGAAAGAAGAATTGTAGCAATATTCTGCCCAAGGAAGCCATTAAGCCATCTGCTTTGAGCGATCACATGAGAGGCGGCGAAGATACATGACAATGATGCGGTTAACCACCTCCGTCTCGTCCATCACTTTGGGGATGAAAAGTGCGTACTAAGATGCAATTGAACGCCTGAGAGACGGAACAAGTCGGACCAAAAAGCACCGGTAAAATCGGATCACGGTCCATCGACAATAGACGTAGGAATCCCATGGAGTCGAACAATGTCATTGAAGAATGCTCGTGCCACGGAACTTGCGATATATGGGTGCCCCAAAGCAATGAAATGGGCGTATTTGGAAAATCGATCCACAACCCATCAAGATGATCGACTTCCTCCGACTTTAGGAAGACCTCCACAAAGTCCATGCGATATCCCGCCATACACCCGGTATTGCGATGGTTGAAGGAGGCTGCGGAATGAAGGTGTTCTGCTTTTGTTACGTTGACACACCTGAGCAACCCGGATGAACTCCCGAACCCTCTTGGGCGCATGTGGAAAATGTGAAAATGAGGCCTGATGAAGAGTCTTTTGAATACCCTCATGCCCACCGCCATGAGCCTCGGCCAATAATTGTGGTAGCAAAGAGGAGTCGGAAGGAACAAACACCTTGCCATTTTGGAGAATAAGATTATCAACCAAGGACCATCCCGGCAATTTGTGCCCGCAAGAATCGATCCGTAACTCACATCTTTGTCGGTGAGGATTGAAGTTCACTACGGAGTTGATCGAAGACAGCGAAAGTTGGGAAGAGATAGTGCTATCATGTGTTGGACGTCCCTGCTCAGAAAGAGCATCGTGCGGCTGCGTTACTGCATCAGGCGAAACTCAACTACGAAATCATAGCCCATGAGTTTATCGACCCAAGTATCTTTGCGGAATTGTGGACAAGCGCCGATCCGGAGGAATTTTAAGGTGTAGTGGTGCATTACGATGGTGAATGCTCGCCCACAAGTCTCGCCTCCAATGGCGAACCGCCTTGACCAATCCGATCAATTCTCTCTCATATGTTGCTAACTTCATGTGGTCTTCTGCGCAACCGCCCTCTTGAAGAAGGCAATGGGACCAGCTCTCTGGTGTAGGACAGCGCCAAACCCAGTCCACGAGGCATCGCAATCAACCATGAATCACGGGGTGAAGTCTGGAAGTTGCAAAATAGGTCCTGTAGTCGGCATTGTTTTCAATCGAACAAATGCATCTTCTGCTTCCGTGGACCAAGAGAAAGCCTCCTTCTTAAGCAAACTCGTCAAAGGAGCGGCTATTGTTCCATAGGACCGTATGAACTTCCTATAATATCCAGTTAACCCAAGGAAGCCACGCAACGCCCGGACTGAAGTAGGTTTCGGCCAGTTATTCACAGCTGCAATCTTATTTTGATCCATAGCGACTCCTTGAGCAGAGATTATGTGTCCCAAATACTCCACGGACTCTTTACCGAAAAGGCACTTGGAGCGCTTGAGCACCAACTTGTTACGAGATAAGCACCTCAAAAACCAACCGAACATCTTTGAAGATGTTCACCAAGACGATCCAGAATCAAAATATCATCGAAGAAAACCAAAGACAAAGCGCCAAGATAAGCCTTGAGGACGCTCATTCATGAGGGCTTGGAAGGTAGCCGGAGCATTAGTCAAGCCAAAAGACATGACCAAGAACTCGTAGTGACCTCGATGAGTACGGAAGGTCGTCTTCTCGATATCATCGGGTGCATTCAGTACTTGATGATATCCACTGCGGAGATCCAACTTGGTAAAATAGCGAGCACCTTTGAGTTCATCCAACAACTCATCCACCACGGAATGGGAAATTTGTCTTTTCTTGTTTGTGCATTAAGAGCCCGATAATCCACACAAACCGCCAAGAGTTATCCCGCTTCTTAACCAATATCATTTGGTGAGGAAAATGGCGAGGTGCTTGGCGAATGATCCTTGTTGAGCATCTCTTCACACCGACGTTCTATTTCATCTTTCGGCAATTGTGGGTACCTATAGGGCGAACACCACTCTGGTTTGTCCTCGAAGTAGATGTATCCGGTGGTCACTGCGTGGAGGAGGAGTGAATCGGAAGTTCAAAAAGAACCGCGAACTCCTTGAAGAAACAAGCCATCATCTCATCTTCTTCACCATCATCACCTTAAGTTGGTGTTGCTCATGCCCCGATCCTTGCCATGTGACCGATGATTTGACAACCGAAGGTCATTGTTAGTTGTTGAAGTCCCATAATATAGGCCCTAGGGTCCGCAGACCATTGAACCCCTAGCACCAAATCGAACCCCGCCAGAGGAATCACAAAACAATCGAGCACAAATTCTTCCTTGTCAATTGTCATCCGGACTGCCTTGCACCGTCCTGTCTTCGAGATGCGATCACCATTAGCTACCGCCACGCTAATGCCTTCCCTAGAAGCGGTTAGTAGTCCAAGCGGTAAGCCGCTGCTTCTCCCACAAAGTTATGTGTGGATCCGAATCCACTAGAGCTCGCACCTCGGTCCCATTAATCTGAACTTGCAGTTGCATTGTTTTGCCCATACTGATTCCTGTTAATGCATGTAAGGATATCTCCACATCTTCTTCTCGCCATGGACTCCTCCATCTCCTCTTCCTCATCGAGTTCCAGGAGATAAATTCCTTCATAGAGCATTTACCTACATGCTCCTTGGAAAACTTCTCTGGACAATTGAAACACAGTCCTTTGAGCCTTCATCAGCCATCTCGGCAGCAGTGAGAAGCTTGCGCCCCTTGAGTCAGGCAGACCTTGAATTTGATGGAACTGATCCGCATTTGAGTTCCTCCTGAAGATTTGCTAGAGGTAATGCTGCCGTGTCCTGGAGTAGTAGTCATTGGGGAACTACTGTTCACCATTGCTCTGTTCAAAGCTACAGGCTTGGTGTTAGACGCTACTTTGGCTGGAATTGACACGCCATCTTCCTCTTCCATCTCAAGGCGTCTTTCATAAGCCCTGGCAAGACTCATGGCGACTTCAAGTGTTGCTGGATTCTGCAGTTCAACATCAGTTCGCAATGGATTGCGCAAACCAGTAGTAAAAATCTGTACTTGTTGTCTCTCGGTCATATCTTCACAATGCAGAGGAGAGCAAGAAACTGCTCCTGGTATTCAGCCACGGTTCCCATCCGCCTCAGCTGAATTAGTTCTCCCAATGGATTATTCCGTATTGGAGGACCAAAACGAAGATTCACATGATCTACAAAACGAGGCCATGTGGGTACTCCCTGGTTTTTCTCCAATCTGTAATACCATTGTTGTGCTGCTCCCGTCATGTGATACGATGCGAGCCACACCTTTTCTTCCTCCAATGTCCGTTGTCCCGCGAAAAACTGTTCGCATCTGTTCAACCATGGAAGAGGATCTTCCTTGCCGTCATAGATTGGAAAGGACAGCTTATGGAATCGGGGTGCTCCCCTGCTTCCCGATCGCTGATCCTCGTCCTCCTCCTTCCATCGGTCTCGAACTCCCTTCTCCTTGCTGCCATGCACCTGATCAGCCCCAACTTGGAGCCGGGTGACAGCTTGTTCCAGCTTCTCCACCTTCTCCAATGCTGCTGCCATGCGTCCCATCATCTGGAACATCTGCGCCAACTGCTCCTTCTCTGCTGGGTCCATGGAAGTGGTGGTGGGATGGCTCTGATACCAAATGATGTGGATTAGGGTTTGTGGTGGCAATGGTTGGGTAACAGGAAAGGTAGGGCTGAAGAACGCCCTCCTTAGCCTAGGGCTTATCCCTGGCGCAGGAGGCTCTGCTCTCAGATTTAGGAGATCAACTCAATTCTTTATTGCCTCAAACATGCATAGCTAGCCCCTTTATATACTAGGGGAGCCTGACACTTATAGCATCCGATTACAACTCCCAATCGGAATAGGATAACCGAATCCTTAACTGACAAGGACTCCTACTTATTAAGAAATACCAAATCCTAAACTGATAAGGACCCATATGTCCGACTCTAGACAGAGAAGGACTGGACTCATAATTAATTAAGGAATAAGAATACCAACTATTCTCTTATCTCTTCTGGACTTCTATGCAGATCCTAATCCGCCGACCTGCTTGTGCTAGGAATAGCTGCATTGTTCTGAGCCCTTTTGTGCCGACGTTCATAGACCTTGCCAACAAAAGCGTCCACAACATCAAGTAACAAATTTCAGTTTTGGAGATTTGCGAAGCAGTTTAACGAAATTTCATTTACAATTAGACCTACCTAACTGCACATAATTTGTTAATTTGGTTGGGTTCTCTCTGAAATTCACTGCACATATGGAAACAGTGACCTGACGCTCAAACATAAAATTAGGTAGAAGTTGTGGAAATTTGTAGAACAAAAGGGAAATATTCTTTTGTAGATCTGTAGCTTTCTAAGCGACCTTCAAATTCACAGGGTACAATTGCAAAGCAGACGTCAGGTTCTGCCTAAAAAAGTGGAGGCATGAAGTGCATCTTTTTGTACAATGATATAAAGGGCGAGACAAGTGCACAATTTCGAGTTGATCTGGTGCACGCGGGTTGACGGTACAGCATTTCATGGGTTATTGGGAGGTTAAGAGCATATAACTTTAGGGAAATGGATAAATAATTTATGGACACGTGGCAAGCAAAGTGGCAAATGAACACATTTATCAGCAAGAAGAAAGGACAGAATAAATTTATTCTTTATCACACAAGACACGAGGAACAATAATTTTTTTGTTCCTACTTTACATCTTATTGGATCAGGAATATGTAATAGTTACCTAGTGTTCTTTTTGAATGCCATGAAAACCACTTAGGCGAGGGGACTGAAAACTTCATGAGAATCATTTGGGCAAGAAGATTTGGGTAAAAATAGTAGGGTTAGACTTAGAAGCACTGAGAAATTTTTTGGTACGATCTGTTTCTCATGATAGGTGACTGTCTATACTGCTTCTATCATACTCTATAGAGAAGTTTTGGACTTATGATGCATGCAGAAGTAGATTGTTGTACATAAATCAGTTTAAGAATCAAGGTGCATGTGCATCCATAAGTAGGTCGCTGTACATAAATCAGTCCATGCAATCTGATGATTGAGATACATATAGATGCTAACAATTCTCTTAGATTGCTACCAAGGTAGATTTTGCAACTTTGCAAGCTGTAAAACTAGGGCTTAGTGTATATTTTTTATGGATTCAATGTAAGATCTATTGAACTGTGTGCAAAGCAATATCAAGCATGCTTGCTAGAAAGAATATTAATCAGCAAACATTGTAATTCTCTAATGCTAATACTTAATACCCAAAGATGTTGCTACATTCGTTCCTGAGATTAGCTTGCTCATTTTATAGACATTATGCCATTGAACCTTTTTCTTATTTTATTTTCAGTAAATTATGGGATGCTCTAACAGGCGATGAGCTACATTCATTTGAACACAAGCATATAGTGCGTGCTTGTGCCTTTTCTGAGGTAATGCTTGTTGAAACTGATGGCCTGGTGTATTCTTTTTTCCTTTTTTTTCTGAATGTTGTCCTTTTCTTTCGAAATCTCTGGTGTACTAAATTAATGCCTGCTCTTATATGTTATGCCTGCCACAAAATATTGACTATCTGAAAGGCCAAAATATTGGTCATGTGGTTGATTTACATCTTATGGAATAGTATTTGGTCCTTTCTTTACTTAGTTCATGTCTATATTACTGTTTTAGTTTAACTTCTTGTTCTGCCTTGTCTTTTTGAAATCGGACCATTTTGCGTGCTAGTCAATTGGAGTTGTCTTTCGTGGGCAGTTTTTAACCTGATTAAATCGTCAATGCCACTGCAGGATACCCACCTGTTGCTAACTGGAGGTATGGAAAAGATTTTGCGTGTATATGATATGAATCATCCAGATGCAGCTCCATGATAACTTGACAAATCACCTGGTTCTGTCCGAACTGTTGATTGGCTTCATAGTGGCCAAACTATACTAAGTTCCTGCACTGATATGGGTGGAGTAAGGTGTGTGTGAAAGAAATGCCTTAATTTAATATAAAAAAACAGCTCTTGCTTGGCTTTTTAAGTTTATTAGTCTTGTTCCTTTTGAATAACTACTAATCTACTGTCTCACTGCACAGGTTATGGGACGTGAGGAGTGGAAAAATAGTCCATGCTCTCGAAACCAAGGCACCTGTCACTAGTGCAGAAGTAAGCCAGGATGGCAAATTCATCACCACAGCTGATGGCTCAAGTGTTAAATTTTGGGATGCGAATCAGTAAGTTTTTAGTATTAACATTTTTTCTGCATCATATGAATTCATTCGAGTCATTTCCATCAAATTTTGGTGGTTATTCTGCAGCTTTGAACTTGTTAAAAGCTATGATATGCCGTGCCCTGTGGAGTCAGCTTCACTTGAACCAAAGTCTGGGAGCAAATTCATCGCTGGAGGTGAAGATATGTGGGTTCACGTATTTAATTTCTCCACCAGCGAAGAAATAAGTAAGTCTATGTTTAAATGCTCTGCAGCTTCAGTGTAGTTTTTCTTATCCAAAACAGAAACACCAGCTAACTAGCATTATATGTTTGTTTGGCTTTAACTGTTGTAATGAATGGAAGATTTAGAAATTCCCCCAGTCGTATTATGCTGGCATAGCTTCGACACTGGCCATAACTAAGTCTAGTTGAATTAACACTGTGCAGCTGAAATTCTGTGATCAAAACTTCTCCCCTTCTTGAGTGCAGCTACAGTGTTGTCATGTTTTTCTTACTCAGGTCACGGTGCATTGCTTGTGTTTCAGTTGTAGCCTTGTAGGAATCTCTCTTGCCCATTAGTGTTGCTCTTCACTTGGGTAATTTTGTGGGGAATAGGATATGTGACCTTTTTAGTTTTGTCCATCCTGACATAACTGACACTATTGTTTTGTCATGTGCAGCAGTAACAAAGGGCATCATGGTCCAGTCCACTGCGTCCGGTTCGCACCTTGTGGTGAATCATACTCATCAGGATCTGAAGATGGCACCATCCGGATCTGCCAGCTGAGCCCAGCTAATGCTGACGACGATGAGGCACTGAATGCAACTGGTAAACCAAACGTTGGCGTTGATGAGGTTGCGCTTAAGACCGAAGGCTTCCACATTCCCAATGAGGGGCAGCCTGAATGGTAAGATTACGTCGTTGGCCTGCCTGGCCATCCTTAGTTTTTGCTGGGAGCTTGTCGTTGTCAAAGGCTCAAAGCCGCTCTTTCTGTTTCTGCAACCCAAGGGTGGGTGGCTTGTACTTCACTGCAGTAAGGGGAAATCTTGTCCTTCAATGAGCACTTCACTGCACTGGGGGAAACAAATCTTGCCCTTCAATGAGCAAATGGTTGGGATTTTTGTACACTTCAGCACGTAGACGCTGTCAAGATAGAATCTGTAGTGCTAAAACGGACCAAGAGTAAAGCAAGTTAGTGGTTACCAAATTAGTACCATGCCTTCATCCATTCCGAAAAGTGAAGTCTTGGAGGTTGGATTCAAATGCCATTGTGTTAACCCGTTTTTGCCCCACCCTTATATGGTGATGATGATTAATGATTGATGAAAGAACTGTTGTCAGCAATGTTGCGATTTTGGAATGTCGATGTTTCTGCGTTGTTTTTTTTTAATGTGAGACCAGCCCTACAAACGGTGTGTTCTTCCTGGTTTAAAGGTCCGAATTCTCAATCGATGGTATGAACCAACGCCGTTCTTCATTAAAAATTTTAGCTGTCAGTTTTGAACAGCTTATGTATTGATCTATATCATATTACGTGGAACAAAGGTTCTCGTTATATTTCAATGTCACTCTGAAGTTAAAAATGTACCGGTCACTCTTCAGTGTAAAACTGCATTCAGCCAACCGATAATAACATAGTAAAATACCAAATGCAACCAGAACAAACAGAGGGACAAGATGGCCAAGGCCAAGGCCGAAGGGGATGCCATATTTTACCCCAGCTATATATACTTTACATTTCTCTGTAGCTTTATCTACGCTATGATACTATTGCTGCTTAACTTCCCTACCCTGCAGAACATGACAGTAGCAGAGTTGCAGCATCATAGATATGCTTGTAGATCCTCTGCCGTTACGGCAGGGTGCAGTACTGCCCCTGCACATGGGGCCCACTCGCAATGGCAGTGTTGCTGCCATGCCTTTGGCACCGAGAAAAAAAAAATACTGGTACCATCACCGGTTTGTCGGGTTACTTTGTTGCCTAGTTATTCAGGCCTGATGCTTACCAAAATGCGAATTGCTCACTTCTTTAGCCTCCCTCATCACTGAAATGCAAATCTAGCCTTTTCACTGTCGAATTTGCAAATTTGGCCCTCTTCACTATACTCCCATACTCTCCTACCGTGAAAGCCGATCTACCGCGCTTCGAGAGCGCGGGAATAGGCGAGTGCGGCGTGGCGTAGGCGGACGTGACCAAGTGGAAGTGCACGCTCCGGCAGCACCCGAGTGCGGGAGCAGCGGGTGAGCGTGGGAAGCGGGTACGGGAGGCGGGCGAGCGTAGTAGGAGGGTGTGGGAGGTCGGCGAGCATGGGAGAGCTGGTCCGCTGTGGTTGCCAGGTGAGAGAAGGGCCTGCCGTGGTCGATGAGTGCGGGAGGTTGCCTCCTGTGATAGGAGAGCGTGGAATCACGTTTTAGAGGGCCTAGATTTGTAATTGGGATGAAAAAAGGGCTAGATTTGAGAAAAATGATAAAGAGTGACCAGTCGGTGACTGCTGCCATGACATTTTGGAAGAAGATACAAAGAAAGAAGAAAAAGTGGGCCTTTACCTTTGCCAAATTCCACGAGGCCCAAACGTGCACTAACATTTAACATTCACAGAGACACAGATCCAAATTCAATCCATAATCAAGTAATTAGCTATCTCCAAATCCCTAAATCAGCAACTAAATAGAGCTTACCTGGGCGCCGTCATGGAGGGCTGGAGGGGAGGGGCACCGCCACAAGGTGAGGAGGGGACAGGAGAGGGCAGGGGAGCCGTGGAGACATGGAGGGGGGATTGAGGGAGATCGTGGAGTTTGGAGCCAGGGGCACTGAAACACCTCAAAAATTTCAAAACGATTTTATTTGAATTTCTCAGATTTTATTTGAATTTTTGTCGGATTTATTCAAATTTATTTGAGCTTTCTTTGGCCCCTTCCCTTTTTGGCCATCTCCCCGAATTCGCTTTCCTTTTAGGGAAATTCGCTTTCCCCATCCGGCCCCACCTCCTTTTCCCCTTCGGCCCGCTTCCTTTCCTCCCCGCGGCTCGGTCCATTTTTCTCCTCGGCTGCTTCTTTTCCCATTGGCCTTGCTCGCCTGCCCATCCTCTCCCATGCGCCGCCCGGCCGCCTCTCATCTTGTGTTGCTTTCGCCGCCCGACGCCTTCTTCTTCTTCATGGCCGGCGCCATGTCCCGTCGCCGTCCGATCACCACCCGCCCCTGTCACCTTGCCTCGTCCCGTCGCTCACCTACCCCCACACCGCGTCATGCCCCGTCGCCTCCGCCACCCGCTCCGCCCTATCGCAGCGTCGCCCGAGCATCATCGCCGTTGAAAACCCGCTGCCCTCTCTCTCTCTCCCCCGCCGCTCCCTCTCTCCTCGCCTCGCCGCTATAAAAGCCGCCCCCTCCCCTCATTTTCACCGCCCGAGTTCGCTGAACTCTCCTCTCCTTCCCCCACCATCTCTTCCTCCCTCTCGTGCACTTCCCCGTTGCCCCCGCACATTTCTTCCTTAGCTTCGGCCGTCCCCCACCGGCCGCCGCCATGCCCCTCTGCTCCCTCCCCCGCCTGTTTTTCCTCGCCCCAGATTCGCCATGAGCTCCTCTCCCTCCCTCACCACTCCATTCCTCCTCTGGCATCGTCTTCTGCCCGCGCGTGTGTCATCTTCCCCGAGTCCGTCCGATCCCCACCGCCACGCGCTCGCCCCCTCCTCTGTTTCTCTGCCATCCCGGCCCCACTTGTCAGCGCTCCCCCCTCTCGCTACCGTGGTCCCACTCGTCACTGGCAGCCTCCAAGACTAGCTCAGCAGAGGGCAGGCTTCATTAGGCCGGCCCAGTGTGGTCAGGTCAGGTCAGGCACAAGACCGCGCCCATGGGTCACGTGGCTGTGGACCGCACAATAAGCAAGCCCCATTTCACTGTGCAGCCCAATTCTATTTTAGATTTTTGATTTCTTTTCAGATTTAATCTCGATTTAATATCCAAAAATTAATTTTAAAATAAGAAAAATTCCAGAAAATTCTCAAAAATCCAAAAATACATATTCTTGACCAGTTCAAGCCGCTGAGTCCAAAAATGATTTCCGTTCCGCCATGCCAAGTCTAGAAAATTCCCACCATGCCCTTGAACCCTGTTCCATCCATTTTCTCCCCGATCTCCTTTTTCCGTTTTTCTTTCTTTGGTTGTTTTTATTTATTTATTTATTGGTTGCATTTTCTCGCGCTAGATCCGACATCGGAGCAACCTTTGGCGCAAATCCCAAAGCAAGAGCAATCTTTAGAGCCGTATCAGGAGCTGGAGCTGTTCAGGACCAGACGCGGCATCGACCACTTCTCGCTATACGAACCCTCGACCCCGCAAGGCAAGCCACACCCCTTGAACATATTGAACACAATTCTATTACAGTAATATGTATATTTTCTGTACTTTATTATTTCTGGTATTTTAGAAAATTGGAAAAGGAGATAGTTTCGAATGACATGATTAAATATAACCCAATGCTTAGCCTGTTGTTACGCCTTAATTCCTTTTTAACCCTAGGCTATAAAATATTGAACTAGCGATGATATTTGGTTTTGAAGGCCTTGATCTATCTGCTCAAGCCTTTCCTGTGGGTGTTTTGTGATGTATTAGGTGCCAGCCGTACCCTTTTGTAAAACTCTAGCCATTAGGCCCTTAATTTATTTATAAAATATTCGTTTTCGCTCTTTTGTCTGGCAATATACACCTGATTACCTATAGCTAAAATCTTAGGTAGCTGTGAAGGTATTTATACGCACCCCTTGAAAAGAGCGGTCCGTCACAGGCACTGCACAGTGGAGGGGATCAGGGGAGGGCGCCTGGAAGCTGGATGGGAGGACTGAGGACTAATGGCAATCTGGGAGACTTGGAGTTCGGGAGCGAGTGAATCGTGAGGTCATTTGATCTGGAAGCGAGCTACCAAGTGCCAATGCCGAGGAATTTTTTACTGTTTTGACCTCGTTTGCGTTAGAATTTTTGGAAATAGCCGTAGCTTTCAAACAGTAACCTCCAGCGAGCGAACGGGGACAACAGAAGAATTTTTAAAATTTTTTTTGCATGAATCCAATGGACTAGATCCACAGGGATTTTTTTTATTTTCCGCCACATCCAGTGGGCCCAGTTCGCTGGTTTTAATTTTTTTTTTGCGAGCGGTACTATGCACAATGATATCCAGCTGTGTTCTAGGCGGTTTTTTTTATTTGGAAAACTTGACTAGTTTTGTGGTGAGAAGTAGAGTTTTAATGGTTGTAGTTAGTGTGACTGATGGATGGGTCCGTTGAAAAAAAAGACTGGGTCCACTGGATGTAGCGGAAAATAAAAATAATTTCTTGCGAATCCAGTCCGCTGGATTCGCGCAAAAAGAAATTTAAAATTTTTCAGCTATTCTTGTCCGCTAGAGGTTACTGTTCAGAGGCTATTCCTGTAATTTCGTGCGCTAAACGGCTATTTTCAAAAATTCTAACACAAACGAGGTTAGAAGAGTAAAAAATTTGACGCCGAGTACTACTAGACAGTAGCGGCTGAACACTGAAGTAACGGAGAAGAAACCGAATAAGGTTGTAACGGAGGGAGTACTGTTCTTCTATCATTGCATACCAACGCCGGACTACTGAGGCCTAAGAGCTTGAGACCGAGAGCTTTAGTATAGAGATGGCAATGGATCGGGTCGGGTGCGGGTTTTATAAAACCTGACCCGTCAGAAAACCCGAATCCGAATATCCGATCCGAACCCGACTAGCCTTTCGGGTAGAAACATATATCCGAATCCGAACCCGACGGGTACCCGAAACCCGATGGGTACCTGTCGGGTTTGTGTAGCCTAGGTCTGATGATTCTAAATTCTTGCTTCCAGCCAACATGTGTTCCAGCCAACATGCCCAATAATCTACTAATCTAGGTCTGATGATTCTTACTGCCAGGCGCCGGCTTGTGTTCCAGCCAACATACCAATCAGCCAATAATCATGCCAACATGCCAATCAGCCAGCAGTGACAGAACAGAAAACCACAACGCAACACATGCTAGCAGTGACAATAGAATTACAGAAACTCCTACTATCAAGCATTCAGGGCTTCAGGCTATCAGCGCAACACAAGACAATCAGGCTATCAGCGCAACACATAAAAACTCCTACTATCAGGAATAGAATTACATGTTAGTAGTATGAGTTACAACGCAAGACATGCCAATCAGCCAACAATGAGCCGCTCAAAGCATATGAAATTTGAGTAGAGTATTTGACTGACATGTTTATACTAATAATAGTTGCTAACTCAACTGAGACATCAAGCAGATGCAAATGCAAATGAAGGAAACTGATAATAATTGCTAACTCAACTCAGACATCATCACATCAAGCAGATGCAAATGAAGGAAAGTAATAATAGTCATCAATGCTACCATATATGAAAGAAAGGAAAAAATTCAATTGAATTTAAACTATTTACCTAACATTTCGGGCAAGTGGGAGTGGGGCGGCGGCCGGAGAGCAACCAGATTGGGCGGCGGCTAGATCTTGATCCAGTGCTCCTATTCTTGACTTCGTGGGTAGGCCGGCGAGGCTACGGCGCAAGCGGCGGTCGCGGCCGGAGTCCGGAGAGATGGGGACATGGGGAGTGGGGCGGCAGTCGGAGAGCAAGCAACTTGGGGCGGCCGGGCGGCGGCTAGCTGTGCTCCGATTCTTGACTTCGTGGGTGGGCCGGCGAGGCTAGGGCGCGAGTGGCTATCGGCAGCTGGAGATGGCCGGACGGGAGATGGAGATCGGCGGCCGGAGGAGTCGGGAGAGTGGAGACGGTGAGGGAGGCGGACGGCCGGACGGGAGCCTGGAGCGGCCGAAGCCTGCCGAATCGTGAGAATGGGGATTGGGGAATGGGGTGTACCGAATAGGGATTAGGGTTTGCCGAGGACTAGGAAGAGCACAAGGGCATTTCGGATATCCGGCGGGTACCCGCGGGTGATTTTCTAAACCCGAACCCGACCCGATTTATCTCGGGTACCCGACCCGAAATACCCACGGGTAAAAAATAAAACCCGAACCCGAACCCAACGGGTGCAGGACCCGCGGGTACCCGAACCCGCGGGTATGATTGCCACCCCTACTTTAGTATATTTACCTCAATTTAATTTACTACTTTGAGCCCATCCTTCATTTTCATCGTAGATTCGCCACTAGGTACATATATGATTGGATGCTGTCGTGAGTAGCTAAAGTGAACCGGTCAATCGGCCACTAGCGTTGGCAAATATTCTAGAGTTGCAGCTGTTTCAAACCGTTGCCAATACGTGCAGCCTTGTGGCGGTGTGCCGGTGTAGGGAGAAATAAAGCCATGGAATGGCAGAGTGGTTCTGTCCAAGGGTGTGCATATCGTGAAAAACACCAAAATATTGCAAACCCGTGAAACACGTGACCTCCAGTAGAGTAGTTCTCACTGTTCTGTTTCCAAGGTTTTTAGATAGTTATGTTAACCAACTCCTTTTGTCTTCTTAGGTCTCACCTAGAAGACGTCCGATTACTACAGAAGGGTCTTCCATCATAACTCTTGTAGCCTTCATATTAGAGCAGAAACTAATAAAATCTTCCTCTACGTTGGCATATTATTATTATTATTATTATTATTATTCCTGCATTGGCATCTTGGTAACATACACTCATGTCTGATTGGACCACTTTCAAACACAAATACATACAGCTTGAGCAGTGTTTCAATACTTTCCTCATAATACAACTTGCATAAATCTTGAAGCAAACAAATGTGTAAGTAATTACTATCTATATTTCATTCATGCATTAATATCTATGCAACTGTAAAAAAAAGAAAAGCATTGAAGCACCTCTCATCTTTTTTTTTCTTTTTTGGTTGCACACATTGTTGGGAATCGGGGTAGAAAGAGCCAGTAAATTTTAAAAATTTATTTCCTTTCCCAAACCGATCGTATGCATTAAAATCAAGATTTAGAAAATACTAAAAGCAATAAATGCGTACCGTGATCTTGAGAGCGCAAATACAACACTTTTGCAGAAGCTTTCCGCGAAGCTCACAGCTTCAATGCCTGGACGTAGCAATAGAAATGGATACGTCGGATTTTCGCGGCAGTAGCAGCCACAACCTTCAGGTATCCACACGAACAGGCGGACGATACTATATGACGGTATGCTAGTACTGCACAATACGACTCTCGTGACTTTTTCTGGTTTAGGCGAAACTTTTTTACCTTCTCTATTTTTTTTCTCAATTTTCATCTCTTTTTCTACTGATTTTTGAACCAGGCAGCCATATATATAGCCTTGGGTACTGTAGCAACCGCATTGCTACAGTAACCACCACTAGCGCTGTAGCAAGGTCGCTTGATACAGTATGGGACAGCTGCCACTGTATCAGGTCTCTGCTACAGTGTTTTCTGCGCGAAAATGTTATATTTTTGCACGCAGATTCGCTGCCATTTTATAAACAATCAATGAATCAAATATCATATTCAATCGCATTGACATGTATGTCACGAGAGAAGATTTCATAAATCTGTCTTAAACCTTTTCTTGTGTATGACCTTTTAAGCTCATGTTATGTTGACAATAAATCGAAAAACTCCTTTTCCTGATTTATTAGTCGCAAATAGCTCCTAGTAGAACATAACGACTACCCAAATAGTATGAATGTTATTTATCCGACAAACTTTCAATGAATACATGTTGATCCCTTTATCACTTTGATATCATGGTTTAACTTAAAGTTGAGGTCTGCCATCCTTGTACTATTAAACCAATTTTCTCGATTCTCTAAAATAGACTAACAAGATCGATCGATTAACAACTTAATTGTTCGAGCATGGCCATGCACATTCTTTAGTCTGTTTCATCGAGTGGTCAATTGATATCACTTCCTCATTAGGAAACTGTGTTGATATCAGGTCTAAGGATCAATTATTATCATGTATGAAACAACTTATGACACTTAATCAAATCCTCAAAAGGTATTTCATAAGCAGGTCAGTCCAGTAGCATGTACACTTACATGTATTCACATGATTGAATAGTATCACATACTCATAATCCATGAAGCATGATTACCAATCAATTCATGTGCTTATTTTGAATAAAGTTTATTGGTGTCCCACTCAATAAATAAACAAGAGACAATTTATAATAATGTTATAATCAAATTACATAGTTTTATGATCAAGTCACATACTTGATGATGTATAATATGACATTATTAAAAGAACAATATAAGTATAAATACATGACAATCATTTTCATGATTGGCCTCTTGGGCATATTTCCAACACACATAACTAACGAGTTGTGTGACCACCACCAACCGAATTTTTTACTGTTCAGTCTGCAGCTTCGATTTTTTTCGGAATGTGGCCACTAATGATCGGAATTTGCGAGACTGACCTCAGCATAGTGCAAATTAGGCGGACTGGATGTGCTGTTTTATTTCCAGCCCATGTTGTCTATTGGAAAATGTTTTGGAATTTATTTCCAGCAGATTGGAAGAGCTGAAAAATATTTTATTGTTTTTACTCTTTTCTACGGATTGGGAGCATTAAGTATTTGAATTTATAATTTTTTCTGCGAGCAAAAAATTCTAATGGCTGCTTACCGCTGGAATCGGCTAATTTTTTCCCGTTGGTGCCCTACCCCTCCGAAAGTGTGGTTGGTGGCCAAACCATCCACGTGCGTCTGCATTTTGACTGATGACTCTTTTTTGGATGCGTTCCTAGTCCGCAGAAAAGAGTAAAAACAATAAAATATTTTTCAGCTCTTCCAACCAGTTGGAAATAAATTCCAAAAAATTTTCAACGGACAACGTAGGCTGGAAATAAAATAGCGCATCTGGTTTGTTGAATTTGCACTGTGCTGAGGCCATTCTCGCAAATTTAAATCACTGGCAGCTACTTTTCGAAAAAATTTGAAGCAGCAGGCTACATTGCAAAGATTCCCACAAATTTATCTTTAACATTTCTTTGTCTAGACGAATGCTAAGAGGACATACTTATGTGTGTGGTGTGCTTGGTGTAGTTGTCTAAAAAAATGCCCGGTTTTGAACGGTGTCCTAGGTAGGGATGGCAATCGAGTGTGGCAAGTACGGGTAGTGCTTGCTCTATACTCACACCCGTAAACCAAAATCTTCCTCTTGTATACTGCAAAAGAGTCATGACAAAAAATCTCGTACATACCCGTCGTCATGAGTATCCGATATGCACCGAGTATACTCGTTTACCCACCACCATCAATAATTTTTCTAACCAAATAGCACTAGGAGCTAATGAGCTATAATACCAATAAAATCCTTTTGATGAAATTACAGATATTAGCTACATTCTATGGATTGAAGAAATCAATAATTCAAAATTTCAAATGTAAATGAGAATAAGAATTAAAATAATACATGTAGACAAATAGCACACAAATGTTCAAGTTCAATAAGTACTAAAATGAGGTACCACAAATTGGGGATCAGGGGGTCAACTAAATGCCTGTTCTAGCCCATATGTTAATAGAAGGTGGCGGATAATCGGTGGAACCGGTACGGGTGAAGCTCCTCTATACCCATACCTATTTACCTGTTGGATAGAATTTAACGTCTATAAACATGTCTTTAGATAATAAAAAAGAAATATACTCTCTTTATTAAAATTTTTACCCACATGTAAACGAGTAATCATGCCATCCATGGTAGCGAAGGAGAAAAGATTGGATCCGGCCTGGAACAGGCAGGCAGGCTCTTCGTCACTCGAGCCGACAGGCAGGGCCCAGTCGCAACTTGCAGCCGGTACACTACACGCACCGCCCCATACCATAATTTCGTTTCATAGGCCCCGCGTCCTTTCCTCCTCCTCTCTCTCTCTCTCTCCAAAATCAAATCAAATCAAAGTCCCAGACCCAGACCCAAATCCCTCCTCAATCCACCTCCGCCCCCGCCCTTGGCTCGATCCGCGGCGGCTGGTCTCCGAAAGCCCGAATCTTGGGGGACTCTGGGGCCGGCCGGGCTCCAGTCGCCGGCGTTGAATCCATCCCAAGGTTCGATTTTTTCTCTCTCTCTCTCTCTATTCCCTACCCATCTTGAATGCTGGTGCTCTTCCTTTTTCCCTTTGCACTCCCGGTTCTCGTGTGTGTTGGTTCTTGGGTGGGTGCTCCTTGCTTGGTTCGCGCTGGGGGATGGCTGGCCAGGTAGGGTTTGGAGTTTGGATCCCTCGTCTCCGTTCTTGGTGGCGTTACACGGGCGAGGCAATGCTGCTTCTTCCCTGGTGCTTAATGTGCCATTTTAGCTGGATTTTCGTTTTGCCGTGTGGTTCCATGGTGATTCCCTGCTGGGAGATTCGGGTCTCGTCATTTCGTTGTGGAAACGGTAGCTAGATTCTCCCATCTGGTTCTTTTTGTAGAGTTTTTCTCTGGCCATTTGAGGTACAGATGGTGTATAGTAGCGAACGATGGAGGTTCTAGTTTAGCTCTGTAGGGATTAACAAGTATGTGGGATTAAAAAGCCCGTCGACGAGCCCAAAGATTTCTCGTGTAATGACAACTGAGCGAGTTCTGTGCGTAATTAACGGTGCAAGTTCAGATTATTGGTTCCATTGGAAGTCTTTGTAAGATTAGTATTGTAGTACTATATATTACTGTTGTGAGATGGAGTTCTGCTTGGGAGACTTAGTAAAAAAAAAAGGAAAAAGATGCCCTAATAATATATAAAAAAATTCCTAGATTATTTATGACATTGCTACAATTTCTTGTACAGTTGCACTAGCTATGGAGTTTTGGTTTTTGGTTTCTGATAACCTGTCATGACCATACAATTGGTGAAGTTTGGGTGAATATTACTTTACTTTGGAGGGGTTGCTAGCTGATACTAATGTGTTCTTAATTCAGGTCAGTTAACTTCACACAATTTTAACTTGTTCAATTGCCAACCTTAATTAGCGAATGAGAAAAAAGTACGGTACACCAAATATGATATAGTTGTTTGCTAATCTTTCATTTATTTTCCTATTTTAATGATGGGTTCGATGGCCTTTGAGGCTGTGACTTGTTAATCAGATAACTTATTTTTGCAATTTACTGATACTTTTGTTGCATGATGCAGTTTGAAGTATGATTTTGGGGATCTGAATAAAGAAGCCGGTAGGATCAACTGGCTCTCGTGATGGACAAAATACAATCTGATTGCCCTTATCCTGGATGTTTCTTCTGTGTTATGAAGGAAGCAAACCCTAGCAAACGAAGAGCCAGTGTGCTGAAATTCTTTAGAGAACTCCCTTCTCAAGATGATGATGGCCAAGTTCTCCCTATTAGTGGTCTTTGGAACACAGCGATGGCGCACCCAAATGACCCTGAATTCATCAACTTGGGAATATTTGAATGCATGGCAGCTCTAATATGGAAGGGATTGAAAAATAGGCGCTGGCTTTCGCATGATCAAAACATCTACATCCCATATTATGCAGCACACATTATTGGATCCTATACGATGAATATGGAGGAGTTTGCAGAGCGTGCTGTTCGTGCTGGAGTAATACCTCCATTAGTTGAACTCTTAAGAGGTAGGCTGACTTGGGTGGAGCAAAGAGTTGCCGTTAGAGCTTTAGGGCATTTGGCTACATATCCTAGTACATTCCCTGCTGTTGCTGATCATGGAGAAGTACTTGAGCTCGCCATTCAACTTGCCTCAAGCTCCCTAGAAATTGTGTACTCTCACTTCTACCAATTTGTAGATCGGAGACTTGGCTACCATTGCGATCTTCTTACACGTGGTATGGGTGGTGTAGAAATGGAATCTCGTAAAGCTGAGGAATGGGCAAGCCAATTGCAGTGCTGGTCTTTGCAACTCATAAACTGCTTTGCATTTAAGCCTGAATTCCTCCATGATATTTGCAAGCCTGATTTTCTAGTCAAGTTACCTGGTATGTGGGGTGGACTTGTGAATGAGAATTCACCTGCTGGTGTTGGTCTGCTAAGAACAATCTGCCAGAGCAAGCTTGGCCGAGGTCATGTTGCTAATGTTTCTGGTATCATTGAAGCTTTATGCAACATCGCACGTTCTTCGGATGACTGGCAATACATGGCTGTTGATTGTCTACTCTGGTTAATGCAGGATCCTAGTACATGTCATAAGGTAAGATATTCTTTTCACATTTTACATGCTGCTTGAAGGGAAGCTTCAGCATGACCAACAATTCTAATTTAGTGGCTTGTCTTAATAGCTTGGTGTCTATTCCTTGATCCTAATCGAAATGGTTCATATTATATTTATTTTAAAATAGCCTTGCTTAAACTTTAAGACAGTGACAAGAATGTGCTGCTCCTTGGACCCGATAACAAGAAAATTCGTTAGACTTAAATGCTAATTACATAATTAATCATAAACTTTAGGAAATAAAGAGTTGAACTGTTTGTATTTTGGACTCCCAAAATACCAATATCTGATAATTTTAAAAATACAAGCTTCAGTTTCTGTATTAGGAAATGGCATGCTGCATGCACTATCTGTTTTAAGTGGTACAATTATGCTTACTGTTCAGGATTTCAATTTTTTTTCTTCAGAGCTATGTTGGCTGCATCTTTTTGTTAAAGCTAGTTCTGAATGGTTATTCTTCTTGTATCTTCATTTATTGGCAAAAAAATTCTTTATTATGACTATTCCAGTCTGAATGCAAGCTATAATTATTTGTTAAGCTTTCTTTTTGTAGCTTTAGTCGCTTTTTCCCTGTGCACAGGTTATAGATAAAGTTGCCCCAACATTGATAGATTTGGCAGATATTTCCACACTGGGTGATTATAAAAAGCTTGGTGATACCATTGTCACAGTCCTCCAAGAATGTATGCAACAAAATGGGAATTCACGGAATTCAATTAGTAGTCACACCAAAGAAGAAATTGATGAACTTATGAGTTCCAAGCAGAAACTGAAATTGGAAAAGAATATGCCGAAGGAGGATCTTCATATAAAACAAGCTGCAGCATTGGTTGTAAAGTTGGAAGGCAATTCTCTGTTCTCTTCAGGGAATATTGCAGGAGCTGCAGCCAAGTACTCTGAAGCGCTCTCATTATGTCCAATGAAGTCTAAGAAAGAAAGAGTGGTGCTTTATAGCAACCGGGCTCAATGTTATCTTCTCCTGCAGCAGCCTTTGGCTGCCATAAGTGATGCTACCCGTGCATTGTGCCTTCATAGTCCTTTGAATCGACATGCCAAAAGTTTGTGGAGAAGGGCTCAAGCTTATGATATGCTTGGTTTAGCGAAAGAGAGCCTGTTGGATGCAATTCTCTTTATAAATGAATGCTCTCAGTCCAATGATCCTGATCTGTCCTTGAGGCAAAACAAGGTTCCTGATTATGCTGAGCGATTGGTGAAGAAGCAGATGCGCGCCGCTTGGTTATTTAGGGAAGCAGCCCTGAAACACGGTGGAATCCATTGTGAGGGAGATGCTAGTGATGCCTTCGATCAAGAGGCTGATGACTCTGAGTGGGAGACAGTGAGTGAAAGCGATGGTGAGAATGATGCGAGGGGAGAAGCAGATGATGAAAATGAATGGAAGAATGATGGTCACCAGGAAGATGCATACGAGAAAAGCTGAGAACAGGTTTGAAAAATGTTTTCCTGCTAATAACTTAAGAATAAGACATGTAATAAATTTCAAAAAAGATTTTTTAAAATAAGGAAGCTTTTCCTGCCTCAAGACTTAATCTATATGCGCTACACACATAAATTTCCTTAGCAATTTGTGTCTTGTTTACGTGTTAACTTGTCTGGACTTAAAAGTTATTGTTTCATTATGCTATGTGCAAATGACTAGTAACTGAGATGCTTTCCTAAACCCTAACTTCCATTGTGTTTCAGGTTTCAGTGCTGTTCAGTGAACTGTCGTCATCGTGGTTGTCGTCAGGAGCAGCAACTGAAGCAGCCACCGGCCTGCTGCACTACCAAAGCAAAACTAAATTGTAAACTAGATGGAGCCTGCTTACTGAAAGCTCGCAAGAAATGTAGGCTTTCAAAAGTGACAGTCTGGCATCATAATATTGTTCTCATGGAGAGCAAGGCTAAAAAATATTCATTGCCCAAACCATCTTCTTGATTCTGTCTTAGTTGCTGCGGCTGTTAGGATTGTTTGTGTTGGTCTCTTGTTTGGTGTTGTAAAATGTGTTTCACCAGTTTTTTCAACTCTCCGAATGAACAAAACAATACCTTACTCTTAATATCATCAATGTGTGAAGTTTTGTGACGAGGCCACTCTAGCACCTGTTCCTTGCTGCTGGGCTTTACTTGCAAATTTTGTGAAGTTCTATTTTCTTTTGGGTTCTATAATGTTCAAGCGCCACTTTCATACATCATGTGAATTGCAATGGAATTTCTAACTGAGATGTCCTTAACGTAGGCACCGACTTTGCATGGTTTGTCGAGTAGGTGTTCAAGTTCAGAAACATAAGTAACACATCCTATATATAGAAGTTTTAGACACCTTCATAGGCTCATAGCAGTTTACTCTTTTAGGATATCTTTGCCCTACACGTGGTACGGTGGCTGAAGTGAATCAGCTGCAGTGCTACGTCCTGAAAAAACAGTAGCTGACGAGGTACCTGAGGCATGAAATGTGCACGAACACACGGACGGCAAAACCATGATCGCGAACGTGAAAACATCGCTATCCGTGCAAACTGTCGTCAGTCACTGCATGTCGTTGGCCACCTATAATCCTGTAGATGTACCCGAGAGAACCACCTGCATACCGTATCACGGCAGGGGAGATCTCGTGGTTGAAAGGTCTGTTCCAACCAGAAATCTATTAAAGCTCTATTTGGCACGTGGTACTTTTTCTGAACTTTTGTAGAATCTGAAGTGTTTTCTACAAAAATTTGTGTGTTCTGAACAAGAGATGGACGCATACATGATATCATCGGGGATGCTACGAAGATCCCCACCTGCATTTGTGAGGGATATTATTACATCCACGGGAATAATGTATAGAAGTCAAAATAAGACAGACCTTACAATCTAAAACCAGTCACAGCTAACAACAAACATGCCCCTCTTGCAAGAGAAAAATGTATAAGGATTAGTTTGGTAAATGAATTATATCTTTAAAGCTCTAGCATTCTTTTTTATTTGAAATAATCAAGATTGGACACATTAAAACCAAAGCACTAGATTTGCTATTCAAAGCACTTTGTAATATTATATTTTTCTTCATTTATATAATACAAAGTTATATAAAGTAATGGTTAAAGTCGTGTCTCGGAGAGCATAGAAATGTCAATAACAACAAATAAGACAAAACAAGGGAGTAACTCATGTTACTTACTGAAACAACACTAAAGATTTTTAGCACAAAAGAGATCACCGACATATTAATGACACATATAAGTAAAACATACAACAAAGAGTAATCACCAATTCCATTCAACAAAAAGGAAATACAAGAATTTTACAATTACCCTAAGACCTAAGCTTATGTGATCTTCAGCTTTAATCCCCCTGAAATTGTTAAACATGCATATAAACGAAAGAAAATTAAAGTAATACTTAAAATATACAGAGATGCTATCAAACCCGTACGAGATTGGTATCGTTCATTGAGATACCAGACTGTTTGGGGCTAGCCAACACCTCTCGCTATTAGGGTTTATCATCCGGTAGCAAACAAACTTGTTTCCATCAGGTAACCATAGCCAATAGTAAATAGTGCCCAAAATATCACATGGTAAAAGATAAAACTCTCACGGTAAAAGGGTAAAGTGACCTCAGTTAAAAAGAGGCAACCAGCTAAGCCCTCCCTAGTTATTCCATTTTCCCCACACTCACCCAAGCGAAAAGCTAGAGGCAAGCCAGGAACAAAGACAGGCAAAGGAAGCTACGAGCAAGGAGATCAGGGAGCCAGGAGCAAGAAAGTCAAGGAGGCAAAAAACCAGGCCACCTTACATCAACCTTACCAACAATAACACCATCATACACCCTCCCATTCTCATCCTTCCACATTTTTAGTTAATCACCATACAACTCATGCTAGCTCTAAGAACATAGATGACCAACATAGTATAAGCACGAACTAGATACTAGTGGATAACCATGGGGGTTTCAGAAGGATTGCACTAGGGGGCAGCGACGTGCATGCCCGATTAATCGTGTTACTCCCTAGCGGACAAGGGTTCATCAGGAGTCATCGCATCACCGCCAACACAAATACCCCCAAATAATCATCATCAACCCATACAAGTTATGCAATAATAAATCATTTAGAATACCACAGTTGTAAGTAAGCATCAGGAAAGGAAAAATGGGGATTAGGGTTAGCATCACATGGGGAGTTGGCGCCGAGGAGCCGAGCTGTCGAGGAGGAGATGACGGCAATGGCTGAGGCTAGTGGGTTGGGCGGCGTGAGAGAGCCCTAGGGGCTAGTAGCCATAGGCGATGAGGAAGACCGGGCAGTGCTTGGCGCAAGCAAGGCCAGAGTAGCAGCGCTCGGCACATGCAAGGCCAACGGGGCACCAGCATGAGGAGGCGATAGGCAAGGCTGACGGGGCATCAACTTAAGGAGGCGGCACGGTCAGGGACGCGACTGAGTTCCACGAAGGGGGAAACTGAAGCACGGTGAGGGGGGAGACCGGTGGCTAAAGGCGGGAAAGGGGAGAGAGGGGCTGGCATGGCGGCCGGGATAGAGAGCGGATCAGGAGATGGAGGCCATGAGGAAGAGGAGAAGAGAGATATGAGGAGAGGATAAAGCTGTCCGGGTGAGGAAAAAGAAAAGAAAAGAAAAAAAGAAAAAGAAAAAGGAATAGAAAATAAAAGAAAAGAGAAGAAAAAATGAAAAAAAATTAGCAGGCTATGTGCTAAAATAAGAGGGTAATTAAATAATAAATAAAACAAATTGCTAGCAACCATCTCAATAATTAAAATATGAAAGACATATCTAGGTCAAAGAATAACCCAAATTAAAATATGCCGAATTAAATATGACAAATTAAAAATAGCCCCAAGTCAACATAAACCCAATTAAAGCATGTCAAAATAAATATACCCCAAGTAAAATAAGTAGTAGACATTTAACAATTTATCAAAAATTAGGGTAAGGTTGGACACAGCAAAAACACATAATAACCTGATAGCCATCTGAAATATAGTTTTCTCATGATTTTAAAAAATAGATCCAATCCGACCAGTGGTCGCTTTCAGAACCCGCGTACGACACCTACTTTCACAAAAATTCAGGCAAGCAATCTCTTGATCATATTTGAATACTTTCGATCAAATCTATTTGTTTTTGCGTGATATCACAAACGCATAGGAAAATGCATTTCAAGAAAACCATAAATCAGATGCGATTAAAAAATGTGGATTGATGTTGAACTGCTATGACATTAATTGATTATTGATGCATTGAAATGACTCATCCAACGAATAGGGCCGGTGACATGTGTGTGTGTGTGTGTGTGTATGAGGAGGGTATAGGATGCCCAGGGTTGTGAATGTTTGAGTTGCTTGTGGGGCTTTCTACATATGCTCTAATATAAGGTTGAACAAACTATACTTGGACAATGAGCTATATAATTTTGTATCAATCATAGTGCATGGAAACAGCCAGAAAAGTTTATCCTATGAAGGGTTATGATCTTCACAATGAGTATGTATAGATAACTAGGTTGGTAAGACCAGTATGGGTCTGCTGAGGCATACTGGTAAGACCGATAAGCTTGTTGGGGCAAGACTAGTAAGACCAGGGATATTGGCAAGAGCAGTAAGACCCATGGGACAAAACCATTAAGGTCAGGGGAGATATATTTAAATGCCATGAGATGAGTACCATTTATGTGCATTTAAGTCGTAATACAACTAATAGGCTACGAGTAGGTGGGGAACAATTGAGGGCACAACTACTCATCAGCTACTAGGGTTGGAGATCTAATACCTGAGTAATTATAAATGTTCTGGGTTCTCAACTAAGATTGAGTTCACTATAGATAAAGTGGTACAAATCTACGCATGGTCAAATCATAAATTCATGTCTGTAATCTGGATTAGAGGCTACGAAAGCTAAGTCTGCCTTATATACGAGTGCTAGTAGCAATTTCAAAAATTAAAATACTAAACAAACTCTTTCATGAGAAAACCCTATTATCCTAAAAATGGATTTGAGAAAGAGATATACCTGAGAAGGATGATGGAAAAATTCATATGATGTATTTTATTATTAATGCTTGTTAAGTACACTGTACTCACCCTTACTTAACTATCTCTTTGCTTAGAAGCTGAGTATTACGGATTTGCCTATGAGGCGTGGGTTGAGGATCACCCATAAGGTCACAGTAGGTGATGGAGGACTACCAAGAGGATTGGGTGGAGTAGTGGACCGTATGACAACGACCGTCGATTCATTGCATACTTAGTGTTTATGTAAATTAATTGTTGATGTATTGTTTATTATGTATGACTTTGTATCTCTAGTCTTGTAGCACTACGTGACAATGGATTGTAGTAAGTTTCTATTTTAGTCTTTAATTATTATTGTAATACCTCAGCCTGTTAATGTGAAGGCCCATGTAAAACAGTGGTGGGATTAGTCCCACATTATTTGCACAAAGTGAGTTATAGTAGTATATAATGCATGTTGGATCCAAACATAGCACCTTCGAGTTAACCTTTTTACGTGAAACGAGGACGAAAGTGTAAGTGGGGTGCTATGCATGCGTAGGCCTGCACTACGGTGTGCTGGGCCATGAGCGAAATTTGGGCCAGGGTGTTACAATTATTCTACTCAACACTCTGAACATGGTATATTAACCGATAAATTGTTGGGAGCGTCTGATATTTTGTTAGCTAATATACTGAGATCAGTGTAATTATCCCAGAGTAACGACGATCACTGGCGTTACCCTGGGTTAATTGTATGGGTCACCACATTTATTACCACTTGAGCCCCAACAAAAGTGGAATTGGCGAGGTCTTATATTAGTGAGTAATCAACAATTATGCGATATATGCATCTTTCTTTTGCAATTGATAATGAGCACACATCGCATGTGCACATCACAGAGATGAGCGTAGTAAAAATGTGGATGCTACGGTAAGTCTTTGGTTATACAAGACGATATCAAATCTAGAATTATGATATATGTAATAGGGTTAGGGTGGTACTAATTGAAGAAATAGCTTGTCTATCATTGATTAAGATGGGTGGATATCTCTAATGGAGGCTTCCTGACACATCAATTTGTAGTGAAATTTTAAGCTATCTTGAAAACATAAGAGACTTGAGAAGCTGTCTGATCCACTGCTTGTCTGCAGCTCGCACGGTGGTTGTCAATGCTAATTTATGAGCAACGGCAACTCGGTTGCACTGCTCTGCCCCCTGTTTCTGTACAAAAATCTGTGACATGTGCTATACGTCAAGTTGTCGTCAACCCTTTGATTGGCCTTTGGACAGCTAGCTTCTCCGTGAAACTGTGAAAGCTTCTACAGTTGAACTTATGAGATCAAAGCTGAGACATTGGTAGGTCCTGATTTAAGTCGTTCTGATTATGCGTCTAAGGTAAGGTTAAGCCGTTAATGAAAGCCCAGACAGCGCGTTTAATTAGTTATGAAGATTTTGAGAGGGAAGGAGGGTGCGGTTGCTCGTGAACGGGATCAACGGATCGAGTGAAGATACGACACCGGCTGGAGAAGACCGATTGAGGAGGGTCAGAACTCGGAAGAGGCACGGCAAGAGCTCACGTTGGCAGCTTCGTCAGCCAGGAGCTAACTGACATATGCCTCTATGTGTCGGGATTTGCCTGTTGTGCAGTCCCTACATTTTGCCGTTGCCCGGTCTATTGGCTGGGACATTTGATCTTACTGTATCTTTGTTTAAAAAATGGTGTTTTAGACTGTTCACGCCTCAACATGCATATTTGACCATCATTTTAATTTCATTGCTTTGTGTTACGCAAAACCGGTACAATATTGTGACAGTAGTTTCGAAAATATATAAAATCTGCTGATATCATTTATCATCTAGCCTAGTGATATTTTTGTATATGAGCTTGTGTTCAAAGTCATAAACGTAGCTAGCAAGAAAAGAAAACGTCACTCGGAAGTTTGATAGTTTGGTTTGCATCATTCATTCCCCTCTTTCAAAGAGATATATGCTTTTTAAATATTAGCAGTCTATGAGAGGTAACTTTGATCATTCATCATTTGTACTAGCCACAAGTTACGCGTTGGTAATTTTTTTTACGACAAATGAAAATCTTAGTATTTTTAGGTATGCTAGCTAATAGTCAAAGTTCAGAAATGATAGACCACACCACACATTCTCTCGTGTATTATTGAACGCTGTACATAAGATACCAGCTGGTGTGCTAGCTAACAGTCAAAGTTCAGAAATGATAGACCACACATTCTCTCGTGTATTATTGAACGCTGTACATGAGATAAGTACTACTGACAACTGATCCTGGTGTCCGGGTTTAACAAAGATCGATTAATTGGTCTAAGCTAATAATATCTTGGATTTTGATAAATATTATCCGGATGTTTTGTTATTAAGAATATCCAAAATATGAAACGTTGGATGTACGCTATGATTAGTGGATTTTGGTCGGCCTGATTTGAGTAATAGACTCCAGAGTCTGGACACGAAAACGTTTTAAGAGGGTACTGTTTGAATTTTTCTCGGTCTCGGCGCCAGCTTTACCTCCTAATGTCTTTCAGCGGGCTGACCGGTCAGGACTCAGGAGATTGTCGTGAGTGTTCTGCGTCGGTGAGTCAAAAGTCAAACCCAGCTTGTATTCACACGTACGTGCAGTTGATTACTCATCTAAAGATCGACCGTCTCCCATCCCATGCATGCGTACATATATTGAAATCCACAAGCGTCAATCCAACCCATCGCTCTCCACGCGTGTCCGTGATCAGGCTCACACGTGCAACATCCGAGACTAATACGTACAATCTGGCAATCATATGGAGACTAATGCATACAATCTGGCAATCTGGCAATCATACGTGCAACATCTCTACACCCTCTGTTCGTGAATAGATATCATTATATCATATTGCACTTCCATCAAGATATATGTATAAAAGATTTTATTACCCCTCTTCCCGAGGCATGGGAAGAAAAGCCTATGTAAATTTTGTGGAAAAATCAGTAAAATTATAAATTGGCCCACGAACATGTTGCCCGGTTCGAGGTTTGGGCATAGACTGGCTCTGCTCTGTATTAGTTCACTTATTGTTCTTTGGATATGGTGTGTCTCACTCTAATCTATTGTAGTAAATGTTATTGAAAATAGCTAAAGAGGAAGGTTATATAAGAAAAAAATGGTAAAAAGTCTCCTTAAAATTGTATAATGATATATATATATACACACACACACACACACACACACACACACACATATGCATATGTGTGTATATATATACACATATGCATATGTGTATATATACATATGCATATGTATATGTATATATACATAGTACAATTACCTTGGGCACCTTCCCCTATGTATTTGCATGTGAATTTTTTGAAAATTTTATGATGTTGAGTTTAACCAGTTTACTAACTAGTTCAAACAAGTTTGAACTGAAATTCAAACTAGAGTTTCTTTTTTTTATGATAATTTGATTGTAGATATGTGCTAATTATATATATAAATCAAGAAGTATGCACTACTACGTAACCAGCTATCACAAGCGGCTCAGAACCCCTTTACAAGCGGTTTTATAATCGCTTTAAGCAATCAAGGTGATACCTGGCGGGTATGACAAGCGGTTGCTCGAACCGCCAGTGCCGTGGCACCGAAGCGCTGGGAACGTGTCCAGAAGGCCAGTAGCCGCCACGTGGGGACGCCACAAGCGTTCGTGTTACAAACCGCCAGGAGAACGATATTCGAAGCGGTTAGTATTACTTAACCGCTAGGAGAGCAAGACTCGAAGCGGTTGGACTCACCAACCGTTGTGGAGAGAGTTTTCGATTATATGCATTATAGAATATGTTCTACAAGTGTTTTTGTATATCGCTTTTTGACCGTGAAATTAAATATGAGTGGAGGAGTTTTTATGCAATTAAATATATATTACATATGCATACTCATACACATGTTCACATGCTAGCTCAAGACACAAAAAACGAACTTAATAGTGTAAAAATGGACAAGTACATACACGCAACCGACGCTATAAGTTTGAATGATGAAAAAATGATTATCGAACTCATTTGTTGCATGCGCCACTCTTTATGTCCTTGGTCGACGTGGATGTCGCCATCGCCTCAGCGGTGTCCAACGCAGAAACCTTACATGGAACTCGCCATTTGGAGATACAACCTCGCTGACAAGGAAGCCGATAAGTTGTTCTTGGAGTGCGCGACCGGTGGAGGCGGAGCACGTTAACGTGCTCATCGATGTTAATGACAATTAATTAAGCGGAAGTATATAAATATCCGATCACATGCAATTAATTAAAATGTAAGTTGTAGCTAACAAATTGACATGCATATACTAACCTCAAAGATAATGTTCCAAATTGCCGCCATGGATAAAACTTTGAATATAGTGGAACACGAGTAGCCACATAAGTTGTTTCCAAATTGTCCGCGCTTAACCTTCACGGGAGAAATTTCGAATATCGATGAAGAACCGATATGGCGATGTATATTAATAATAGTTTTTGTAGTACGCACTGAAGTGCTTACTATGACTTCAATTCTTTCTCGAATTCTCCTTTTGCTTCTTCTTAAACTTTGCAAATGTCTTGTTAAGGATGTTAATGAACCATTGGTATTTTTGGACCGGATTCCTTCTTGAGTCATAAACTGTAATCCCGCCGTTGTCAAGCTCGATGACTAGAAGGATCCAAAGAAACCTATTCAGATATTGCAACATATGGATAAGTAGCTACTCGTGACTATCAATGGCTTAAGAAATACAAGAACAAGAGGTTTGTGAGAACACGACTTGAAGTTGAAGGGTAAGTATGTACGGTTTGTAGTGTTGTTTCAACAATGCATGCAAAAGGTATTCCTCAAGTAGCTGTTTTTGCTTGTCAGCCAGATGACCAGATTTTCTCGCTGACAATCTCGGGTCGATGAAGCCAACGCTCTGCTTGCCCGCCTTTTACATCGTTGTATCTCCATTCTACATAAGAAGGATAACTAAGTTAATTAGATTTTCAATTTTGTGGTGCGGAGGAAGCAAACGGTAAACTTAGTAGATCGACACTTACGCACACCAAAGCAGACATGAAAGACACGTTGACCTCGCCTCCTTGGTACACATGGTACAAGTCATCGAATTCCACCATAGTTCTCGTGTTGTTCCCATGAAGAAATACTCATCTTGGAAACGGAGGAGGAACATTGTATATCCTTTAGATGCCCTTTCCATGTACCATTCATGCATTTGACGATCTTGGTTGGGAGATCTTTTATATCCTTTGGATCAATTAGCGCTTTGTCAACTCATACTTCCATTTGATTGGTGCCATTATTGGAATATCCTCGTCTAATGATTTGAGTCCCGCCTCCTTCAGAATGCCATTCTCCTCAAGTCCTCAAAGATCACGATCTTCCACTTTCTTCTTCTTTCCGCCGAAGGAGCCCGTATTTTGCATCGTAGCCTTTCTTATTGTCCTTTGTAGTCGCCATCACAGGCGGCGCGCTGCTCCGCATGACCGAAAGTGCTTCACGCTTTTTTATCTATTTTAAGCTTGACTCGCTTTTTGGCGCAAGTCGCCGCCACATCCGTCTTTACGGATGCAATTAGCTCCTCCGCAGCAAGTCATATGGCCTCTTTGGCGGTTGTTTTGACATTCTCTCGCCGCTTGATGCCGATTTCGTGGGAGGAGGTGCTAGTGTGGGATCTCTCCTCGACATCGAGCTTCTTCCTGGGAGATGCCGGAGGCGCAGGACCGGAGATGTTGGGTGCTTACTTTCAAAGGTGGCGGTGGCGGCGAGTCGGGCTTTTTGTGGAGCGGAGGTGAAGGAGGCGTGGCTCGACCATCGGGAAGCATTGCGTCTGGCGACGCCGAGGAGTCGTGGGTTGTCGGCGTGGAGGAGGCGTGCTTGCTCTCGAGCCGCTCAAATTGCGGGCCTCTCTTGCCGGAGATATAACCTCCACACCATCTGGAAATATGATGTACTTTTTGCGCCATAGGATGAATGTGCCATGGAGGGCTGTCCCAAGGTTGGTCACCTCGCCGCCCCAGAATATCGAGAACGAGATCTTCGGCCCCCACCACCTCTTCCACCGTGACCTTGGAGTATCCGGAGGGTATCCGTTGCGGGAATGTCCGCCCGCCCCACCGGATAAGCCATGCCGTAAGCCACCTTGAAGGAGAGGTTACGATATCAATGTGTAGCTCAGACCGGCGGCGAACCTTGATGCTGCCCACGGATGACGGGCGTCGGGTCGCTCACATAGGCCACGGCGACGCCAAGAATCGCTTTTTGGCGCGGTCGGATCGATCACGGATTCCGCGCCGCTCAACATTGGTCGAACGTAGTGCTCCTCGGTCGCTCATTGCTTCGACACTTTTTGCGTGACTGTGTCATCGATGGAAGCCTTCGAGCTCTAAGCTCTTCCTCCAATCGCTCACTCTACCCCGATCTCCTCTTGCTTCGCCCCGACTCGTAAGTGCTTGAGTCTTTGGCAAAGCCGCGCCTCCATGGCACCTTCCCGAAACCTCGTGTCCGCCCCGTGCTCGTGGTTTTGAAGGGCATATGTTAGCTTGTCATTCTCCCCGTCTGCCGCCAGGATCCCGACCGAAGTCCGCCGATTGCTTATGCAATCCTTTCACCAACTTCTGGACTGCTTGTGCCATCACCAAGCTATCATTATCGCAAGGGCTGCCCTCGTGACCCAATAACCAATTGCGCATGCGGGCTCCCAATTTCGCCAGTATAATATTGTGCCGCCAAGCTCATCTTCCCGCTTGTCCCATTTCTTTGCGGCTTTGATGTAACCACCGTCCCGAGATGGTGGTGGTATTTCTTCTTCGTGCATTCACCTTGTTTTTCTCTCTCGCACTGCCCCGCATCCGACAACCTTGTACTCCTCGAAGCATCCCAATGATCGGCCAAATTAGGAAATTTATTGAAGTCCGCCTTTCTCCTTTGTCGATGTACTTGCGGGTGAGGGACGACTTCCATCGCCGAAAGGAAGTTGCCATCTTCTTCAAAGCCCATCTCTTGGCCTTCGTTTCAGATCCTTCGGAAAAGTGAAATTTTCCTTTATATCATTCCGAGCAGCCCTTGGTAGTCGCAGGACTTCACCCATTTCGATGTCGATTGGGACGTGATCCTCACGTGGTAGCCGCAAGCGTTGTTGAAAGGCCCAATTGCTGATTCCGGCTAGCAGACTCGTCGCTGTTTAATTTTGTTATCACGCATTTTGTCGAAGGCTTTTTGTTAGGTCCTCGATTCATTCCGGACGGGTGGCCGATGAGGTACCGGCCGATACACAAACACATATAATATGAATGATTTTAGAATAATTAAATGTTTACGGTGAATTTATAATGGGTAAGAGTATACCTCGGTACCGTTGTTAACGGCCTCATCGACAACACAAGAAGAAACATCGTGATTTTCCGTGATCGCTGATAACGGCCTCATTGGCTAAGACGCTACCCAACAAGAATGGTCTCGAACAATGATTTTCCGCTTCATCGTATTCCGGTCACCACGCCTTGGTGTCGCCATCTAGAGTAGAGCAAATCTCGAGGCTTAGATTATATACGAAGACAAGATTGTTGAGAACAATTCGAGGCTTAGATTATATATGAACTTTCTGCATGCAATCATATACTTACACATTTCACATGATACATATACAATTGACAATTCACATATACTTATACATTTCACATATACTTACACATTTCACATAGACTTACACATTTCACAAGATACATATACAATTGACAATTCACATATCCTTACACATTTCACATAGACTTACACATTTCACAAGATACATATACAATTCACAATTCATATATATTATTTGTTTAATAAAAAAAACTAATCATTCTTATTCCACACTAATAAGGAATGATTCATTAATTTTTATTCAAAAATTTTACCGAGTGTACGCCTTCATCCGACCAAATTTCAATCTGAATAAAGGATAGA
Organism: Guadua angustifolia; assembly: GCA_036346375.1. NCBI lineage: Eukaryota > Viridiplantae > Streptophyta > Magnoliopsida > Poales > Poaceae > Guadua > Guadua angustifolia. The sequence goes on from CM070517.1 coordinate 24,426,643, forward strand.
TTGTGATTACGCCCCTGCAGGCATAAATAAAGAGGAATGTTAATGAATCACCGATGGAGAGCAGAAAACTAAATCATCGACAACAATTTAGCAACTATTGTAGTAAAAAATATATGAAGTGCTAGTAAAAATATAATAACACATTTCACATATACTTACACATTTCACATATACTTACATATACTTCTAATGCCGACACTAGTAGTCACTTGGCTATTATTTGAGTTGAACCCATTAAGGCCGCACATGGCTACATCTACTTGATTTACTTAACTCACCGACATTAAAGAACATTGATATGAAGGAATATGTATTGTGGAGAATGGAATCCAAGTATTAGTCATAGGATTAATCACATGCATCTGCATGGATTAATTTTACTTCCACCGCTACAATGTGACAAAGGAGAGATTAATATGTGAGCAGGGAGTACTACTCTACTGGCTCGCTCTTCATCCGCCGACTACTACTCCTCCCTCCCCCGCACCGACCATAACACATGAACACTAACAGAACAAAAACCATTTCATAGCCATCCATTCAACACTCCTTGTGGGCACTAATCACAACACTTCATAGCCATCCACTAATCACAAAGACAACATAAACACTCCTTGTGGGCATTTCACCAACACCTTGTGTGCATAAAAACAGAGAGAGCAGAGGGGGCGTTTACTGCACTCTAGGATCTCCGTCCTCCGGTGGAATGGCGGGCGGCGCCGAGCGGTGGCAGAGGAGGTCCTTAGCAGGTGGCGCTGGCGCTGGGACTCACGAGGTGGCGGCACCGAGAAAATTTGGGTTGTGAGGAAGGGACTTAGAAAATTTGGGGTGTGAGGAAGAGCGGCAAGATGAACTTTATATAGGGCACTCCATTTTCTACAAGCGGTTAGTAATAACAACCGCCAGAAGTCCTCTAAGCGTTAGTATTATCAACCGCTAGAAGAGGACTTCTACAAGCTGTTGGTATTACTAACCGCTGCGTAACGCATGGATGGGCGGACAGTGAAAGGTTTTATGCAGCGGTTGGTATTACCAACCGCTTGTAGAGGGTATGCTCTAAGCGTTCGTAATACCAACCGCTTGTAAACGTCTTGACCGCGTAATATTAAAAACAATACGGTGCCCACATAGCTCGATAAGATCTCTTCCTCCTCGGCTAGCGCGTGGCGCTTGAGTGTACGGCTCAACCACCCCTGTTCAACCCGCTCGCCCCCTTGCCATTCTTTTTTTTTATCAGGCCTTCTACAAGCGGTTGGTATTACTAACCGCTTGTAGATCGTGATTTCTAGCGGTTCTTACTACCAACCGCTAGAAGTTGGTAGAGCTTTAAACTCTCTAAGTCCCCGCATGCACTCTCCCACACCTTCAAATTTTCTAAGTCCCAAGCGCCTCCTCTCTCGTCAAGACGCCCTCCTCCTCTCTTTTTCATGCCCACAAGGTGTTCGTGAAATGCCCACAAGGAGTTTTGTTGATATATTCATGTTGGAGTAAAGAAAATATTGTTGATGGTAATTTGTTTCACTCTTTGAAGCAATTAATTCATGTCGACGGCTTCATCAAATGGCGAGACGAAGAGACAACTAGAGGCATTATGATGAAGCTATCGTGTCCTCGGCGCGAGATCCTCAGAATGTGTTCACCTCCGTACATCCAAGAATCCATCCCGAGTGTTCATGAAGTGTTCAATATGTCGGTAAGTTTTGAAGTTATTCATTTGTTCATATTCCTTGACTTTCACCTTCCGCTCCATTCTTTCGCTTGAAGGGCACAAGATGTCCAGATTAGGTAAGTGATAAAGCCACCATAGTCTTGAAAATCTTGCAATGCAAATTGTCTGCATTACAAGAAGATTTGTCGCCAAGGAGAGTTCACAGATCCGATACCTAGTGTCTATAAGAGGAGAGATGCACATCCACTGCTTCGATGACAACAAGAGTATTAAAAAGCTAGAAGAAAGGATGGAAAGAGTAGAGGACATGCTAAAGAAATTAGTTAATATAGCTATCATTGTAATGTTGCTCCTTTTAGTTAATATAGCTATCATTGTAATGTTATAAATTTCACATCGCTTTTGGGGTTTTTGTATGGGAATTTATGAGCTAACTATGCTAAGCTGAATTTCTTTTTTATGGTAAAATTTACGCAATTCTTTCATAGAGTGGATATAAATTTTCAGTTTTGTTCTCATTTTAAAATGTGTACAAATGGTTTTCAAACTTTGTTTTCATTTTAAAATTTGTATAAATAATTATGTACAAGCAATGTTAAACATCAACATATCAACATGATCATATGGAATAATTTGTATACAAGTAGTACATCTTAAGTCTTCGCTTTTACAATTGTTCCTTCGTTATGATCGTGACGTATGTAGGAGCATCGACATCATCGCCACGCAGACGCTTATGTCGACATCAATCGTAAAAGGAGGGAGCTCGCCGAATCGACCATACTCTTCCTCGCTTGGTGACGTTCTCAACTCCTACAATCCTTCGCTTGCCTTGGAGAACCACATGTCGCTTTGGCATTACCTTTTGCTTGTCCTTCGCTTCTTAGGTTTGCTTGACATGTCCATTACATAGAAGACTGGATCACATCGTCATGAGAACAAACGGTTCGCGCTTATAGCCGACTTCGTGAGATCCACGGTTGTCATGCCGTATTTGTCGACCTTCACACCGCTTGGAGTCACTTGACCCATTGGCACTTAAATAGAGGGACCTTCAGAGGTCCATAGTCGAGCTCCCATATTTCTTCTATGAAACCATAATATGTGTCCAACTCCGCCATTGTTGTCTTGGCGTCTATACTGACACCATTGCTCGTTGGTGCTCCCGTTATCCTCGAATCGTGTAGAATGTGTAACCATTGATCTCATACCCTTGAATGTCACGATTTCTTGTGATGGTCCCCGAGCTGCTGCTGTAATAGTTCATCGCTTGACCCTTCCTCAAGGATGTACTTCAGAGCTACCGCCAAAAGAATCCATGTGCTTCGTGGTTATCCAACTCTCTGTCTTCCTCTGTGAACTCGTGGCGAGGACACTCTTGTGTCAAGGACATAGGGGCGCACTATAGTTGATTGCTTCGTAACAGTGAAATGTGCTTGCTTGAATGCAACAAGATCATTGCATGCAACCGATTGCCTTCCTATTGTCCTTTGCCCCGTAGCCTCCTCGTGTCGTGATATGGGGACGCCGATAGATTTAGATCATTCATGTAATCCACACAAAACTCTATCACCTCCTCCGCCACGTAGCCCTCGGCAATGCAGCCTTCCGGACGCGAACGGTTACGACGTATTTCTTGAGGACACTCATGTACCTCTCGAAAGGAACATGTTGTGCAGATACATCGTCCGAGGATACCTATCTCCTTGACAAGGTGAACGGTGAGATGAACCATGATATCAAAGAATGCAGGAGGAAAGATCATCTCGAGGCTAACCAAACTTTGTACCACATCGCCTCCAACTTAGGCGCTTTAGCTGGTTCGACAACCTTCTGCGAAATGGCGTTCAGAAGGAACATAGCTTTGTGATTGTCCCCGCACCCACTCGGCAAGATACCTCGACACCACGGAGCAATCAGGTCATCAACACAAGGCGCTATGGGATTTTAGGCCTTGGAGTTTGTTCTCTTCGTGTTTACGAGTCTCTTTACATTTGAGGAGTATCCGTAAGGGACCTTCACACTGCTCAAACACTCAATCATGCTTTTTTTCTTCTTTGCTTGGAGTGTAGCTCGCAGGATGTAGAAAAGTTGTTTTGTCCTTCTTTGTTTTTCTGATGTAGGTCACCCTCACCTCCATGTCTTCAAGGTCCTTCCGAGCTTGCGCAGTATCTTTCGATTTGCCATACATATCTATGTAGCCTAGCAGTTCAAGCAAACATTTTTCGTGATGTGCATGAAGTCAAGCGAGTGACGAACCTCCAAATCTTCCCAATACTAAGCAGTCCCAAAATATTGATTTCTTCTTCCATGTGGGTGCATGACCATCCTCGCTCGCACGCATGTATGCTTCCAAGACCCTTCCCAAATACTACTTTCAGATCCTTTATCATAGCAAACACAAGTCGCCCATTACGATGCCGAGGCTTAACACGAATTTCGTTCTGCTAAATTTATCGCTTTTCCACCTCAAAGCATGACTGCCAGAAGAAACTCATGGTGGCCCATGTACACACACTTCCGAGAGTTTTTCAGTACATGCAATTGTTTCATCTATGCACTGGTGCGAGCTTTAAACCCTTTGACAGCTTTGGCGGACAGTTATGAGAGCAGCCAATCGTTGATTGTTACAAACAACAATGCACGCAGTTGAAATACTCTCTTTGTACTCATCCCAAACCCGTACACCATCCTCCCACAACTTCACAAGGTCTTCAACCAATGGCTTCGTGTAGACATCGATGTCGCTTCCAGGTTGCTTCGGCCTTCGATCAACAATGGCATCATGATGTACTTCCGCTTCATGCACAACCATGGAGGAATGTTATAGATGCAAAGCGCCACAAAGCCAAAGCTATGGATGTCGCTCAACCGACCGAAAGGATTCATCCCATCGGTGCTCAACCCAAACCTTATGTTTCGACCATTTGCAAAGTTCGTAAGCCCGATCTACTTTCCTCCACCGCGAGCCATCTGCAGGTGTCTAAGCATCCCGCCTTCCTTACGCTTCTTCGCATGCCAACGCATCATCTTGGCATGACCTTCGTTAGCAAACAGACGCTTCAACCGGGGATCACAGGAAATACCACAATACTTTGGCCGAGTTCTTCTTCGACGATTCCCATCTAATTCACGGATCGCCACGCTGCACCTTATACCGATTCTTCGCACACCGGACAAACCTCCAAATCGCATACTCATTGCGATACAGATACAATCGTTAGGACATGCGTATCTTCCGTGACTTGCAATCCTAAAGGGCGAGGACTCGCTTCGCTTCATAATGAGATTCGTAGAGTGTTACCTTCCTAAGCAACTTCTTTACGAGTGATAACAAACCATTGAATGCCTTGTCCGACACACCGCTTGTGGCCTTCCATTGCATGAGTTCTAGTGTAGTACGCAGCTTTTTGTGGCCCCGTCCACGCTTTGGGTACAAAGCGCTTCTGTGGTCCTCTACCATGCTCAAACTTCTTGTATTGTCTTTCCTCTGTGAACTCTCCTCTCCATCACGGAGCATCCGATCTAACTCATCATCGCCATACTGCCGATCAGATCTTCCACGGACCCATATTGAGTGGTGTCCCAGATACCGCTGGCTCTATCTTCCTCTTCTTCATCTTCTTTATCATCTTCCCGTCAATCGCCTCTGCTTTCTCCATGGTGGGTCCAGCAGTATAGTTTGCAATGAAACCTCTCGTGATCACATGGCTCATAACCATCCATCGCTCGAGTGCTCCTTCTCATTCTTGCAGTCACGATGGACAACGATGAAGCTTCCTCGAGGCAAAATGCAACTACCGTGTCGAGAAACTCCTTCATGCCATCTCTCGAACTCTCTTGACCGACGGTCCGCATTGTACATCCATTGCGGTTCATCTACACCAATAAAAATAATAACAACATCTATCACAATATTTAATTAATTAAAGCTAACTATGTCTAATAGTTTTGTATTTTTAATCATTCGCATTCTTTTAACTAAAGCCAACTAATTATTTCTAATCCTGCTGCATTTTTTAAAATAAAACTAACTAATTGTTACATGTTCAGCAAACCTTTTCTATCATCCGCATTTTAATTTTACTAAATAAAAATTATTTTTACCTTTTCCCCACCTTTGTAATTTTTCATCGTTTCACATTTATTGCATTTCATTCCATACACCAAACAATATATCGCCTTAAGAACAAAAAAATAAGCCAACAATGTAAACAATACTAATAATTCCCACAAGAACAAAACATGATTTCTCAACATCCAATGCACAAAAAATATATATATATGGGGAGATGGATGTCAAGAACATATTACTCACCTTAGAAACAATTAATTCCAAGCTAATAACCTCAATTGAAAATTTTGGCAAGACTCTCCCCATGAATCGCTATCGCCCACCACTCTGTCCTGTCTGTGCGAGCTCGGGAGGAAGATGGGGTTTAAATGCGCCTGGGGACGGGGTCTCTACAAGCGGTTCTACACACTAACCGCTCGATCTCCACCTATAGAAGCGGTTCGAGTTTTGAACCGCTTCGATATCTAGAAGCGTTCTAGACACTAACCGCTTCTAAAGATGGGACTCCAAAAGGGGTTCGTGTCAAGAACCGCTTCTAGACCCCCTCCCTCCTGCTGCCCACTTAACCGCTTGGTACGTAGAGCACAAGCGTGCGCTTCTAACCGCTTGTGATAGACCGGTTGTGAAGGCCGGTTCAGAGTAGTGATGTGATCTAAATTCATTCAAATCTTTGAATTCGAGTATATTTTTTCAAAGGTATGTGTTTTATTTGAATTGTTATAGATAGTTATATACCTTAAAACTGAAAGTTTCAAAAAATATACTTGAATTTGGCTTGAATTCACGCATTTAAAATTATGGTGCCCAAGCCCCATAGTGCCTCATTTCGACATCGTATACATATATATACATATACATATATAATGGTTCTATACTTCTGAGAGTACGTACTCCCACCTCTACCAGTATACTGCTTAAATGATATTATTATACATCTTTATCCTTTTGAGTATACTCTAATACTGATTATAAGATACTCTAAAGTGAGTTTCATGAAAAATTTTATCAAAGTCTACCTTTTATAGTATAATTTGTTTATATACTTCTTTCATATATGTAAAAGGATATATAGCAAAAAAAATAAAGGGTTTCAATGAATTTTTTTCTTAACCATGCCGCATTCACTACTACGTATCACAAGCGGTTGGTCGAACCGCTTGTGCCGTGACACCGTAAGCGTTGGGAAGGTGTTCGGGAGGGCCAAGGAGCCGCCACGGGGACTCCACAAGCGGTTCGTGTTATAAACCGCCAGGAGAAGAATATCCGAAGCGTTAGTCTTACCAACCGCCAGGAGAGCAAGACTCGAAGCGGTTGAGTCACCAACCTCTTGTGGAGAGAGTTTTCGATTATATGTATTTTAGAATATGTTCTTACAAGTTGTTTTTGTATATCGCTTTTGACCATAAAATTAAATATGAGGAGGAGTTTTTTATGAATTAAATATATATTGCATATGCATACCGATACACATGTTCACAAGCTAGCTAGCTAGCTCACTACACTAAAAAACGAACTTAATAGTGTAAAAATGGACAAGTACATAGACGCAACCAACGCTATAATTTTGAATGATGAAAAAATGATTATCGAACTCATTTCTTGCATGCGCCACTTTTTTTGTCCTTGGTCGACGTGGATGTCGCCGCAGCTCATCGGTGTTCAACTCGAAACATTACGTGAACTCGCCATTTCGAGATACAACCTCGCCGACAATGAAGCCGATGAGTTGTTCTTGGAGTGCGCGCACCGGTGAGGCGGAGCACGTTAACGTGCTCATCGATGTTAATGACAATTAATTAAGCGGAAGTATATAAATATCCGATCACATGCAATTAATTAAAATGTAAGTTGTAGCTAACAAATTGACATGCATATACTAACCTCGGCATAATGTTCCAAATTGCCGCCATGGATAAAACTTTGAATATAGTGGAACACGAGTAGCCACATAAGTTGTTTCCACCATCCGGCGCTTAACCTTCAAGGGAGAAATTTCGAATATCGATGAAGAACCGATATGGCGATGTATATTAATAATAGTTTTTGTAGTACGCACTGAAAGTGCTTACTATGACTTCAATTCTTTCTCGAATTCTCCTTTTTGTCGCTTCTTGAACTTTGCAAATGTCCTGCTCAGACGCCAATGAACCATTGGTATTTTTGGACCGATTCCTTCTTGAGTCATAAACCGTAATCCTACCGTTGTCAAGCTCGATGACTAGAAGGATCCAAAGGAAACCTATTCGATATTGCAACATATGCGTAAGTAGCTACTCGTACTATCAATGGCTTAAGAAATACAAGAACAAGAGGTTTGTGAGAACACGACTTGAAGTTGAAGGGCGTATATGTACGGTTTGTAGTGTCGCTTCAACAATGCATGCAAAAGGTATCCTCAAGTAACGATTTTTGCTTGTTGTATGACCAGATTTTCTCGCTGACAATCTCTCGGGTCGATGAAGCCAACGCTCGCTTTGCCCGCCTTCGTGATCGTTGTATCTCCATTCTACATAAGAAGGATAACTAAGTTAATTAGATTTTCAATTTTGTGGTGCGGAGGAAGCAAACGGTAAACTTAGTAGATCGACACTTACAGACACCAAAGGACATGAAAGACACGTTGACCTCGCCTCCTTGGTACACATGGTACAAGTCATCGAATTCCACCATAGTTCTGTGTTGTTCTCATGAAGAAATACTCATCTTGGAAACGGAGGAGGAACATTTGATATCCTTTAGATGCCCTTTCCATGTACCATTCATGCATTTGACGATCTTGGTTGGGAGATCTTTTATATCCTTTGGATCAATTAGCGCTTTGTCAACTCATACTTCCATTTGATTGGTGCCATTGGAAGATCCTGGTCTAATGATTTGAGTCCCGCCTCCTTCAGAATGCCATTTTCTCAAGTCCTCAAAGACTCACGATCTTCCACTTTCTTCTTCTTTCCCGCCAAGGAGCCCGTGTATTTTGCATTGTAGCCTTTCTTATTGTCCTTTGTAGTCGCCATCACAAAGCGGCGGCGCTGCTCCGCATGACCGAAAGTGCTTCACGCTTTTTTATCTATTTTAAGCTTGGGCTCGCTTTTTGGCGCAAGTCGCTCGCCACATCCGTTTTACGGATGCAGCTAGCTCCTCCGCAATGATCATATGGCCTCTTTGGCGTTGCTTTGACATTCTCTCGTCACGGATGCCGATTTCGTGGGAGGAGGTGCTAGTGCGGATCTCTCTTTCGACATCGAGCTTCTTCCTGGGAGATGCCGGAGGCGCAGTGACCGCAGATGTTGGGTGCTTTACTTTCAAAGGGGTGGTGGCGGCGGAGTCGGGCTTTTTGTGGAGCGGAGGTGGAGGAGGCGTGGCTCGACCACCGGGAAGCATTCCGCAAAGCGACGCCGAGGAGTCGTGGGTTGTCGGCGTGGAGGAGGCGTGCTTGCTCTCGAGCTGCTCAAATTGCGGGCCTCTCTTGCCGGAGATATAGCCTCCACACCATCTGGAAATATGATGTGCTTTTTGCGCCAGAGGATGAATGTGCCATGGAGGGCTCGTCCAAGCTTTGTCACGCTGTCGCCTCAAAGAATCTCGAGCACGAGATCTTCGGCCCCCACCACCTCTTCCACCGTGACCTTTGAGTATCCGGAGGGTATCCGTTGCGTGGAATGTCCGCCCGCTCCACCGGATAAGCTATGCCGTAAGCCACCTTGAAGGTGAGGTTACGATATCAATGTGTAGCTCGTGACCGGCGCGTAACCTTGATGCTGCCCACGGATGACGGGCTCGCGGGTCGCTCACATAGGCCACGGCGACGACGCAAGAATCGCTTTTTTGGCTGCTCGATCGATCACGGATTCCGCGCCGCTCAACATTGGTCGAACGTAGTGCTCCTCGGTCGGCTGATTGCTTCGACACTTTTTGCGTGACTGTGACATCGATGGAAGCCTTCGAGCTCTAAGCTCTTCCTCCAATCGCCCACTCTACCCCGATCTCCTCTTGCTTCGCCCCGCCTCGTAAGTGCTTGAGTCTTTGGCAAAGCCGCGCCTCCATGGCACCTTCCCGAAACCTCGTGGTCCGCCCCGGTGCTCGTGGTTTTGAAGGGCATATGTTAGCTCGTTATTCTCCCCGCCCATCACCAAGTTTCGACCGAGTCCGCCGATGGCTTCTACAATCCTTTCACCAACTTCTTGGACTGCTTGCCATCACCAAGCTACCACATCGCAAGTTTGCCCCGTGAGCCAAGAACCAATTGCGCAAGGGGCTCCCAATCCTCGCCTGTAGAACATCGTGTCGCCAAGTTCCTCTTCCCGCTTGTCCCATTTCTTTGCAGTTTTGATGTAACCACCGTCCCGAGATGGTGGTGGTATTTCTTCTTCCGGCATTCACCCTGCTTTTGTCTCTCGCGCCTGCCCCGTGATCCGACCGCTTGTATTCCTCGAAGCATCCCAATGATCGCCACTTAGGAAATTGATTGAAGTCCGCCTTTCTCCTTTGTCGATGTACTTGCGGGTGAGGGACGACTTCCACCGCCGAAAGGAAGTTGCCATCTTCTTCAAAGCCCATCCCTTGGCCTTCGTTCAGATCCTTCCGAAAAGTGAAATTTTCCTTCATATCATTCCGCAGCGCCTTGGTAGCCGCAGGACTTCGCCCATTTCGATGTCGATTGGGACGTGATCCTCACGTGGTAGCCGCAAGCGTTGTTGAAAGGGCCAATTGCTGATTCCGGCTAGCACACTCCGCCGCTGCCCACTTTGGTTATCACGCACTTTGTCGGCTTTCTTGTTAGGTCCTCGCTGCATTCCGGACGGGTGGCCGATGAGGTACCGGTCGATACACAAACACATATAATATGAAAGATTTTATAATAATTAACATGTTTACGGTGATTTTATAATGGGTAAGAGTATACCTCGGCATCAGCTGTTAACGGCCTCATCGTCGCCACAAGAAAGACCATCGCGATTTTCCAGACGTTGTTAACGACCTCATCGGCAAACAAGAAGACCATCGCGATTTTCCGCGTGAGTGTTAACGGCCTCATTGGCTAAGGTGCTACCCAACAAGAATGGTCTCGAACATCGATTTTCCTCGCTCATCGAAAAGCCGGGTCACCACGCCTTGGTGTCGCCATCTAGAGTAGAGCAAATCTCGAGGCTTAGATTATATATGAAGACAAGATTGTTGAGAATTTTAACTCTTTGAGGTGTGAGGGAGCGCAGAACTTACACATTTCACATAAACTTACACATTTCACATGATACATATACAATTGACAATTCACACATACTTATTTGCTTAATAAAAAATACAATTGACAATTCACACATACATATACAATTCACACATATCGGATGCTCTCCTTAATAAAAAATACAATTGATAATGCTTTTAACTATAATGATTCACACATAAGTTCCTCAAGACATTTCATTTCATTCATTGATCCCGAGTACTTATCTCAAAGCTATCGTGAGAGGTAAGTACTCCAGATCAATGAAGAAGAGGAGCGGAGGAAGCCTATGGACAAGTGGTACCAAGAAGACAAAGAACTAAGTCTATTTGAAGCGAGCATGTCTCCAAATGGCTTCACCTCTCTGTAATTTGACGCCTCGTGACATCCATGTTTTTGAACTTGCAGGGCTTATTTTTTTTGAAAATCATATTAGTGTGGAATAAGAATGATACATACTTATACATTTCACATATACTTACACATTTCACATGATATATATACAAATTGACAATTCACATATACTTACACATTTCACATGATATGTATACAATTGACAATTCACATATACTTACACATTTCACATGATACATATACAATTGATAATTATATATTATTGCTTATTTGCTCAATAAAAAAATATGAATGACACGATTATCGCATGCCATCATTTACAAAAATGAAATAACGTTATAAATCCATTATAGTTGTGGATTTGTAACCTTATTTCATTTTTGGAAATGATGACATGCAATGTGGAAACCGTGTGATTCATTATTTTGTTTTATTGAGCAATACAATAATATTCTAAAGAATATATGAGTTGGGCCCTCAGATCTTGGGCAAATAAGCAAACTCAAGCTCCGCTTTTACCCTACCATCCTCCCTTGCATAGTTTTAAGTTTTAAGTTTCAATACAAACATTGCTAAACATTAGGCACTTGCTTAGGCCCTTTTGCATCGGCTTCTTGCTAGTGGAACATATATGTTTGATCTCAGAGTGCATCGAAGGAATCATCCGATGTGTAATCCGCACAAAAGGCAGAGCCAAGCATCTTCCTTGAGGGGGGAAAAACACCTTGTCAAAAACATTACAATAAAAGTGGTTCTATCTTGCTCACATAGAAGAAGAAAACTACACTACTAAATATATGACCAATTAAAAGAGCATCCTGGAATCAAAAAGAAAAAGGATAATAAATTGTTAAATTAAATTCTACGGTTCATGTACAGAAAAGTAAACTTATGTGTAGCTAATGAGAAATCTAGCTTCTACTAGCTTGCTTGCAAAGAAAATGGGAAAAAGGTTACAATTTAATTACAATTTGCAAATGCTATCCAATATCATGTTATCACGAACTTATTGGTCCACAGAGCCCTCATGTTATCAAATCGCAGCCTTCAGCACACACAAAAAACCTTGTGGGCATTTAGTCGAACACCTTGTGGGCAGCAGAATAAAGAGGGAAGAGGAGAGCGCGGGGCTATACCACCGTTCTCCCGTGGAATGGTGGCGTGGCGGCGCTTGGTGGCCGAGGACGCGGCGCGGCTTCCGCGGCGAGGCGCTGGCGAGGTGGGTGAGGAGGCGGCGACGAGGTCACGCCTGCTCGGGGTCGAGTGGCGCCGGGATGGTGGAGTGGCGCCGGGGGTGGAGTGGCGCTGGGATGGTGGTGTGGCGGACGAGGCCGACGGCGTCGACGAGGACGGCGGCGCGGGATCTGGACGGAGGCGGCGGCGGTGAGACACAGGAGCGAGGTCTGAGAGCGCGCGGGGACTTAGAAAATTTGTTGTCTGAGCGCGGGGACTTAGAAAATTTGGTCTGTGGACGTCCTTATACCGGGAAGTCACCTCTACAAGCGGTTGGTATTAAAAACCGCTTGTGGAAGGGCTTTTACAAGCGGTTGGTAATACCAACCGCTTGTAGAAGTGCCAACCGGGTAATATTCAAAAGTATCTGGTGTGCATATCGTTCGATAAGATCTCTTCCTCCTCGGCTAGCGCGGCGTTTGAGTGTGCGGGCTCGCCCACCCCTGTTCGAACCCGCCGCGCCTTGCCATTCTTTTTTTTTTATGCATCTTCTACAAGCGGTTGTTACTAAGAACCGCTTAGAGATTTTCTACAAGCGGTTGGTATTACTAACCGCTTGTAAAGCCCTTCCACAAGCGGTTTTAATACCAACCGCTTGTAGAGGTGACTTCCCAGATAAGGACGCCCACAGCACCAAATTTTCTAAGTCCCCGCCGACAACAAATTTTCTAAGTCCTCGAAGGCCTTCTCTCTGTCAAGCGCCCTCCTCGCTTCTCTTTTCATGCCCACAAGGTGTTCGTGAAATGCCCACAAGGAGTTTTGTTCATATGTTGATGTTGGAGTAATGAAAAATATTGTTAATGCTAAGTTGTTTCACTCTTTGAAGCTATTAATTCATGTCGACGGCTTCATCAAATGGCGAGACGAAGAGACAACTAGATGCATTGCGGATGAAGCTATCGTGTCCTCGGCGCGAGATCCTCAGAATGTGTTCACCTCCCGTACATCCAAGAATCCATCCCGAGTGTTCATGAAGTGTTCAATATGTCGGTAAGTTTTTGAAGTTATTCATTTGTTCATATTCCTTGACTTTCACCTTCCGCTCCATTCTTTCTGCTTGAAGGGCACAAGATGTCCAGATTAGGCAAGTAATGATAAAGCCACCATGGTCTTGAAAATCTTGCAATGCAAATTGCTGCATTACAAGAAGATTTGTCGCCAAGTGATGATGGCCGACGGTCAGAACATTTAATCCTCAAGCAAGCCGAGAGATGCACATCCGCCGCTTCGATGACAACAAGAGTATTAAAAAGCTAGAAAACGCATGGAAAGAGTAGAGGACATGCTAAAGAAATTAGTTAATATAGCTATCATTGTAATGTTGCTCCTTTTAGTTAATATAGCTATCATTGTAATGTTGTAAATTTCACATCGCTTTTGGGGTTTTTGTATGGGAATTTATGAGCTAACTATGCTAAGCTGAATTTCTCTTTGTATGTCTGTAATTTTTTTTTTAGGTATGCTAAAATTTATGCAAATTCCTTCATAGAGTGGATATAAATTTTCGTGCTTTGTTCTCATTTTAAAATTTGTACAACTGGTTTTCGTGCTTTGTTTTCATTTTAAAATTTGTAGAAATAATTTTGTAGAAATTATGTACAAGCAATGTTAAACATCAACATATCAACATGATCATATGGAATAATTTGTATACAAGTAGTACATCTTAAGTCTTCGCTTTACAATTGTTCCTTCGTTATGATCGTGACGTATGTAAGGAGCATCGACATCACTATCACGCAGGACGCTTATGTCGACATCAATCGTAAAAGGAGGGAGCTCGTCGAATCGACCATACTCTTCCTCGCTTGTGACGCTTCTCAACTCCTACAATCCTTCGCTTGCCTTGGAGAACCACATGTCGCTTTGGCATTACCTTTTGCTTGTCCTTCGCTTTTTAGGTTTGCTTGACATGTCCATTACATAGAAGACCGGATCACATCGTCATGAGAACAAACGGTTCGCGCTTATAGCCGACTTCGTGAGATCCACGGTTGTCACGCCGATTTGTCGACCTTCACACCGCTTTGGAGTCACTTGACCCATTGGCACTTAAATAGAGGGACCTTCAGAGGTCCATAGTCGAGCTCCCATATTTCTTCTATGAAACCATAATATGTGTCCAACTCCGCCATTGTTGTCTTCGGCGCTATACGACACCGCTGCTCGTTGGTGCTCCTGTTATCCCGGATCCGTGTAGAATGTGTAACCATTGATCTCATACCCTTGAATGTCACGATTTCTTGTGATGGTCCCCGAGCCAAGCATTGCAATAGTTCATCGCTTGACCCTTCCTCAAGGATGTACTTCAGAGCCACCGCCGAAAGAATCCATGTGCTTCGTGGTTATCCAACTCTCTGTCTTCCCCGTGAACTCGCGACGAGGACACTCTTGTGCTGATCTACATAGGGGCGACTATAGTTGATTGCTTCGTAACGTTGAAATGTGCTTGCTTGAATGCAACAAGATCATTGCATGCAACCGATTGCCTTCCTATTGTCCTTTGCCCCGTAGCCTCCCTCGTGTCGTGATATGGGGACGCCGATAGGATTTAGATCATTCATGTAATCAACACAAAACTCTATCACCTCCTCCGCCACGTAGCCCTCGGCAATGCAGCCTTCCGGACGCGAACGGTTACGGACGATTTTTCAGACACTCATGTACCTCTCGAAGGGAACATGTTGTGCAGATACATCGTCCGAGGATACCTATCTCCTTGACAAGGTGAACGGTGAGATGAACCATGATATCAAAGAATGCAGGAGGAAAGATCATCTCGAGGCTAACCAAACTTTGTACCACATCGCCTCCAACTTAGGCGCTTTAGCTGGTTCGACAACCTTCTCGAAATGGCGTTCAGAAGGAACATAGCTTTGTGATTGTCCCCGCACCCACTCGGCAAGATACCTCCGATACCACCGGAGCAATCAGTGTCATCAACACAAGGCGCTCATGGGATTTTAGGCCTTGAAGTTTGTTCTTTCGTGTTTACGAGTCTCTTTACATTTGAGGAGTATCCGTAAGGACCTTCACACTGCTCGACACTCAATCATGCTTTTTTTCTTCTTTGCTTGGAGTGTAGCTCGCAGGATGTAGAAAAGTTGTTTTGTCCCTTCTTTGTTTTTCGATGTAGGTCACCTCACCTCCATGTCTTCAAGGTCCTTCCGAGCTTGCAAGTATCTTTCGATTTGCCATACATATCTATGTAGCCTAGCGTGTTCAAGCAAACATTCTTCGTGATGTGCATGAAGTCAAGCGAGTGACTTAACCTCCAAAACTTCCCAATACTGGCAGTCCCAAAATATTGATTTCTTCTTCCATGTGGGTGCATGACCATCCTCGCTCGCACGGTATGCTTCCAAGACCCTTCCCAAATACTACTTTCAGATCCTTTACCATAGCAAACACATGTCGCCCATTACGATGCCGAGGCTTAACACTAATTTCTGCTCCCTGCTAAATTTATCGCTTTTCCACCTCAAAGCATGATCGCCAGAAGAAACTCATGCGGGGCCCATGTACACACACTTCCGAGAGTTTTTCAGTACATGCAATTGCTTTCATCTATGCACTGGTGCAGCTTTAAACCCTTTGACAGCTTTGGCGGACAGTTATCGAGAGCAGCCAATCGTTGATTGTTACAAACAACAATGCACGCAGTTGAAATACTCTCTTTGTACTCATCCCAAACCCGCACACACCATCCTCCCACAACTTCACAAGGTCTTCAACCAATGGTTTCGTGTAGACATCGATGTCGCTTCCGTGTTGCTTCGCCTTCGATCAACAATGGCATCATGATGTACTTCCGCTTCATGCACGACCATGGAGGAATGTTATAGATGCAAAGCGCCACAAAGCCAAAAGCTATGGATGCTGCTCAACCGACCGAAAGGATTCATCCCATCGGTGCTCAACCCAAACCTTACATTTCGACCTCATTTGCAAAGTTCGTAAGCCCGATCGACTTTCCTCCACCGCGAGCCATCCGCAGGTGTCTAAGCATCCCGCCTTCCTTACGCTCTTCTTCATGCCAACAAGATCATCTTGGCATGACCTTCGTTAGCAAACAGACGCTTCAACCGGGGATCACAGGAAATACCACAATACTTTGGTCATGTTTCTTCTTCAGACGATTCCCATCTAATTCACTCGGATCGCACGCCGCACCTTATACCGATTCTTCGCACACCGACAAACCTCCAAATCGGCATACTCATTGCGATACAGATACAATCATTAGGACAGCGTATCTTCCGTGACTTGCAATCCTAAAGGGCGAGGACTCGCTTCGCTTCATACGAGATTCGTAGAGTGTTACCTTCCGAAGCAACTTTTTACGAGTGATAACAAACCATTGAATGCCTTGTCCGACACACCGCTTTTGGCCTTCCATTGCATGAGCTCTAGTGTAGTACGCAGCTTTTTGTGGCCCCGTCCACGCTTTGGGTACAAAGCGCTGTGGTCCTCTACCATGCTCAAACTTCTTGTATTGTCTTTCCTCTCGTGAACTCTCCTCTCCGTCACGGAGCATCCGATCTAGCTCATCATCGCCAAACTCGTTGATCAGATCTTCCATGGACCCGTATTGAGTGGTGTCCGCATATACGCTGGCTCTATCTTCCTCTTCTTCGCCTTCTTCATCGCCTTCCCGTCGAATCGCCTGCTTTCGCCATGGTGGGTCCAGCAGTATAGTTTGCCATGAAACCTCTCGTGATCACATGCCTCATAACCATCCATCGCTCGAGTGCTCCTTCTCATTCTTGCGCCACGACGGACAACGATGAAGCTTCCTCGAGGCAAGAATGCAACGGCCGCGAGAAACTCCTTCATGCCATCTCTCGAACTCTCTTGACCGACGGTCCGCATTGTACATCCATTGCCGGTTCATCTACGCCAATAAAAATAATAACAACATCTATCACAATATTTAATTAAACCTAACTATGTCTAATAGTTTTGTATTTTTTAATCATTCTCAGATTCTTTTAACTAAAGCCAACTAATTATTTCTAATCCTCGCTGCATTTTTTAAATAAAACTAACTAATTGTTACATGTTCATGCAAACCTTTTCTATCATTCCGCATTTTAATTTTACTAAATAAAAATTATTTTTACCTTTTCCCCACCATTGTAATTTTTCATCGTTTCACATTTATTGCATTTCATTCCATACACCAAACAATATATCACCTTAAGAAAAAAATAAGCCAACAAATGTAAACACTAATAATTCCCACAAGAACAAAACATGATTTCTCAACATCCAATGCACAAAAACATCAATATATAGGTGAGAAGGATGTCAAGAACATGTTACTCACCTTAGGAACAATTAATTCGAGCTAATAGCCTCAATTGAAAATTTTGGCAAGACTCTCCCCATGAATCGCTCTCGCCCACCACTCATTGCCGGATCCTGTATGAGCTCGGGGAGGAAGATGGGGTTTAAATGCGCTAAAAGATGGGGTTTAAATGCATCATGGAAGGGAAGGGGTCTCTACAAGCGGTTCTACATACGAACCGCTCGATCCTCACCTATAGAAGCGGTTCGTGTCTCGAACCGCTTAGATCTCTAGAAGCGGTTCTAGACACGAACCGCTTCTAGAGATGGGACTCTGAAGGGTTCGTGTCAAGAACCGCTTCTAGAGACCCTCCCGCCCATTTCCCACTTAACCGCTAGGTAGACGAGAGAGCACAAGCGATAGACCGGTGTGCAAGGCTAACCGCTTAGTGATAGACCATTATTAGAGTATATCTAAAGTGAAGGCCATTTCATTTAAGTGGTATATTGGAGGTGGGAGTCTCTCGAGTAGTGATTACACATACATACATATATAGAGGTTTCTAACGATCAATCGAGAGTAGAATATGTAGACATGCGTGCGTACGTAAGCATGAAAGCGAGGATGAGCGTACGACGACGTACGTACACGAGCCGCAAGTTGAGACGAACAGATGGGCAGATACGTACACGCAAAAGGTTACCACTCGTGCGACCAGATTAAGTAGCTCAGAGCTAGAACACAATGGCCAGTGCCAGATCGATCGATCGAGCTCACATGAACCACGTCCGAACATTGGAAAAAACCACGCACGTGCGCACGGCTCTATTACGGGCCGCGCGCATTAGGAAAGACCTCCAAGCCCACCCGTGACACCCAGCTAAGGAAATTATACGTCACAGAAGAGTGTCAGCTCCGTATTCTCATACCTTTCAAAATAATCTCCAGAGAAAATTAATTGACTTGACCAATCATTACCTATAAATACCGAGCATGCAATGCAAGTACAGCGATCCCGATCGATCATGCGGCAACATACTACAGCACTTGCTGCTACTACTACGTGCTGCGACGACGACGACAAGAAGAAGATCAAGAGGAGGCAAGGATCACCTACGCCGGCGCCGGCGACGACGGGCAGACCGTCCGTCGAGGCGGTGGCCATGGCCGGCGCTGTCGACTGGCCGTGGCCCGGGGAGTGCGACGATGACGGCGACCTGACGGCGCCGGAGCACCTGCGCGCTTTCGAGGCGTTCCTGGACAAGGTCGTGCCCGTGGGAATGGCCATGGCGTCTCGCCGGGAGGAGGACGAGCGCGTCCGGCGCGGGGGGAAGCGGCGGAGCTACGACGACGAAGTGAAGGAGAAGCTCAAGCTGTGGGCCAAGGCCGTGGTCAAGAATACTATAGAGAACGTTAGCCATAGGTGCTGAGTACTTAAGCTACACATGATTACGCAATTGTAGAATGTACATATATGTGTGCGTGTAGGATTCATTTCGTTTTCTTTTCTTTTGGAAGAGTTGGATAGCTAGCTAGGTTAAACATTCGTTGAATTCGTTCGATTGACGACCATGTGATTAATTGTTGTTGTTTGTTTGCACAGATACGATTGAAGTTTGCTTTACATCATGTTTAGAACAAAAACTCTTTGAATAAACGAGGGTATTGTAACTTAGGTGTGTTGGGCTGCTTGTACTAAGGGTGTGTTCGGTTGGTTGTACCAAGTGGTACATGTATGAGATGGTTTAAGAATAATATCATCTATATGCATGTTTGGTTGCTTGAATAGAACCATAGTCCTGAACGGTGTGATACGAATTTAAGGAATATTCTCTAGAAATGTTGAACCATTCCA
Organism: Guadua angustifolia; assembly: GCA_036346375.1. Classification (NCBI taxonomy): domain Eukaryota; kingdom Viridiplantae; phylum Streptophyta; class Magnoliopsida; order Poales; family Poaceae; genus Guadua; species Guadua angustifolia. Next base: position 24,446,340 of record CM070517.1, read on the forward strand.
TTCACACACAATAATGGAACCAAACGATACAGGGCCATCCCATCCCATTAAATCTCATCCCACCAACCAAATACACCCTAAGTAGTGCATGTATGAGATGATTCAATAACAAAATTATTTATGTGTTTGATTGTTTTAATGGAACCCTCCGGATGATAGGATACAAATTTGAGAAATATTTCCTATAGATACTAAATTATTCTATTCACCCAAAACAATGGAATCAAATAGTATAGAATCAACTTATCTCATTTAACCTCATTCCATCAACCAAACACCCTTAAGAATTCCGAAGTATTGTACGTGGACTTTTTAACTATTTGGCCTGCCTAGCTGTAGCCCCAGGCCTGTCTGCGTAAACTAAGGCCAGACAGGGAAGCAGGAAGCTCCACACTAACAGCTCCTATCATTCACGGCCTCCCCGAGATTTACAAGGAATTTGGGATGTATCTTGTAATTTTTAAGCTCTCATAAAAATTTTGAATCATGATCACATTTAAACAAATTTATAAAATTCTAACAAGGTTACTGCCTCGGTTATGTTCATTTTGTTTTTGATTTATTATAGATAACAAATGAAGTTCAATACTTATGATTTTTTTTTATAATCCTAAACTGCTAAAGATAGTACCATAATTTTTTTGAACATGATTAAGCTTATACAATTTTATGAAAATCTGATAGTGTTTTTGCCGAAATTATAAAACGCCTCAAAGATTCGGTTTTTCAATAAATTTTCATGCAAGATGACATTCTTAAGGGTTATTGGGTCAAATCCGGTCAAAAAAGTTAAATCTCGGTCAACAAATTTGAGATTTTGGCTAGATTTACCGAAATTTCTGAAATTACCGTAGCAATTTGATTTTTTAAAATTTTTATATCCAACCAAGATTTTGCATCTCGTTCCATGCCGAAATCTGAGATCTCGGCGAGAAATTCTAAAATTTCGGCATTTCTAACTATGCATTCAAATCCAATGTTGTGTGAATCCTGTCGATTGGCTGCAGGTACAGAAGTAATATGGGGGGACATGCTATGGAATCTTCTGAGGAGTTAATATTCACTTCTTACAAAAAAAAGGGATATAATTGTCCAATTGAGATATTCCCAAAATTTCAGCTCTAACAGTTCTATTTGGAGTTGCTTCATGAAAAGCTGGCTCTAGAGCCCAAAAAATCTAGAATTTAGTCGACCCAAATAGAGAATGCAGCCATCTTCCTTTTTATCCGGACATAACTATTGAGGACTAATTGTACCATCTTTACTATTGCCATTTGTTCTTTTTACTAGGGTTTTTCACCTGTACGTGTGTGGAAATCGAACCCAAAACCTTACATTCCTGCAACCTATCACCCACCCATAACTCATATAGGCCCCTTACAATCGCATTGTGTTTAAAGCTAGAATGAATTGCAGTGATACGGAAGGGATGATGATAATTTGCATCTACAAAAGTTTTGTTGCTAAATTGGCCAACTAATCTTTCCATCACACATTCACCCTGCTTTCACTGAGCTGCAAATGCAAACCCTAATTTTCCACGCGATTTTTAATGCATGCCGCACAGAAATTAATGCCGCATTTTCTGTGGGGGAGCAAACAAATGGGAGAATCTACTGGGTTGGGTTAACTTATAAATGGGAAACATCGTAGCACTGTACTACATTTTGATTCATATTGTGCTGGATTGGGTTTGATAAATATGTGCTCATGATCTGTTTGATTGTGATTTCGCATAAAGTTGCCTTCTTTTTAACATGTTTGAATTGCAGACACGTTTTTAGATTTCACTTGCTTCCTCTTTTGCTCGAGGTGATACTTCGAAGCACCTTCATCCTGTAAAGTGTGTAATCCTTTGGATCTCGTTTATATCTTGTTGACAATCTGTTTAAGTTACTGATTAGCATTGATTAAGTGAGGTGTGAGTAAAAATTTTGTGCAATTGGTAGTGAATCTGTTGCGAGGCAGGATATGCCAATATCCAAGCTGATCTGGGAAAGAGAGAGAACATGGAAGGAAGCAAAGCAGGGATTATGGGTGGGTAGGATACAGAGCATAAGAACAATGTATGACTTATTGGAAGGGAGAGTAATTGAAAGGTGGATGGAATCATGGAACATTTTCGGTTCTGGAATGTTCACTTGTTGCGTTGGCATCCTCTCTTATCTTGACTTAGCTGCAGCACTGTTATTAAAGCTATCTTGTCTAGTTTGAAGGTTTGCCTTTGCAGTGAAGCATGTCAAAAACCGGAGAGACCTAACTCCAATAGATCAGTTGATCCATTCACATCGTTTCAGCAATTGCTAATGAGATAGTGGATCAAAATTTTAAATCAGACATGGTTGCTGTAAGGATTATTAAAGTTTAGTGATTATTGTTGGTTGTCTGTCTTTGCCTGCCAACTATTGTATTACAGGGGGCAACCCTTGTTGAACACTTTATAGTTTATTGTATAATGTATATAGACTTATGAAAGGTAACTAGTCCGTGCAACAGTACACAAGTCTATATTAAGCATTATTTGACTTTACATTCTCTTTTGCCAAAAAGAATGGATCTTAATAAGAAGCCAGAACAAGTCAATTTTGTACCGACGTGTTTGTCTTGTTAGAGCATCTCCAACAGTTACTTAAAACTAATCCCAATACGTAATTTAGGGGCTGATCGAGAAAAAATGATCTCCAACCGTTCCTCATTCGACGTCCTCAATTTTCCGCACGCCCTAAACTCGCCCCCTCCGTCCTCAATTTTCCGCGCTGACGCCGCGCTCCTAATCCCTGCTTTCTCCCTCCCGCCAAATCGCGCGCGCCATCCCAGTCTTCCCCACCCCATCATCTGCAGACGAGCTCCTCCCCGCCATATCGCGTCGCGCGCCATCCTGTGTCTTCCCCACCCCATCATCTGCAGACGAGGTCCTCCCCGCCAAATCGCGTGACACGAGGCTCGGTGGAGCGGTGGCGGCGAGGTCGCTCGCGTTCAAAGATCGCTGGACCGGGCGGCGCTTCACACGGCGGGCGGTGGGCGGGCAAGCTCGTGTACACGGCGGTGTAGGCGCCATGGATCTACTACGTGAAGGGCTTCTACCGCTGAACCTCATCGGATTCTCACCCCGTGGTCGACCCGAGCTCGAGGTGGTCGACGCTGCCCAAGGCTCCCCACCCACGGCTCCGACGAGTTATAGTCCTTCATCCGCCGCCTCCCCGAGTTCAAGGTGTGGTATACGTTTAATTATGTGAAATTAATGTTTGATTTGTTAATTGGAGTTGCAATCTACACCAGTGCACCAATCAAACACATTGAGTTATTCATGTTCATGTTCATATAAACAAGAGATATTCATGTTCCTCTGTATGTGGAAAAAGATGATATACCTTCACCCAGTATTGTTTTTGTTGAATGATTGTGGACTTGTTATGTCATAGACAACAACTGCAGAAAATGTATGCGAAGCATTATAAATGATTGCAAAAACATAAATCAAGTAAGCAGAAATTGTATGTGCAAGCACTAAAGATAAAAAATTAACCAAAGATACCCATATGTTAGAACAACCATGACAGGGACTTAGATGAGTTCCATGTTGTAATGGATGATGCTTAAACATTACAATTGTAAATACCAATCCTTTAACTACAAATATCTTCAGTAATGATTTGAGAAAAAAGCTCATGGGAGGCAAAGGCCAAGAAGCACTGACCTCTTGATAAGGTCTAGCATTGGCTGCTAGATCTTTGAGAGAAGGCCTGCCAAGGTCCAGCCTCTGAGATGCAAAGAGCCTTCTGTTGAGATCTTTGTTTCTCTATTTTAGTTCAGTAGCTTGATACTTGTAAGGTATAGCAGGAATGTTATGTCACTGAATATTTGTAATCTAAAGATGCATGTTTCAGAATGCTTGTCCATTTATGCTTTATCTAATCATTCCCAATATCAATGAGTACTTGCACTATTTTCCTTCCATGCAAACATAGTAATCATCTGGTTTTTATTGTATTGGCTAGATGGTATTGAAAATAGAAGGAGGATACTATAGTAATTTGTTGAGTGAGGACAACAATATCTTTTCTTTGGTGACTTCAAGAGCCGCCTTGAGCAAAGACCATCTCCGTTGTTCCTCATCAAGACCAAACCAAAAAGGTCGAAAAATTTCAGTGAAGAGGAGGATGCATTGGTTGTGTCAAGATGGTTGAACATTAGTATGGATCCAAAGGAACGGCACTAATCGGACTCGTGGTACTTTTTGGAAGAGGGTTTTGATTACTACAACACCAACAAGAACTTTGCATCGATCGGAGCGAGTTCAATATTGCATCGATGGGCATCTATTCAGAAAACGTGAACAAGTTCGTGGATGTCTAACAAGGATTGAGGATAGAAGGCAAAGTGGGATTACTTTTCAAGACAAGGTAATTCTTATAAATTTTGGTTCTTACACACGTCATTGCTATGCATAGAAACTTGTAGTAACTAAGTTTACCTTCATTGACATGTGCAGCTTGTTCAAGCCTTGGCTTTGTTTAAAGCTGAAGACAAAGAAAGCATGCCAAATCCAAAGATCCTTGGAAGCAACTGCCTCTAAAATTATTGTAGGCTCGTGCACATGGCCCGAGTACATACCTTGCCATACTGAAGGGCAGTTCTTCCACCTCCAATGCATACAATCTATGGAACCTAGCATACCAGGAAAACCTCTTTCCTCTCCAATTGCAAGTAATCGAGCTGTATCATTCTCATTAGGGGATCTCAAATACTCATCTTCAAAAATTTCAACCACAGCCTTGACGAACCTTCTCAGACTCTGTATGACAGTACTTTCTCCAATACGAACGTATTCATCCGTAGCATCTGCTGGTACTCCATAAGTTAGCATACGGAATACTGCCGTGACCTTTTGGAAGCAACTTAATCCAGGTGTATTGGCTGCATTTCTCTTTTGCACGAAGTAATCATCATGATCTTCTACTGCATGCATTATGCGTAAAAATAGATTACGGCTCATTCTATACCTGCGCAACCAAGAACAATAAGAGACGAATCTTATAATGTATAATATATATTAAACGAACCAAATGAATACATACGAACCTTCGCCTGAAATCGGTTAACAGATGAGGGATTATCCGCTAAGTAATCTTGATACATTCTTGAGTGCCCTCCTTCTCTGTCCCGATACTTGACTTGATGTCCGGGGACAGAACCACCATGTTTTCGTGCAGACTGCGAATAATGTTGAAAGATTTGACCAGCGGCAAAAATAAATTCGTCGTCATCGTCCGACGACGATTCGTCCAAAAGCCTTTGGAAGAGGGATGGACGATGACTCATGCTACCGTGTACGCTTTGAATATTGCTCACGAAACGTACGGACGCTTTGAATACTGCTCGGCTGCCGTGGTGCCTTCCCGTCAAGGACAATCTATATATGCTACTTTTTCTCGTAAAAACGAGTTCGAATCGATGTAACAAAACCGAGTTCGAATCATGAGATGCTACTTCCCGTCAAGACACTCGCGTGAGAAGGAATTGTACTGCATGCATCCGTATCCGTGTCGTGGCGTGATGAATTTGAACCGCATGCATGGGCCGAACGTTGGAAAAGCCCAGCAGGCATGAGATCATGGCCCACGTTACAGGTTGTTTTGGGAATAAACAAGAGAGCTGTTGGAGGAGGATTGTTTTTTTTGGGAAAAATTTTTTTGGGAAGGCCCCAATTAAATGTATTGGGAGTTAAAAATATTAGGAATTGTTGGAGATGCTCTTATATACGGTGTGCTACTTATATACTATGAGCAAAAAGTTTTCAAGCTAACAAGATGGAACCATGACTGCAATGGCTGTATTCTTGCTATACCAGTGCTCCCTCACATTCATATCTCATATTACTTCCGTCCCATTCTATTCTCACTTCTCAGGTCTTAGGAAGAAGACTTGTACTTGGAAAGGGATATTACAAGCTTGTTGAAACAGATGAAGGAGAAATAAAATAAATAAATTTAAGGAGTCAGCAAGGAAATTTGTTTATTTTCTTTATGGAAAACTGCTTTCATTATAGGTAACATACAATGAACCTTGGATTAAGAACACCAGATACTTTTGGGTGGGGCCTGGTGAGCAGATCTGGCCTGATCAAAAGATGAAGAAGGAAAAAAAAAACAATTATTTTGTTCCTTTTTCCAACTTTGCTTTCCCTATAATAGACTTCAACATTGAATTATTCCTTCTTCCAGACTGAAGCTTGAGGCTGTATACATTTATGCTGCTGGATTTTACACGTATTCCATCTTTGCTCTTCTGTTCTGGGAAAGAAGATGATCGAACGTTGGAGTCTCAATGTCGCACCACGTGGCAACTGTTGTTCTTATTGTTCGTTCTCTCCTATATTTTCAGGTATGTTCTGAACAATTTTTCATATGAGGGTAATTGCCCTTATATTAAATACTGGTACCAGCAGCACAACCAGGTCTTAATGTTATTGTGCTTTTCCCAACCGATTTGCTCTTGTTGGCTCAGTCGTTTTAGCCCTTCATTATGCGAGTGATATATTCCTAGAGATTGGGAAGATGGCCAAGTACAGTAGCTGCGAGTGGCTAGCTGTTGTAGCTGGCTTGATCGCTTCGTGTATTCTTCTTCGTCTCATAATTTTTCCTTTCTGGATCCTAATTAAGAAGCACAAGGTAAACATGTACTACAGTTTGTAGGTTGTTCTGGCATGTGGTGCTACCTCTAGGCATTGACCACTGTACTTTCATTGAAAGGAGCATTACTCCACTAGTCCACTAGAAACATTGTAGCACATCTCTTGATGGATGATCTCGTACCTTTTTCAGCTATCAAGTACTGCTGACCCTGGACAAGGTGAAGCATTGATTTTACGGCCCCATATACTACTACTATATGTTTTCAACAGTCTTCTGTTCTCATTTCTAGTTACTTCACATATTTTGGTGGATGTTGATTTACCGGATGTTAATCAAACAAATTCAATCCAAAGGCCATGTTGGTGATGATGTTCGATCCGGGCGGTCAGTGATTCTGTTCTTTATCTTGCTGTTAGATCTTTTTATATGTCAGCAGCATATTCTTACTGGTTTCTTAAAAAACCACTTACTATCAAACAGATTCTGAAGGCGAAGACGAGCATGAAGATTAATCTGCAGGTTGTTACATGCTTAACTGAAGAAATACATATTTTGTTCCCTACGGGAAGATCATCACCTAAATACTTGATTTAATTAGACCAGATCATTCCTTCAGATTTGAACATAGCAAGCACGATTTGTGAGTTGCTACTGAAGCTGATCTTATATACTGAGTTAATACTGTCATATACGATGAAGCAAAAGTTGTTTTTGTTTTTTTTCTTCTTCTTTCACCCTCCTTTGTAAAAAAAACCAGACTAAGTTGTTTCGTTCGTGCGTTCATTCTTGAAACTGTGCAGACGATTAATTCATTCATGATGTAATCATGTAATAAGCTGCGGCAACTCGGTCGATAACCTGGTGTATTTCCCATTCTAATGCAAATTCGGGACATAGAGGTTTCAATTTTCGAAGAATTCTGTAATATTGTTTACTCTTTTGCTTCTGTAGAACTCTGTTATGCTGCTACCACCATCGACACAGTCAAGCGTTTATTTGTACTTCACGCTGTAAAAAACAATAAGAGACTGGAGAAGTAGAAAAGCAGGCATAAACAGATATTATAGTTTACAATAACTTTTGGTTTTCACTGAATACTTTGTACAATTTAAGTAACAGAACTTTCAAAAGTCAGGAGAAATGTCAATTACAGTATGAAAGATCCATAAATAATCAATACTGAGCCTATTCAAAGGAAGAAAAGACCTCAAGCATGAACAAAGTTCACACCTCACAACATAATCACTTGTGTAATTGTGTAAACAAGAAACAAGTCAGAAGAAAATGTGCAAGCTGGCTTAAGACGAGTATTTCTCCATAAGTTTGTCAACATGAAGAACTATGTCATTGATGTAAGGGCGAATTGCAGGTTGTGGCTGAAGCATCCAGGTAACAAACTGATGAAGCGCATCAGGGTAAGGAGGGCTGGGTCCCGCCGGCCACTTCAATTGCGCGTTGACAATGGCCAGCTGCAAGCTTCCTCCAGATTCACCAAGAGCATACTCGAATGGTGAAACACCATACCTAAAAGAATCAAATGGGAACATCAGTGATTTTTTAAGTACTTATAGGCTATAGCTACTATGGATCTGCGCTTCATGGCTTGTATAAGATTGTTGACTATATCACAAGGAACTTTAGAAAATAGGTTTGCTTAACTTCAACTTATACAAAGTTGAGTTTGATCTTAACCTGTTGTGGACGCATTTGTGGGAAAGTTCTATGAGTGTCGTTGCCGTAAGTCCAACAGCAACAGCAGTAGTTCGGCAGGACGATGAGGATCGGCAATAGAGGACAAGCCCTAGGAGCGACGAGGGAGATCCGCACTTCTATCTTTTCCCAGATTCTTTCTTGTCCAGAAAACAAACCCTAGACCACATCAATTTGGTATCAGAGGCATCCCATCACCACTTCCATGGAACCTGCGGAGAAGCTTGAAAAGAAAATGTTCCAGATGATGGAACGCATGTCAACAACACTTGAGAAAGTGGAGAATTTGGAGGAGGAGGTCAACAAGCTACAAATCAGCTTTGAAGGAACAAGTGGCAGCAAAGGGAGGGCGATCCAGGATGGATTGAAGGAGTACGAAGAAGAAGAACCAGGCACTGGGAATCAAGGGGTACCACGGTTTCACAAATTGTCGTTTCCAATCTATGACAGCAAGGAAGTTCCGCTGCCCTGGCTGAACCGTGTGAGCAGTTCTTCAAAGGACAGCATACGTTGGCGGAAGAGAAGGTGTGGCTCGCCTCGTATCACATGACGGGGGTCACACAACAGTGGTATTGCAGGTTGGAGAAGAATCAAGGCGTTCCTACGCGGCCACGGTTCGTGAAGTACGTCAACCTTCGTTTTGGGCCTCCAATACGGAAAAACCTGCTAGGCGAGCTCATTCAATTACACCGTATGGGTTCAGTTGCTGAACGCGGCCACGGTTCGTGAAGTACATCAACCTTCGTTTTGGGCCTCCAATACGGAAAAACCTGCTAGGCGAGCTCATTCAATTACACCGTACAGGTTCAGTTGCTGATTATCAGGAGCAATTCCTTGCTCTCCTGTTCCGCTGTGATGACATGACAGAGAAACAACAAGTGCAGATTTTTATTATTGGATTGCGCAACCCTCTGCGCACTGATGTGGAATTGCATAACCCTGCAACACTAGAGGTAGCAACGAGCCTCGCTCGTGCCTATGAGAGGAGATTGGAAGTGGAAGAGGAAGACGATGTCAAGCTACTGTCCAAACCTGCAGCAACCAGCAAGGCCGCACCTATGAACTGCGGCGAAATGATTAGCAGTAAGCCTATTGGCTCCACTGCAGGGCCACGGAATGTGCAAACCAGCACCTTCCTGGGAGCAAACATGGCAGGGCTGACACCCACTACCGCCAAGACACAAGCACCACGTGGACACAAACTGCTCACAGCAGCACAGATGGTAGATCGCAGGCCCAAGGGATTATGCTTCAACTGTCCTGAGAAATTCTCCAGAGATGACATTGGCAAGTGTTCCATGAAGGGGATATACCTTATGGAGCTATCTAACAGGGAGACATAGAAGAGCAGCTCGAGGAGAGCATTGAGATATCCTTACATGCGCTTGCAGGCATCCGTACCAGCAAGACAATGCAGTTGCATGTTCAGATCAATGGGGAGACTTTGTAGGCTCTTGTGTACTCTGGCCCCACTCAATTTCGTGGGGGAGGAGGGATTGTTGCCAACCACCAGCTGCAACATTAGGGTGGTCGTAGCAAACGACGATCAGGTTTCTAGCAATGGTATGTGCAAGGTAGTACGTGTTGCTATTTGACAGGGGTTCTGACCGCGTCTACTACAGACGCAAGGTCTGCACGGCCAGCGCCCCTGGCGCCACAAATGTGCCGACCCAGACACACTAATGCCTTCCTGTTTTAGCCTTCCTATTTTATCTCCTTCCTACTGTTAGCTTTCCTATTTTCTAGTCAATTAGTTGCTTATTAGCCAAGTCTTTATCCATTCCAAAATAGCAGCCCTGATTATGGGGATTTGTTAAGCACCAGGCGCATGAATAAAAAGGGGAAAAGAGAAGAGAAAAGGCACGTTTAGTTGCCACCCAAAACTAATCTCAGGCATTGCCATCGATAACCGGCCGGTGGCTCCATATAGCTGACTTACCTCCGTGGTGAGCAGACCCATCAGCTGCGGCCTTAGGCTGGGCACTCAGGCATTCTCCAAGGAACACCCGTATCACTATTGGCGAAGAAGAGTTCATACTCGATTGCTATGTTATTCCCCTGGCCAGGTTTGATATTGTGTTAGGGATACAATGGCTCTGCACACTGGGTCTTATATTATGAGATTTTCAGCAGTTGACCACGTCCTTCTAGTTAATGAACCACCAAGTGATGTGGTGAGGCATGGGTCACAAGCAGCAGCGACCAAGTGTCTAATGGCAGATGGCGAAGATTTGATGGAATCTTTATTGAAGAATTTCCTGCAGTCTTTGAAGAACCACGCGCCCTACCACCTCAAGCAGTTGTGATCACCGCATCCACCTGCTTCCCGGTTCAGCTCCAGCAGCGATTTGACCATATCGATACCCACAACTATTAAAGGATGAGATTGGAGGCCAGTGTGAGGAGATGCTGCAACAAGGGCTCATTTGCCACAGTACATTGGCTTTCTCTTCGCCGGTACTATTAGTCCGGAAGTAGGACAATTCTTGGTGTTTTTGCATTGATTACCGTGCACTCAATGCTCAAACAGTAAATGATAAATTTCCCATTCCGGTGGTTGACGAGCTCCTAGATGATCTTAAGGGAGCCCACCACTTCACCAAGTTAGATCTACACAGTGGATATCATCAAGTGCGTATGCACCCTAATGATATTGAGAAGACGGCGTTTCGTACCCACGGGACCATTATGAATTTTTGGTTATACCCTTTCGGGTTGTCTAATGCTCCCGCCACATTTCAAGCCCTCATGAATGATGTTCTTAAAGCGTATTTGTGTCGTTTTGTGCTCATGTTCTTCGACGACATTCTGATCTTTAGTTCATCCTAGTCTGTACATCTCCAACAGGTCCGGGTTGTCCTCAAGGTGCTAATCCATAACAAGTTGGTGCTCAAGCGCTCCAAGTGCCTTTTCGGCAAGAAATCAATGGCATATTTAGACCATATAATTTCAGGCCAAGGTGTGGACACAAGCAAGATTGAAGCAGTGGTTAGCTGGCCAACGCCCACAATGGTAAGAGCATTACGGGCTTTCTCGATCTTACAGGTTATTACCGCAAGTTCATCAAGTCTTATGGTACGATAGCCGCCCCACTCACCAAGTTACTCAAGAAGGAGGCTTTCTCATGGACACCAGAGGCTGGTGACACATTTTCCAAGCTCAAATCAGCACTTACTTCCGGTCCTGTCCTACAACTCCCTGATTTTGACAAATGCTTCTTGGTGGATTGTGATGCTTCAAGGTCAGGATTTGGTGTGGTAGTACATCAAGGAGTAGGCCCCATTGCATATTTCAGCAGGGCAGTGGTGCCTCATCACCTTAAGTTGGCAGCATATGAACGGGAGTTGATTGGTTTGGTTAAAGCAGTTCATCACTGGAGGCCATATTTATGGGGGGCACTCGTTTATCGTCCGCACTGACCATTATACTTTGAAGTTTCCCCTAGACCAACGGCTCTCCATGATTCCGCAGCATACATGGGTAAGCAAGTTGTTTGGCTATGACTTCACGGTGGAGTTTCAGCCAGGACACCAAAATGCAGCTGCGGATGCTCTCTTGCGTCGGGAAGAGATAATGCCAATGCTGGCCGCTATTTATTCTCCAACTTTTGCTGTATTTGACCAAGTTCGTGATGAGCTTGAGTCTTCTCCTCAGGCACGGGAACTTCGTGATCAGATCCTTGCTGGTAGGGCTGCACCTAGTTGGTCTGTTGTAGATGGGCTTCTTCTCTAAGACGGCAAAGTTTATGTACCACCGGAGTCATCTCTATGGACACAATTGTTGATGGGGGCTCATGGCAGTGGACATGAAGGCACTCAGAAGACTCTCCATCAACTACGCTCTTCATTTTATCACCCACATTCTTCTAAGCTTGTGCGGGAATTTGTTCGTGGTTGTGTAGTTTGCCAATTCAACAAGACAGAGCAACTTCATCCCACCGGTCTCTTGCAGCCTTTGGCTATTCCCAATATCGTTTGGCAAGATATTAGTATGGATTTTGTAGAGGGTCTACCTAAAGTGGATGGTAAATCATTTATCTTGACAGTTGTCGATCAGTTCTCTAAGTATGCTCACTTCATTGCACTGGGACATCCATATACAGCCAGTTCTGTGGGATGAGCTTTCTTCCACGACATCGCCTGCTTACTCAGGATTCCATCGTCCATTGTCAATAACCGTGATCCGGTCTTCACTAGCAATTTTTGGGCCAACATATTTCGCCTTTCTGTGGTTCAGTTACATCTTAGCACTGCCATTCATCCTCAAAGTGATGGCCAAACGGAAGTGGTAAATTGCATTATTGTGATGTATCTTCACTGCCTTTCTTCTGATCGAACGAAACAGTGGCTCCAATGGCTTTCGTGGGCGGAATTTTGTTATAATTCCTCCTATCAGACTGCATTGAAGACCACCCCTTTCCATGTTGTGTATGATCAGGAACCGCCAAACATGTTGTCCTATGAACCCAGTATAGCTCGTGTGGCTGTAGTTGACCGTCAATTGAGCGACCGCGATGAATTTTTGGCCGAAATTCAAGAGCGTCTACGTCAAGCCCAGGATCATATGAAGCAGTATCATGGCAAGGCTCATCGGGAGGTCAATTTTGACGTAGGGGATTGGGTTTGGCTGCGGCTGCATCATCGTTCTGCTTCTATTATCAAGGAGGGCACTTCTTCAAAATTGGCTTCGCGTTTTTATGGTCCCTTTCTAGTACTGGAATATATCGGGACGGTTGCCTACCGTCTTAAACTTCCTGCTAAGGCTCGCATTCACAATGTCTTCCACGTGGCTTTTCTTAAGAAATTTGAAGGCCTTCCTCCGACTTCTGAAGTTCTGCTACCTAATTTTGTCCACGGCCGTGTGGTTCCATCTCCTAAAAATATTGTACGTGCTCGTCTAAATAGAGGCATTTGGGAACTACTTGTGCAATGGGGGGGATGTCTGGCTGTTGAAGCCACTTGGGTACAATTGGATGTGTTCAAGAAGCGTAACCCCTAATTTCAACTCGAGGACGAGTTGTTTCGCCAGGAGGGTGAAAATGTTCTGGCCGCATTTGTGGGAAAGTTCTATGAGCGCCGTTGCCGTAGTCCAACAGCAACAGCAATAGGTCGGCAGGAGGATGAGGATCAGCAATAGACGGCAATAGCAACAGGAAATCTTTAGAAAGTGTCTTTAGGAAGAAGTCTTCAGTTAGAATATCTCTTTAGTTATCTCTATCTCTATAATTAGTTAATAGTATCTTTTATATTTGGAAGTCTGGAAGTCTATATATATAATTATCTCTAGTTTCGTTTGTTAGGAAGGCACCTCATCTATAAAGGTAGAGGCAATAAAGAAAATTCCCCAAAACCCAATAGTGCCGATCTGAGCCTCTAGCTCGCAGAGACAAGCCCTAGGAGAGACAAGGGAGATCAGCACTTCTATCTTTTGCCATATTCTTTCTTGTCCAGAAAACAAACCCTAGACCACATCATAACCAGTACATAATCTATTGCAGCAGGCACGCTTGATAATTACTTTCATCAGTATCTAATCTTATTTTTAAAATTTGATAGAATAATCATTCCTGGTACTAAATTGGACAAATTGTCAGTTCTGCCAAAAATGTGACAAATGGATTGAACTAAGCAGAAAGAATTTACAAAAATATATAAATGAATTATCATGCCCAAGTAGGTGGAGGCTTGGAGAAATAGCAAACCACAAATAATTGAGAATGAAACTAACACCTAAATTAACAAGAAATGAATTAAATAAAGATTACTAAATTTGGTCTTGCAAAAGCCATAAGGGAACTTACATGATGGCATAAAGGGTGCATCCTAGAGACCAGATGTCTGTCCTCTCATCAATATCAGCATGGCTTGGGCAGTCCCACAATTCAGGTGCACGAAAAGGTGCAGAGCAATGCTCAGCAGCCCATTCCTACACAGAAGCAATCGAGCAAGATATAAATTAGTATTTAGACAGCCACAGCTTTCAAAGTACTAATATTCAACTTCTAAGTAAAAGTTGCATACTCTACAGGATCAATTATTTGCCTGAGTGATACAAAAGCTTGTACCTTCACTACTTACGAATAAAAAATCAGAATTTTTTGGTTTGTCTAGAGTCACTCACAACTGTGGAAAATAAAATATATCACCAGAAACAGAAGAACATTCCTAATAATTGGCTTACATCTGAAAAGTGAATGAAATACTTTTCTTGGAAAGGGCCAAACATCCCAAAGACTACGTGAAAACTGAAAACCAATAATCTATCAAGAAGAGCATTTCATGAGAAGGCAAGGAAGCTAAGACAAACCTGCAACTGTAATGCTTCAGAACGAGTACGGATTTCCTTTCTTGCAGGCTTTGCACTTCCAAAATCCATCAACATTGCAAGAGGTGCTTGTCCTTTTTGACAAGTTATAAGAACATTGCCAGGCTTGACATCATTATGGGCATATGGTGGATCAAAACTGTGCATGTGCTTCAGTCCTTCACAAAGCTGTCAGTAGTCCTATATCATCAGCACACAAATAGAGATGCAAGATGGAAAAAAATAGCACTAACAATTATCCATGCAATGGTATGGAGATGGTAGGCTAGAACCATTTCTACTTTAGCAACTCAATATGTAGTGTACATTTTCAATATTTTGACAAGTTAGGAGAACAATTCAAGTGTCCAATCAATATCGAACAGAAGACGATAAGTTATTAAATGATGATCTAATAGTACCATCCAGGAAGATAGTTTACTTTTTCTAAAATTTAACGTGACATGAAAAGTTTTGAAGGGAACCGGAGGATGACTTCTTGAACATCTTATGACCCCCTGAGTTTTAACCAAGTTATCATGAGATAAGTTCTACTGCTCTAGTCACATTTTAATAGTGGTAGGAAACAGAAAGCATGTCAACACTTGTGATTATGTTCTAGGACAAGACAAATTATTAAATACTTAACATGAGAAATCAATTCATTTGTGCTAACAGTTTGTCCTTCAAAAAGATCATGGAAGAAAAACATGATAAATTATTTCATACTGAACATAAATCTCAATAATTTGTGACGAATCACTGAATCACACAAAAGCAACAAATTCACCAAAATTTCAAAATTGAAATTTCTTGATGACATCATCAATAAATCATCAAGAAACAGTATGCTGACACTATTGTCTACTAAAAAAACTTACCTGTTGGAATATTCGCAAAACATCAACTGTTGAATAGAATTCCTTCCTAGACTGCATGACTTTAGCATTGTCGAACAAAGTACCATCCAAATAGACTGGGAAGAGCAAGTAGGCTTCATGGTTCCAATCTCCCTTTTGACTCTAATGTATCATACAACAAAGCCTCTCAACATGAAACAGACTTCCATAAGGTAAGCTGAGTAAAATATCAAGTAGCCTAGCCAATGCAACCTAACTATTTGAGTATTTGACTATAACACATTATGGCAGGCTATATCCACATTATGGAATCCGTTTTGCTTGCTATCTATCTCGGATGTACTTGCCATTTATTAAACAAGAATGACAGACGTATATTAGCGCACTTCACAATATTTAACAAGCATAACTACATTTACAATGTTTACCAAGCACAACTAACTTGCTTAACTTCACCACGAGTTGCTTAAAACCTTGCACATAGTTAAGAGATTTCAAGGTCCTATTGCGTATGGCATTCCTCTGGCACGAAACAAAGATGCACAGCATATTACCTTAACCGCTATTATGGAATGATCAAGAAGCGGCAACAAATTGGGATGGTTGAACAACGACGACACACGAATCTCCTCCTTCACCAGATCCAGCTGTTCCCTGCTCTGTATCAGCACCTTCTTCATAGCATAGGCCCCGTCCCCTAGACCAACATTAGCAATACCCAAATCACAAATCTCTCATGGCCTTACAAAATTTGACAAAAAAAAGTCCTAAACTTCCCAGTTTCATCCCATTTGTACGAACGAAAAACAACTTGTATTGTGTACAGTAAGCCGTGGAATTACCAAACTTCCACTCAGTTCATCACAACATCTCGGTCGCAGGGGAAAAAGGAGCAAAAATCCCCACGGTTTTGAACAAAAAACCACCAAGATGCATTTGTCAGACCAAGAAATGGAAAAGACTGCAAAATAAAAACGCATAAAAGTCCTAGTGTTATCCCGAATGCGCAAAACCTATGGACAACTCCGACAAACCAAGAACGCACACAAAGGCGAAATCAAGAACTCGCGAAGAGGTGAGGGGGGCGGGATCGAGTGGGACCTGAGACGAGGGAGGGGTGCTTGGCCAGCGCGGCGTCAGCGGAGGCTTGGTGCTCCTTGACGAGGTAGACGAAGGCGAAGCCCCCCTCGCCAATCTGGCGAAGGACGCGGAAGCGGCGCTCGTTGATCCACACGTCGCCGCCGCCCGTCGCCGCATCGTAGAGGGCGTTGAGCCCCGAGATGGAGCAGCCCATCCTCGGTGCTCTCTTCCTCCTCGCCGCCGGCGTACTCCCGACGCGGCTTCTAGTCTCAACGGCGACGGCGAGGGTGGGTATCACTGTATCAGCTGTGCTTATCTCGTTGGTTCGGTGTTCTCGCAGTCGCAGGTCCGCCAGTGGACAATGACTAAACTTTGGTCTTTCCTAACTTTGAAGTCTTGCCTCTCTTTTTTTCTTTTAATTTCCAAATAGCTAGAAACATTCAAACAGATAATATACACAAAAAATACCTTTGCATTTGTTCGTCCGATTTTAACTCTAGTTCTGACGGATGGCAGTAAACGATAGTAGATGGCACCAATATATATATATATATGAGAAATTTTACAGAAATCAAATCCAACCGTTAATTTGTTACAATTAATTTTGCTACCTTAATACAAAAGGAAGTATAAATAAATTCTAGCTAATCTGATCTATTAGATCAAAAATAAACGGTTTATATTGAATCTAGTTCACTGTAAAAGAGCTTGTAGATGAAGGTAGTGGAGCAAGACACAGGCGGTGGCAGAGAAGGGATGAGAATTGAGAAACTCTCGAACTCGTCCAAATTCAGTAGTACCTCGTGAAATTCACACCGATCGGATATAACTATGTAAGTGAATCATTTATGCAAGCCTAGAGACCTAAACATTATTTACCGTGGAAATTTTGGCTCAAATTCAGTGACTTTTGCAGCTATGCTGCAATTTATTCTTATTATTACGTACGAAATGATTCAATGAAGGTTGGTAGTAAGACAAGCAACTCAGTATATATACGGTTGGCATGTTAGCGTACATGCCTCCTAGTCACTCTTTGAGGTCAAACCTTGTTAGAAAATCCTAGATCTTAAGCTGTGAGATAACAGTACAATTCTTCTAGAGATAGCAACCGAAAGAGGCATATTAAGAGCATTGTAGCATTCGATCTGGTGAACAATTTCAGACAATAGACTGGTGTAGAGATACAAAAATCAGATAAGTGGATGGTTCATGCAGAAGTATCTTTGTAAAGATGGAAAGTGCTATTTTATTTCTGCATACACTCATTGTTTGTAAACTAGTATTTGCATGCCGAACAATGATACAAGGCCAACTGTTCTAAAGATAGACATCTGGCATGTACAACAATGAGTAATACAACTAACAGGTAGCAGCACTATAGTTTTTTTTTTTAAAAAAAAATACTAATGATTTGCAGTCCATGTCACACATCAAGTCTCAATATCTATCAAACATAACCTCCCTTGGGACCCTTTTCTCTTTTGCTTCTTCATCAATCATCAAATTGGATGGTAGCTTGTTGGACCTATCCAATTGAGTTATTGGCTGCAACTTAGATTTTGCATTTACATGGTGTCTGCATCCAGAGGAACGGGGCAAACCGCCGGTTGCTGCTGCGTTGCACAATGGATGTTTCCTCCGCCCAGAATGATTTCCCTTCCCCCTTCAACCATCACTACCTGAAACCAAGTAGCTAAAGCGCATTACATGTACTAATGATACAAAAGGAATCTTTGATCTCATGTTATTTATCGATAAAAGGAGACTAATGCTTGCAATTTGATCATATTTCCAAACGAAAACTTGTCACTACTTCTCCAGTAGACTATCAACAGTTGACCAAAGAAATCTTAAGCACCCATTACTGGCAGTACAAGGCTCCAAGTAGTAAATGAAAAATCTTTCAGGATCACTTATAAATTTCTAGCTAACGTGAGATTGAGAGATTACCCCATGGTTAGGAAATGCTTTCTCGAGGACTTTACGGGCTTCTTCGTCCCACTTATCACCAAATGCCGGTGCTATAATCCCACCATTGGCAATGTAAAAGTTGACATATGATCCAGCTAACCTCCCTTGCCTTGATGCCACCTGTAACCATCACATATTGTCACCACATAAGAAACTATGACAGATGGAGAGCTCCTAAGCAAACACTTTCTGACAAATTAAAAACTTTAAAGGAACACTAGTCAAAATAAAATTTAAATTAGTACAAGAATACAATAGCAAACTGAAAAAAAGAGCAAATGTCCCTACCAAGTCTCCAAATAGTCCTGCTTCTTGTTTTGTCATATATAGTGGCCCAGGGACATGGATTTTGATAATCTCTAGTTTCCGGCCCTTGGCATCAGTGGTGCTGGAAAGATCGTTGAACGCTGCAACCGAACGCTCATACTGAGGATCAGATTTGTCTTCGATCCATGATAAGAGAACAACACCAGGTCTGGCAAAGCAGCATATGTTGTCAACATGCCCACTAATGATTTCATCGCCTGTGGGATCAGAACACCTCAGCAGCTTGAAACAATACCAAAGTGAAGCACTGAACCTTGATGATGCTTTAAATAAATAGTACGGATGAAAAATCACTATACACTAGAAAGATAGGGTATGCCAACTTACCATAAAGACCTTTGGGCAACCAGATGACCTTAGACACACCAAGATGATTCTTCAGTTGGTTCTCTATCTCCTCCTTAGTCATGTGGGGTTTCTATTCCCATGGCACAAACACTGCTCAGTGGTGATACAGGTTCCTGTAGAAAGGAGGAGATGCCTTTGATGATATCAATGATGTTGTAATAGGATTGAAAAATAGGAGGGCTCTACTCAAGCTAAAATTGAACATCATAAGGATAATAAAAGCCATAAGATGCAACTATGCAGTACGACACTACACGACAAATGAGGTGAAGAAAATAGAAGGGTGGTCAACATTCTAATGTTTCAGGGAGACAACAAGTGATCTGAAAACATGAATATGAAGAAACTACACGAACTGATCATCTCCACCTTACCTTCTCCATCAACATGTATGCTTCCACCTTCAAGAACAAAATTTGTTTCAAACCTAGGAATCCTCTCCAATTCCAAGACCTATGAATGAAGAATTAGAGACCCACTACCGAGAATTCAAACAATATAAAGCACAAGAACAAATGGTAATAATT
Organism: Guadua angustifolia; assembly: GCA_036346375.1. Lineage (NCBI taxonomy): Eukaryota > Viridiplantae > Streptophyta > Magnoliopsida > Poales > Poaceae > Guadua > Guadua angustifolia. The sequence continues at coordinate 24,466,104 of CM070517.1, forward strand.
TGTGGTAACAGGAAAATTCAGTGCGTGTGATTCGGAATTTTATTAGTTTACTTACCTTCCTAGCAACAAGGTTGTCTTCAGTATAATATTCTTCATATCCTGTGGACAAGAACAAGAAGGGTTCTTGAATTCAATACGAGTGATTCAAGAACTGCCCAGAAATCCAGGATTAAAGATGCAGTAACGGGTATATCCCTAATCATTATTACTAATGTTGCTATTGTATCTGAATGCACTGAAAGTAAGTGTTAATTATCAAATTAGGTGCCCCCATAAAAGAACATTGTGTGGAAGCAGAAAAGATGAGCACAATAAAATCCAAAATTTAGGTTATAAGACACCTATTACAACTTTGTGATTCAGCTTTGTTAAGGATTATGCAAGCACTAATATGAGAAGCGTGATAGTTCAAAACAAGGGCAGGGCTTACTTCGTCTGTGTCCAAAGCATTTCATTAGCAGCAAAGTTATCCCTTTTCTCCAGTTGAGCTGATGATCTTCTGCCTCAAATAACCCGCTAAAACCTTGACAATAAGCACCAAAGAGATGATGCTAGGTGTTTCTTACGATCAAAACACATGGATATTATCATTCATATCGTGGAGATGGTGAGGTACCTCCATATGCATTATACTGCCAATCCACCCCCGCAATTTCTCGTGTCGAGTTTGTCTGACCTTCACGCACAACAAACTAATGCGGGACAATGAATGTGAGGATGCTGAGCTAACACACACACACACACACACATACTGCAGCAGAACATCCATTTCCAGTAAGCAGAGAAGAGCAGACAAAGCTTACGGTGGGGCCTAAATCGCGTAACCAAACAAGAGCGGTGCTCATCTCCACCACTCTAACATTGGTGCTGTGCTTCATCAGATCGGATACCCGTGTGTGCTACAGACACAAAACCACATCGAGTGTCAAAAAACGAGGCAAATCTGTCAGATGCATTTGTTAACTACACAAGTTTGCGCACCTGGCCAGCGTTAGCGCATATCGTGACCGGCTCAAACCTTGAGATTGCATCCACAACGTCTGCAAAGGCCTTTTGAGCAGGGGCAGCATCGTCTCGCCAAACTCCTCCAGCATTCTGGCATTGGCATCACAAATATGAGAGTTTTATGTGAGTATGCCACGAGGATTTCTTCACAATACAAACATGAACTAGCTATCACACATGCTTAAATAAGCCAAAAGAACACTGGTGGGGGCAAACAAAAAACATATCGAAATGGTGATCAGGAACAAACAAAAAACATTTCTGAAATCGCCATCATCTAAGCCGGATTTTGGTCTCCTGTTTGTGAAATTGGTAGAATCAGTAGGAGATCAAGAACCGCAAGAAAGAGCACTCACGCTACTCACCGGCCACCCAATCCAGCACTGGTCGTGCGGCTCCCACTCGGCCGGCATACGGAAGCCGAGCGCCGCCGGGCTCCCCTCAAGAACCTTCCCCTTCGTCCCCGCCATGGACACAGCGGCAGCTTGGTAGCCTCGCCGGAGAAGCCCGAGCTGGCTGCGCATCGATCGATCCTCAGGTCGCTAAGAGGGCAGTGGCTTTGGGTTCGGCTGCCGGCTGGCACTACGCGCAAATTGGTCAAAATGGATCGCATCAACGTCATGGTATGATCCGTTTGAACAGCATGAAGCGTGTAATCCTGACATTTTTGGCGATTTGATCGGAATTGCTTGGCACCGACCGATGAGGATACTTTCTTGCACCAACCAAGGTCGAATGAATCCGTGATAGGATGATTGCTGACTGACGAAGAGACTTTCTTGGCACCCAACCAAGGCCGTCTTGCCTGCCGCGCAGGAGCAACCGACCAAGTGACTCCTCGACTGAACCGCAAAGGGAAAATTTTGGTTCAATACCACTCAAAGATGTCCAGGCGAGGATCCAGTGCAGAGATATCGGTGTACATCTGTACACCTAATTTTTTTTTAAAAAAAAAAGCCTAGTATATAGGGGAAAATACGATGTATAACACTCAATTCGTTCGCGCCATGATATTAAATTGGGACGCCGATCTGAAACGACACGCGCCATCCAATTTCTCTCACCAGTGATATTCTGCGTATTGAATTGACGGAAATGCCCTTAGGTATTGCCTAGGAGGTGTTCTGTGCTTGCTGATTGATTTGTGAATTCAATTCCTGGGCAATAAATAATTTCCGGTCATAAATAGTTATTACGTAAAAAATTTATTTATTGCGTAAATAATTTCCGGTCATAAATTTATGACCGTCAATTGCGTAAATTATTTCCGGTCATAAATAGTTATTTCGTAAATAATTTCCGGTCATAAATAATTTCCGGTCATAAATAGTTATTGCGTAAATAATTTCCGGTCATAAAAAATTTATTTCGTAATAAATAATTATTTATTGCGTAAATTATTTATTGTGTAAATTATTTCCGGTCATAAATAATTTACGCAATTGACGGTCATAAATAATTTCCGGTCATAAATAGTTATTGCGTAAATAATTTCCGGTCATAAAAAATTTATTTCGTAATAAATAATTATTTATTGCGTAAATTATTTATTGCGTAAATTATTTCCGGTCATAAATAATTTAAGCAATTGACGGTCATAAATAATTTCCGGTCATAAATAGTTATTGCGTAAATAATTTCCGGTCATAAAAAATTTATTTCATAATAAATAATTATGTATTGCGTAAATTATTTTCGGTCATAAATAATTTACGCAATTGACAGTCATAAATAATTTCCGGTCATAAATAGTTATTGCGTAAATAATTTCCGGTCATAAAAAATTTATTTCGTAATAAATAATTATTTATTGCATAAATTATTTATTGCATAAATTATTTATTGCGTAAATCAGGATCACTGCAATTGAATTCACGAAATAAATTTTTTACGCAATAACTATTTATGACCGGAAATTATTTATTGCCCAGGAATTGAATTCCCAAATCAATCAGCAAGCACAGAACACCTCCTAGGCAATACCCAAGGGCATTTCCGTCAATTCAATAGGCAGAATGTCACTGGTGGGAGAAATTGGATGACACGGTGTCGTTTCGTATCAGACGTCCCAATTTAATGTCATTCTGCACGAGGCGAACGAATTGAGTGTCATACATCGTATTTTCCCAGTATATAGTGGTTATGTTAGCTATATGTACCGATAGTTGGGTCAAAAACTTTATATTTCAGTCTCTAATGGATTTCAGCTCACCCTATACTTTTCCGAATTTTTTTTATTTAATATTTATTTTAAATGTTTTTTGCAAAACTAATCAGCCGAACGAAAAAATTTGAAAATTACCCCAGTCGCCCTAGTACGGGGCGATCGCCCCCTACTGGGACGATAGGTGCTCGGGCAAACGGCAGAATTTCCAATGTAACGGCAGAAGAAGGAAAAAATTAAAAAATAGACCGATCGCCTCCTGTAGCATTTTTTTTTTGCAATTTTTGTTGTAAATTGTTTGTACAATAATTGTTGTATTGAACCGGGAAGAATTACCAAAAAAAAACTTCTTGTTGTACTGAACCGGAAAAAATATTTTGCTTTGTTAGTGATACGCATCCCACTTAGGGATTTTCGTAGCCTCGTAGGGTCCGCCAATATGGCCGAAAAAATACGAGAAAAATCACGGGCAACCTACGCAACGCGGGCTACCACTTATGTACGGGCGAGATAGCCGGACGTTGCCCTGGTCCGAAGTTGCGAAAACCGGAAAAGGCACTCGCGGCCACGAAACCGTGGAAATTGTGGCCACTTAAAGGTTTTCGTAGCCCCGCGCGACAGGCCAGATCCAGTCCAAAAAATACGAGAAAAATCAAGAGCGACCTACGCAACGCGGGCTACCACTTACGTATGGGCGAGATAGCCAGACGTTGCCCTGGCAAGAAGTTGCGAAAATCAGAAAAGGCACTCGCAGCCATGAAACCACAGAAATCGTGGCCACTTAGAGGTTTTCGTAGGCCCGCGGGATAAGCCGGATATGGCCCAAAAGATACGGGAAAAATCAAGGGTGCCCTACGCAACGCGGGCTACCACTTACGTATGGGCGAGATAGCCAGACGTTGCCCCGGTAGAAAGTTGCGAAAATCGAAAAAGGCACTCGCAGCCATGAAACCATAGAAATCGTGGCCACTTAGGGGTTTTCGTAGCCCCGCGGGACAAGCCGGATACAGCCCAAAAAATACGGGAAAAATCAAGGGCGAGCTACGCAATGCGGGCTACCACTTACGTATGGGCGAGATAGCCAGACGTTGGCCCGGCAGGAAGTTGTGAAAATCAGAAAAGGCACTCGCGGCCACGAAACCACGGAAATCGCGGGCACGAAACATCTAATTTTTGACTGCCAGTATGCTTGTTTCGTATGGCATGTCGTACAAACGGCGTTTCACGGTGGAATTTTCAAATTTGACGGCGGAATTATCAAAATTTTAAAAAATTCATCGGTCGCCCGATACTGGGGAGATAGGGCCCACCATATTTGTATTCAATATTTTTTTCAAAATCTTTTTCGTATGATAAACGAGAAAAAATAGCCTGTTGTGAAAATGTCAGGAGGCACACTGGCCGAAGGTAAATATCGCCCTGAAATGGGGCGATCGCCCAATATCAGGCCGATCGCCTCATTTCAGGGCGATATTTACCATCGGGCAGTGTGCCTCCTGACATTTTCACAGCAAGCTATTTTTTCCTCGTTTATTATACGAAAAACAATTTGAAACAAATATTAAATACAAATATGGTAGGCCCTATCCCCCCAGTATCGGGCGATCACCCCATACCTAGGCGATATTTACCCTCTATAACCTTCGCTCTCGCTCGCGGCCTCGCAAAGCCAGCAGCGAGAGAAGAAGAAAGAAAAAAAAGAGAGAAGGGAAGGAGAAGGAGGAAAAGATAAGTAGAGGTTCAATCGAAAATGCCGAGGCGTGCAAGTGGAAAAGGAAAGGGGAAGGCGAAGGAAGAGGTAGGCGCTTCGGCGTGGCCGTGCAACATCGCGTTCCAGAACCTCTTCGTACCTGTCGGGGTTGTACCACCGATGTGTCTGTGCGGAGATCCTTGCAGGCTCGTCCTCTCTTGGGATATTCCAACTTGGAAGAGGAGGTATTGGATGTGCCGCAACTACGAATTCGACCCACCGGAGAAGAGCCTGAAGAATCACCAGCTGGTAACAATCATACGTGTTTCGTAATATTTGTACGTGAAACTTTGCTAATTTATTTTTCATGCAGTCGCCTCCGCCGCTGTGTGAATTTGAGACGTGGTTTGATATGGAGATCGATCCGGAGGACGAAAGGCTCCTTGATCAAAGCATCCGAGACGAGGAGTTCAGACGGCAGCTTCAAGCGCATCGTGACGCGGCACGCGAGGAGGCATGTCAGAAGGAAGCGGAGGAGAAGGAGGCCGAGAGAGAGAGAAAACGAGAGAGGGCACGTCGTGCCAAAGAAGCCCCACCGGAGGCATGGGTGAAAGGGAAGTGGCCTCGATGCACTCAGTAGACGAGAAGTTGTAACCATTATTTTCCTTGTTCGTGATGTGCATCCTAGCTTTATGTCGTAATGAAGAGTATGGTCTACTATATTTTCCGCAGTAACTTATGATCTGAGAAATCGTGGCCTAGCACTTATCTATGTAATCAGTCAAGGCGTGAATGAAGTGGTAAAGGATAGAGTGGTAAAAGTAAAACGCATTAAAATGGTAGAAGTGGGGAGCAATAAAGATTCTTCCCTTGCTTGTGCAGTATAGAGTTAATAGCCAGTAGAGATGCAGCTCCCTTTATCCATTAGCCAAAACCAAGAAAGTTGTGGTAGTACAGCCATTCTTACCCCCCCTTCCTTCATTCTCCATCCTCAGCCGAAGCTAAGAGGAGTAGCAGCAGCCAAAATCGGATGCGCATCTTAGTTTAATGTCGTAACGAAGAGTTTTATGTTGTTAAAATCGGAAGAGTGCCCACGAAACCTACGCAACGCGGGCTACCACTTATCTATTGTCGAGCTAGCGCGCTGTTCGCTACGGTTGCGAAAATCATAAAAATAAGCTGTACGACATGGCTAAGAAAAGATAACCTACGAAAATGCAAGCACTTAGTTCAGATAGTTAGACAACATGGTGGTGAAGATAAATAAATTACAAACGTACAGCTGTACAATAACTCAGTCACGACGATGCCTCTTGATCTGCTCGGTGGGGTACGTGAGTGGCGACGACGGACGGACGGCCCTCCTAGCCCGGCCCTGCGGCAAAGGGGTAGTGTAGTCTGTCAGCGACTCGGGTGTCTGCTGGGGTGGTGGGCTGAGGTACTCGGTGGATAGGAACTGGTCCAGGTCGAAACCTGCCACGTCGTCAATGTCGTCGTAGCCCAAGTAGCCGAAAGCACCGTGGGGTCCTGCTGCGGCGTGAGACGAAGATTGCCCTGGGTCACCCTACCCGGCACCGCTGCCGGCGAGATTTAAGACCGCCTCGTCACCCCACCGTACACTCGTCTGTCTTGGGGAGGACACGGGGCTCGTAGTGGTGACATCGGCCGTAAGCGCCGACCGGCCGGGCGAGGTACGGCACGGCTCCACTAGGCGGGAGGTGCTGGGTGATAGGGACGTCTTTGGCAAGCGCCCACGCCTCGGCCCCCGAAGAAGTGAATCAACTACGCACTTCACGTCGTAGTCTTTTTTGCTAGACTTACAAACCTCTAATATGATTATATTGCTATGAGACTAACATGTTATTGTTTAGTTGAGTATCAGTCTCATCTATTTAGAGGAAAATCAAGTGGGATGATTAAGCAAAGATAAGGTATGCAATTTTGGTATCTCTTCTATATTTGTTATTGCATTCCTTTTGTGCAAATGCATAGTGAACTCCAGGTAGCATGTTGATTATATATATGCACATTGGTTCATGTCATATTTATTTGTGCATATATATGCATTTGAGTTCATTATGTGCTTTGTTTTTAGTATGCATGTATTAACTAGAGTTAAACTTCATATTGCTATAGATTGACTTGGTGCATGCATGTTTTAGTTGTATATCTTCTCATGCAATTCTTTTAGTGAAGTTTAATCTAGTGTTGGATCACATATTTACTCTTATTCTAAATATTAGTTGCATATGTACAATTCGTGTATATCCTATAACGTGCTTCATTTAAGTAAAGACTGTGATCCTTGCCATGATTTAATTGATTCATCATATCGGCAATTATCTCTCTAGTGCATATAGATCAATTAAATATTCATCATGATGCACTTAGTAGAGAACATTTCTTATGTCAAGTGTTTCCATTTATGTTGTACTTGTTTATATGAAACACTTGTGGTAATCAACTGCTCACAAATATCAATTTCTTCATATCTATTGAGCTTTTGGGACTAATGCTTTTCATGAGTGGTTTGGAAAGAATTAGGTCCCGTGTGTGTATAATGACCAAGGTATCGTGGAGGATGATCGTTAAGCCGAGGTCAACAAGACGGCGGTGTCACCAAGAGTTGAGGACTAAGTCAAGATCAACTTGGCGTGGAGATCGTCGGAGAGGATGATCAAGTCAAGGTTGATAGGACAGGTCTCATGAGGTGAATCGAGTCAAGTTGTACAAGGCGAAGATGTCATCAATTATATGGTGAAGGTCCTCATGCACCGGCATTAAGAAAGAAGACGACAAGTGACTATTTCTAGACTTTATTATCTTTGATTTAATTTGAGTTTAAGGATTGTCATACTATTAAGAGGGATGCGACGTTGAATGACTTTTAGATGTGTCAAGTGCTCAAGTGATCCATCCTTGTGAAACTTAGAGAGAGAATGGTGTTGGTGGTGCTGAAAAGTGAGAATTGTAGGTCTCCCTTAGATTCTTGGTGAAATCTGTATTTATTCTTTGAGATTTGGGTAGTAATACCTTTATTGGTTGTGTAGCCCTCGTTCTTAGCTTTCGGTAGAGTCCAAGATCACTGAAATCGGAGTCCGGAGTCAAAAGTTATGCTCGTTTTCGTCGGGCTGCTCAGTTCTACACGGACTATCCGAAGTGAGCTCGGACTATCCAAAGATTTCGGACTATCCGAATATTTTTTCGGACTATCCGAGCTGAGTCTCTCTATTAGCCATTCTTAACTCGTTCGGACTGTCCGAACTTGAGCTCGGACTATCCGAACTGAGTCGGGGCTGACTCCCAACAGCTAGTTTTTGGGAGCCTTTATTTATACCCTCATCCTTTCCCATTTGTGGGGGGCTACAGCCATGTTGATTTGAGGTGCCATACCCTTGTTCTTGAGCCCCTAAAATCCCTCTTCACTCTTAGATCTAAGTGATCCCCTTAGTGAGAAGGGTTGAGGAGAGTTAGAAGAGGTGTGTGTTGAGAACGAGTTGATCTTTGAGCACTTGATTTCATCTCCAAGTTCGTTCTTCGTGAGCATTTGTTACTCTTGGAGGTTGAGAACTCCTAGACGGCTAGGAGGTCACCTACGAGCCACCAGTGCTTTGTGTAGTTGGCCGTGGGAAGTTTGTGAAGGCCAATTCCACCTTCACAAGGGAAGGAATCAAAGAAGTGAAGACCAGTGAGTGCATTTGTGCAACACCGAGAGGAAGAGAGTTGAAAGAGACCCGGGCTCAAGTGTGACCGAGCCGCCTCAACGGAGACGTAGGATCCCCTCAAGGATCCGAACTTCGGGTGAAAAATCATTGTTTTCATGTTTGCTTCTTACTCTTGCTTTAGTATTTGATTTTGAATCTTGAAATTGCCCAATCTACTTTTCTACTGAGTTTTCTCCTTGATCCATACTTGTTCTGGGTATTCTAGGCTAACTAGTTCAATTTGGTACAAGTGATAACCTCTAAATATCCTAGACTTACTTTTCGCATATTTTGGATCGAACCACTCGGACTATCCGAATATAACTTCGGACTATCCGAATATAACTTCGAACTGTCCGAACACACCTCGGACTATCCGAATCATTCGGACAGTCCAAAGTCTGATTCGGATACTCCGAACAGTTAATTTCCGCTGTGATTTAGTTTTAAATTTTTTAATTCGCCTATTCACCCTCCCTCTAGGCGACATCCCGGTCCTTTCAATTGGTATCAGAGCAAGGTCTCTCATTTTATTAGACTTAACCGTCTAGAGAGTAAAGGATGACGACTAGAAGATTAGAGCACTCACACGATCCACTTGTGCTAGATGGTCAAATTATGCTTCATGGAAATTAATTATGACTACTCATTTTAAATCCATGAGCCCCCAAATATGGTGGATTGTAGATGTCGACTTTTCCTCTCCATTGAATGAAGTTAATCCAACTAAAGGAGAGAGAAAATGCCTACATCTCGACGCTCAAGCTACTAATGCTTTATTTTGTGTTGTTAGCGATGAAATTTTTGATAGAATATGCAATCTCAAGAGCGCTCATGAAATGTGGATAAAGCTTAAAGAACTATTTGAATCATCCACTTCTATTGAGGATTGCATTAAGGAAGAAATATCGGGAGATGAAACCTCAAGCTCCATCTCAAATGAAGAAGAACCGACATCTCCATCAACCTCTGCCTCAAGTGACGATGAAGATGCTCTTCCATCACAAATCCGTTGCTTCATGGCGAAAGGTAAGAATGAGGTAAGTGACGATGATGATGAGCTCACTTATGATGAACTTATGAATTTGCTAGATGAGCTCAATAAATGTCTTGGAAAGGAGAAAAAGAAATATAAAATTTTGAAGCTTGAACATGAATCACTTCAAAATAATTATAATATGCTTCAAGAAAATCATGAATCCCTCCTTCTTAAAGAAATTCATAAGCCTAAAGTGGATATAGGAATCTCATGTGATTTAATTAATGAAATGTCTTGCTTAAATGTTAATCCTAATATTTCATCAAAATTTGACATATCCACCTCTTGCAATGATTTACCTTGTTACTCAAATTCTATTGCTACTACTTCCTCTATGCATGTTGAGACTAACCTTGTAGAGGAAAATAAAGAGCTCAAGGCCCAAATCATTAGATTAGAAAATGACTTGAAGAGGAGCATAAAGAGTAAAGCCGTTCTCGATGAGATCTTGAGCAAGCTAAGGGCGCCTCAAGATAAGCGAGGACTTGGCTACATCTCCAAGAGGGAGACTAGCAAGATAAGGGACAACGAAAGACATTCGAAGATCATCAAGTGCTTTGCTTACAACAAAAAGGGACACCTCGCCTCCGTGTGCCCAAACAAAGTGGAGATCAAACCACAACCATCAACAATGAGGCAAACCGGTAAAGAGCACGTCAAGAAAAAGAGACGTTCAAAGCATACTTGCTACAATTATCGCGAAAAGGGGCATATCGGTAAGAATTATCCCAAAGGTATCACTCCTAAGCCTATTATTGTCAATGATCATCATTTGCTTAGGAAAAACAAAAATGGTAATGTGTTTGCCAAATTTGTCAATTCTCCTAAGACCATGCAAAATAATGACAATCAATTGCTTAGGAGATATAAATCTAGAAATGTGTTTGCTCAAAATGCTAGATTTTCTAAGATCAAGAAAAATCATGTTGATCATGTGCTTAGGAAAAATAACAATAGCAAACCATTTGCTAGATATGCTGGATCCTCTAAGCCCTTGCATTATAATGGCTATCATGTGCTTAGAAAGGATCAAACTAGAAATGGGATTGTGAACTATGTTAGACCTCTTAAGCCTTCTCAATTCAACTCAAATAAATTGCTTAGGAGGAATAATAATCACAAACCCATTGCTAGTTATGTTAGTTTACCTAAGACTATTAATATTAGGGACATTTGGGTTTCTAAATCTATTATGACTAACATTGTTGGACCCAACAAGGATTGGGTACCAAAAACTGTCTAAAAGGTTTTTTAGGCATTTGGAGGTGCATTGGACGCTTGGCTTCTTCAAAAGAATGAAGACTTCATCAATTGCAAAATGGAGTCAAGCATAAGGACGATCACTTCAAATCACGAGCCAATGCAATCTCGGTAACAAGCATTTAAATTGATTACTATTTAGCTTCTAGCCTTGTGTAGGTTTAGATGCATTGGTATCATGAAAAATTAATTTAATTGCTTGTTGTGAGTACTTGCTCTTGCCTCTTACCTATTCTCTTATTGCAATCTTGAGCAAGTTTGGGATAGTGGCACATTAAGGGAGAGTGTTAATTCATATCCATGTATATTATATCCCTACATGTGCCTATATTTATATAAGTGCTAATATATATTTTCAAAATTAAGCCATTTAGCCAAAAGTCAAAAATTTGTATACTATTAGTATTCTTGTGAAAAACTAATTGCAAAATGTATACAAATGTATTTGAAATGTTTTTCAAAGGTTTTGGCTTCACAAAATCTATTTTGAAAAGAAAATGAGTTTCATGATCAAAATCTAGTTACTAGTATCTTGTTTTGGATTTAAACTTATAATTTTCATAGAATTATATGTAAAATGATTTTGAAAGTAATTCCAAAATGAAAAACCTAGAGTTGGTCATTCTTAACAATTCTTGTGTTCAAAAGATTTTCAAAAGACCAACCTAGCAAAAGTTATTTGATTTTGAAACTCAGCGAAAAACTATAATTGACCCATAATGGTCATATTATTGTACTTAGTGAGTTTCTCCATTTGGACCGGATTCTTAGCCATATCTTGGTTCAAAATAGTATTTCAAACTCATACATACTAATTCCAATCAAATATCTTCTCATTTGCTTTGTTTGATGCTTTTTAGAATGATTTGAAAATCATATGCATGTATATCCTTTATATGAGCCGTTTTGGTCAAAAAGTCAAAAATATATTCAAAAAGGCCAATATTTATGAAAATCTTTATAAAAGTTCTCAAATATGTATTTCAAATGTTTCACAATGCTTTCGGAGTAAAAATTTCTATTTTAGAAACAAAATAGCAAATTTGGCCTTAAATGGATCTTATAGGATCTTGATTTTGGATTAAATGAAATATTTTCATAAGTTAAAATCTATTGAGTTTTTGAAAAAGTGTTTCGTAGGGTTGGTCATTTCAAGCATTTCTTTAGTTCAAAATTTTTCCAAACGACCAACCGTTCAAAAGTTATAGCCATTTGAATTTGGCCAAAATCATTCATTTAACCAAAATAACCCATTCTTGCATATTGTGGGTTTTGATATTTGAGATGGATTTCTTTATGTATCTCGACTTGAAATAGTATTTCCAACTCATACAAAGCTATGAAAGTTCAAATCTCCATGAAATCCAAGTCAAATTGCATTTTGAGCTTTCAATACAAATTCAATTTCTCTTTATACCTACAAAGCACAATCTGCCATATCTTTTGAAAGAAAATTCTTTTTGTGGAAATTATTTTTGAAAAACCTTCTAAATAGTTCAAAGTTTATTTCTGGAAAGTTTCAAATCATTTGAACTTTATTTGAAAAAAATTTGACTTTTCTCCTCTTTGAGTGAAAATCTTACCTACAAAACAAAATTTGGCATATCTTTTGATTGGATACTTCTTTTTGGAAAATTATTTTTGAAAAAGTTTCTTATAAGTCCAAAGTATGTTTTTGCATAATTTAAAATAATTTCAATTTCATTTAAAAAAGTTATGGCATTTTCTCTCTTTGATCAAATGCTGAAAATTCAGACTTTTGCATTGTTTTGAACTGATTTGTGATTTTTTTATCTCCAAATCGGAGCATAATTTGAGAGAAACATCTATATAAGAATTTATCCTCAATAGTTGGTCTATAACAATAAATTTTATCAGATTTTTTGGACCTCATTTGAGTAGTTTTTTAGCCCTCTTTTAAAGCCTAAATGAAATGTCAAAATCTGAAAATCTGAAATTCTAGTTCATTGAATATTTGTGGTTTTCATATCTTTAAATTGGTTTCAAGGTGGAAGAATCTCTCAAAATAAAACTTGAGCATATTTAAATGAATTAGCTCCATGATATACCTTATAATCCTTTTGGAGCTTGTTTAATCAAGTTTTGTATGTTTGAAAGAGGATCTCCTTTTGGTTATGTCATGGTATTAAGTTGATCTTTAATTGGCATATAGTGTTGGTTTCCGAGACAATGAGTTTGTTTTGAAACAAATATGAATATTTTTCTCAAAATTCTAAATCATTTAAAAGCTATGCCTTTTTTAAGTTCACCAAAATCTCTCTTTTGATCTTATTTGGCATACTCTTACATAAAGTTAGATTTTACGATTTGAATGGATTTGATTATGCTAATAGGCTTATAAACATCTCTCTAACTCATATGAAGCCATATAAGTGCATATTTCCATTCAAAACTCATTTGGTTCCATTTTGATGATTTGGTGAAAATCTTAATCTTTTGTGTGGTTCAAATACATCTTTCACCATATTTCTCAAAATAAAATTTATTTATTGAAATTTTTTTTGGAAAACCTTCTCTCGTATATGGAGTTCATATTTGAAAATTCTCAAATTTATTTGAACTCATTTGCAAGATTGTTGACTTTATTTGACTTAGTGTCAAAACTAAACCTCCAATACTCCTAATGGCCTAATTTTTGAATGGAGGGTGATATTTGATAAATTCTTTTTGGAGAAATTTCTTGGTTGTCCATGGATCATTTCTGCAAAATCTCATGGCTATTGGCCTTCAATTGATGAAGATTTGACCCAAATTCAAAATGATCAGCTTGCTGAAATTTCAGGTTTTTGCTGATTGTGGGGCTATTTTGTGATTATTGTTTCTTCAAATGGGTTCATAATCAGAGGAAAGTCTTATGACATGTTTTGATCCTCTATAGTTGGACTTCATTGTCTAATTTTTTTCAGAATTTATGAACCTTGTTTGAACCTTCTTTCAGCCCTGTCAAAAATCTTAAATGGAATGTCAAAACTGAATTTTTCAGAACATTGCACTTTTGAAATCTTGCCTACCTTTAAGATGATTTGAGTATTTTCTTGTGGTGAAAACTAAGGTAACTCAATTTATTGCTCCATGATTCATCTAAAATTATTTGGGAGCTCATTTGCAGTTGTTTTCATTTTCAGGACCATTTCAAAGCTAGATTTCTTTTCCCGAAACTTTCGGTTCAGCATTCACTATTTTCAAGTTTTCGAGGTTTTCCTTTGCTCAAATAAATTTTCGGCCTTCGCAGCCCTCGATGAGAATTTCGAGACGGATCTTTTCCGCGTTGATGATTTTTGCATTTGAGCAATGGTTTAAAAGGTTTAATCGATTTTGTGCTGCTATTTGCATCTTTTTGAGATTTTGAGAGTTTTAAATTGGAATCTTGGCAAGCCTTTCAAGATGAAAACTAAGTGAACTTATTCATTGCTCCAAGCTTCAAAGTGGAGTATATCTATTTAAGTTTTCATTCCAATGAAAGTGCATCTTTTGGCTAAGTTCTTCTGGAAATTGAATTTAATTGTATCTTAGCCTCAAAATGTTTCCTCTCTTGCATAACTCGGAGTTTATTATGAAAAAGAGAAATTTTCCCTTGTAAGTTCAAGAGTGAGTTTGAATGTGTTTTACCCATTGTCTCTCTTATAAGTGGATGTCAAGATTAAATTTGAATGAGTTTCAAATATTTTCATTGTAAATTGGTGTAATAAAATCTTCAATTGATATCTTGAATTTTTTTTCAAATTGCGTGCAAAGAGTATTGTCTTGTATATCATCTATATTGTGCATGTTGTACTTAGACATTATCAAACTAACTTGGGTCAAGTTGAAAGATATTTGCTCTTGAAAATCGTGTGCTTGTCTATTAATGTTCAAGGTATTGGAAAAGGGGTCATCTTCGACGATGGGATGAAGGAAATGGAGAGGAGCTCCATAGTCCGAGGGATCTAAGGCCGGGCGCGGTGATCATGACCAATTCGAACATGCGGTGGACAAGAATCGACAAAGGGACGTGTTTTTTTGACCATATTCAATAATGTCTTTGCACACCATTATGCTAAATTGTGTCATTCTAAATGGTGTTGTATCTTTCAATTGGTATCATTAATTAGTATCTTTCGAGAGGTATCCTCTAATTCTAAATTGTTTTGAAGTGTCATCTAACTTGTATTTGGCATTATCAAGAATTAAAAGGTACATACGGGTAACACATTGTAAAGAGGTATGCCCTTGATAAGTTTATGAAATTCTTGATCATGAAAGTGTATCTTACTTATACAATTTTGATTCATAATTTTGTATACATCTTGTGATCATATAAGCGATTACTTCTTGTGTAATCTTCTCTATATGATCTTGATTGTTAGAATTTAATTTGATCATGAGCATGTGCTTAAATTATATAAATTTGCTATATGATCTTGATGTTTAAAGAATAAATCTTCTCCATGTGAAATCATATTCATGTGTCATGTTTAAGCATCACTTATGTCCTGTGAATCATGACTACTTTAAATTGGTATAATTAGAAACATCTATTACCTAAATCTTGGATATAATTGGTATCATATCTTGCCTAAATTTAGGGGGAGCTTAATATTATTGTCCTATTACTAGGTCTTTATTTTTATTTTGTTCTCCCTAATCTTTTTATTGAGTGTGCCATCAAGGGGGAGAATAGATTTTATTGAAAAAACAATAAAGATCTTTTAAGCACCTTTTTGGGATTAATGACGAAAGGGGGAGAATTTATGGATTTATCAATTGTCCCCTAATCGATTGACAAAAAGGGATAATTTGTAAGTATGATCTCTTATTGTTTCTTCATGCTTGTTTTAATGCTAAATATCTTAATATTGTCATTTGGTGCAATTGATAATAAGTTTGTCATAAATCACCAAAAAGGGGGAGATTGAAAGTGCATCTAGGCACTTATGCTATTTTGGTGATTAATGACAAACGCATATAATGACAATCTATGTAATTGAGTAAATGCTTAACTTAGTGCTTAACAAATGACAAACCTCTAACATGATTATATTGCTATGAGACTAACATGTTATTGTCTAGTTGAGTATCCGTCTCATCTATTTAGAGGAAAATCAAGTGGGATGGTTAAGCAAAGATAAGGTATGCAATTTTGGTATCTCTTCTATATTTGTTATTGCATTCCTTTTATGCAAATGCATAGTGAACTCCAGGTAGCATGTTGATTATATATATGCACATTAGTTCATGTCATATTTATTTGTGCATATATATTCATTTGAGTTCATTATGTGCTTTGTTTTTAGTATGCATGTATTAACTAGAGTTAAACTTCATATTGCTATAGATTGACTTGGTGCATGCATGTTTTAGTTGTATATCTTCTCATGCAATTCTCGTAGTGAAGTTTAATCTAGTGTTAGATCACATATTTACTCCTATTCTAAACATTAGTTGCACATGTACAATTCGTGTATATCCTATCATGTGCTTCATTTAAGTAAAGACTGTGATCCTTGCCATGATTTAATTGATTCATCATATCGGCAATTATCTCTCTAGTGCATATAGATCAATTACATATTCATCATGATGCACTTAGTAGAGAACATTTCTTATGTCAAGTGTTTCCATTTATGTTGTACTTGTTTATATGAAACACTTGTGGTAATCAACTGCTCACAAATATCAATTTCTTCATATCTATTGAGCTTTTGGGACTAATGCTTTTCATGAGTTGTTTGGAAAGAATTAGGTCCCGTGTATGTATGATGACCAAGGTATCGTGGAGGATGATCGTTAAGCCGAGGTCAACAAGACGGCGGTGTCACCAAGAGTTGAGGACTAAGTCAAGATCGACTTGGCGTGCAGATCGTCGGAGAGGATGATCAAGTCAAGGTTGATAGGACGAGTCTCATGAGGTGAATCGAGTCAAGTTGTACAAGGCGAAGATGTCATCAATTATATGGTGAAGGTCTTCGTGCACCGGCATTAAGAAAGAAGACGGCAAGTGACTACTTCTAGACTTTATTATCTTTGATTTAATTTGAGTCTAAGGATTGCCGTATTATTAAGAGGGATGCGACGTCGAATGACTTTTAGATGTGTCAAGTGCTCAAGTGATCCATCCTTGTGAAACTTAGAGAGAGAGTAGTGTTGGTGGTGCCGAAAAGTGAGAATTGTAGGTCTCCCTTGGATTCTTAGTGAAATCTGTATTTATCCTTTGAGATTTGGGTAGTGAGACCTTATTGGTTCTGTAGCCCTCGTTCTTAGCTTTCGGTAGAGTTCAAGATCACTGAAATCGGAGTCCGGAGTCAAAAGTTATGCTCATTTTCGTCGGGCTGCTCAGTTCTACTCGGACTATCCGAAGTGAGCTCGGACTATCCGAAGATTTCGGACTATCTGAATATTTTTTTGGACTATCCGAGCAGAGTCTCTCTGTTAGCCATTCTTAACTTGTTCGGACTTTTCGAACTTGAGCTCGGACAATCCGAACTGAGTCGGGGCTGTGTCGGGACCCGGATTTGCAAATCCGGACCCTCTGTGTATTCAGCACTAGTCCAGGATCACGCTAGTGCACACAGTCTCAACATTGGTACATATCACAGTCATAACCAACGAAATAATAAGTACGATAATTAAATACTCAAACTAGTTGATTGACCTTATGGTCAAGTTACAAAGATACGCCTCGCAGGGCGAAGAATTATTAAAGTATTCAAATGCAGCGGAAATAAAATAAACTCGTGGCGCCAACCAATTTGCCCTGTAATCGATCGGGCTCGCTCCCTAGTTCGCTCGGCCTCCTCGATACTCCTCCTCCTGAAAGGTGGATTGCTTCTTCTTCAACTGAAGTTGTGTTGTTGTGGGGTGAGTACTTTGAGCACTCAAAGAAGTCATGCATGTAATGCAATTTCTAATATTCTACATGCATGGCTTAGTACAAAGGATAGGTTATGGTTTATGAGCGATAAGATTCAAGATAAACAAGAATAGATTGCAAAGCAAGAAAACAAGAGTAGGAATAATAACTTTCACAAACATTTCAATCGTAAATCATTTTTCCATCCTAAGTCAAGTTCCTCATTACCAACCCAAGCATTTTTCCATAAACAATTCATTTTTATGAAAATCTAACCCTTGACCGTAATCACCGAGCGATGCTCATTACCGTGAGCGCGGCTATTCGAATAGGTTGTACACTCTGCAGAGGTTATACACTTTACCCACAAGATACAGTCAAGTACCACCAAGGCAAATAACCGTAACGAAGCCTTTCCAAAGTTCCATCTAAACCCAAGACGCCTCGCTAAGGTTTCAACACTTTGGAGGGATCGTTACCGCACTCGTGGCCCCCTCTTGCGCCATGTGAGTTCTCATCCGCTTCTCCGGGCCTAACACCCCCACGACAGTACCAAAGAATAGATTTCCCAGTTTACTCAGCTAAGCCCGTCCCATTACGGAGCTTGTGGTTGTATGAAAGACTCAGTTCAAATGCTTGCAAGGTTAGGTCCTTAATTGACCGAGGCAAGACTAACCAAGTGTAACTCAAATATCCATGTCCAATAAAAACCAAATACGACCGCCCAGTTGCCACTCTTGGCCCACCAGAAACAATCTTGCCATTTGCCCCAGTCTAAATCATTTTCCCACCCCGGTTCTTTACCATCGCACCACGTGCCATCATCATCTCAATAACACATGTCTCATTCACAAAAAAAACACGTTCCATATCTCATTAAGTCAATAATTGCTTTGGTATTCCAAAATCATGAATTGTCCACGTGGCAGGGCTAAGCACACTACTTCGGTCTACTCAACCCATGTTGGCAAATTATTAATGTCCAACTATTAATTCATAACCTAGGGTGACAAAGGATTCATGGCCTACAATTATATATGACAAGGTGGCATACAGCAACTAGGCATTTAACTAATCCCAAAACTTATTCAAAATCATTTCTATCAAATTAGCATGCAATAGTTTAAATCAAAATAATTTGCTTTAATAGGTTCAACATGATCAAACACAACTTGCCTTCAAAAGTGCTGATTCTCGCTCCCGAGCTTGCTCTCGGTCGAACCTCTCCTCGAAACCGTCGCACTTCAACGCCTACGCCAGATCGCAATTAAACAACAATAAATAAATAAACAGTAGACAAACAGTGCTCAAAAATTCAATTAAAATTCATAAACAGAAAGATCACAATTTTACAAATTTATAGAAATTGGAATCACTCAAATCGGAGTTAAAACGCAAAAGTTATAAGCATTTGAAGTTTCAAAATATATTTAAAATCAATATACCGAATTAAATAAATACTTTCTTTTTTCGGAAAATTAATTATTGCGTCATCTGTGACACGTGTCACCACCACAGAACGACGCGTGGCATTGCCGACGTCGTACCGACCGGCTCGTCTTGGCGACGCCAAGATGACGTCATCATTGACTCATCGACAGATGGGACCCACCGTGGCGTCACCGACGTCACCGGTCCGGCGGCCGACATGCGGGCTGCGTCTTTGTCGGCGACTCATGCGCACAGTGCGCGGTGCGGTGTCACTGACATGTGGGTCCGCCTTGTCAGCGTCACGTGTACAGTGAACGGCGACGTGGCACTACGGCTGCCCTCGGATTTGCATCTAACAGCGGAGGTTTGAAGTTGGAGTTCACTGTTCCTAAGGCGACGTGGGCACACCTCAGCGGTCGGATGGAGATCGTCCGGCTGGCGAAGCTTGCGAAACCCGGCGTCGTTGCTGCGGCTCGGCGTCACCGGAGGCGAAGACGACGACGTAAGCGCATGCTTCCGAAGCTCCTCCGGCGTGAAGAAGTGGTGCTCCCGGCGCGGCTTGACGGTACGAGTTCGGTGGTGGCTCGGGCGACGGCGGAGAGTGACCGGCGGCGGTGGAACGGCGCAAGGAACTCGGCGGTGGCTTTGGGAACTTCGGCGAGGTCGCGCGGCGAGGCGGCGGCGTCTCGGGCGACGTGATGTGTACGGACGGGTGCGGCGCGAGGTGGGGATCACAACCCGGGTGGCGGCGCAATAAATAGCCCCCTCGACGTCCGTGAAAAGCGCGGAGACCGAGGCCCACACGGGCGGCGGCGGTGGAATCCGGCGGTGAATAGGATTGGTCGACGTGGCGCAACGTGGGCCCTTGGATGGAGATCTAACGGCTGCGTTAGGGTTTTTCCGAACGGGCCGCATGAAGATTCGCCCAAGATCGTTCACGGGATTTTTAATCCTTTTCCGATTAAAAATATTTCCCGAAAATAAAATAATTTATTTGGGGCATTAAAAATACTAGAAAAATTCTGGAAAAATTCTCATAAATATTTTAGGACATTTGTGACTCAAATAAAATATTTTCAGCAACATTTTATTTTAACTTTTCTATTATTTAATTGATTTGATAAATGGTTTAATTCAAAATAATTCCAAATAAATCCAAATAAATTCCAGAAATTCCCAAAAATTCAAAATACCATTTAAATGCAAGAAAAGCAAAAAATTGGGGTGTTACAAACCTCCCCCCTTAACGGAATCTCGACCCCGAGATTCAGGGCTGACTAAGGAATAGGTTGGGGAATTCCTTCTTCAGGTCTTCTTCACGCTCCCAAGTTGCTTCGCTCTCGGAATGATTACTCCAATCAACTCTGCAGAAGGGTCGATTTATTTCTCGTTTCTCGATCTCGGTGTCCAAGATTTTCACCGGTACTTTATAAGTCAAATCCTCCCGCAGCTCGACCGACTCTAATGGCATCTGCTCTTCTTCGCACTCGGAGACATTTCTTTAATTGTGACACATGGAACACATCATGCACACCTGCTAGAGACTGCGGTAACTCCAGCTGATACGCTACTTCACCTCTTCGACTTAGGATCTTGAATGGGCCAACATATCTCGGTGCTAACTTCCCTTTGGTGTGGAACCTCTTAACTCCTTTGAGTGGGGTAACTCTGAGATACACAAAATCTTCGGGCTCAAAGCTCAAATCCCTGCGGCGATTATCAGCGAAACTCTTCTGTCTTGATTGTGCAATTTTCAACCTTTCCCTGATCATGGCTATCTGCTCTTCAGCTTCTCGAAGAATATCCGGCCCAAACATATGACGTTCTCCGGTCTCATTCCAATTCAGTGGCGTTCGACAGGGTCTTCCATATAGCGCTCAAGGCGACATCTCGCAAACTTGCTCGGTAACTATTGTTGTAGTGAACTCGGCATATGGCAAACACTTATCCCACGGTTGTATAAGCCAATGCACATGCCCTCAACATGTCCTCCAGTATCTGGTTAACTCTTTCCGTTTGCCCATCTGTCTGTGGGTGATATGCAGTACTGAAGTTCAGACGGGTTCCAGAAATAATTCCAAATAAATCCAAATAAATTCCAGAAATTCCCAAAAATTCAAAATACCATTTAAATGCAAGAAAAGCAATAAATTGGGGTGTTACAGGCTGACTCCCAACGGCTAGTTTTTGGGAGCCTCTATTTATACTCCCATCCTTCCCCATTTGTGGGGGGCTGCAACCATGTTGATTTGAGGTGCTATACCCTTGTTCTTGAGCCCCTAAAATCCCTCTCCACTCTTAGATCTAAGTGATCCCCTTAGTGAGAAGGGTTGAGGTGAGTTGGAAGAGGTGTGTGTTGAGAAAGAGTTGATCTTTGAGCACTTGATTTCATCTCCAAGTTTGTTCTTCGTGAGCATTTGTTACTCTTGGAGGTTGAGGACTCCTAGACGGCTAGGAGGTCGCATACGAGCCACCGGTGCTTTGTGTGGTTGGCCGTGGGAAGTTTGTGAAGGCTGATTCCGCCTCCGCAAGGGAAGGAATCAAAGAAGTGAAGACCGTGAGTGTATTTGTGCAACACCGGGAGGAAGAGGGTTGAAAGAGACCCCGGCTCAAATGTGACCGAGACGCCTTAACGGAGACGTAGGATCCCCTCAAGGATCCGAACTTCGGGTGAAAAATCAATGTCTTCATGTTTGCTTCTTACTCTTGCTTTAGTATTTGATTTTGAATCTTGAAATTGCCCGATCTACTTTTCTACTGAGTTTTCTCCTAGATCCATACTTGTTCTGGGTATTCTAGGTTAACTGGTTCAATTTGGTATAAGTGATAACCTCTAAATAGTCTAGACTTACTTTTCGCATATTTTGGATCGAACCACTTGGACTATCCGAATATAACCTCGGACTATCCGAATATAACTTTGGACTGTCTGAACACACCTCGGACTATCCGAATCATTCGAACAGTCCGAAGTCTGATTCGGATACTCCGAACAGTTAATTTTCGCTGTGATTTAGTTGTAAATTTTTTAATTCTCCTATTCACCCCCCCTTTAGGCGACATCCCCGGTCCTTTCAATGGCCCCCTGCGCGACCTCATTCTCATGATACTCCCATGCATCTCTATTCCCTTCATTCATCATTAGGTCTTCGAAATTATAATTAGTCCACGCACCAGGGACGGGCACCGCAGGAGTATTGTCCTCCTCGTCCGAGCGTTCGCCATCAGGGACTTCCTCATCCGCACGGTCTTCCTCCTCCATCAAGTCAACTATGTGCTCCACCTCCTCCCCCTCGTCGGCCACCCCCCGCGCCTCCACGACTGCCTCCTCGCCCCCCCCCGATCACGTCGCCACCGCCAATCTCGTGTCCCCCGTCTCCAGGGTCCTCGTCACCTTCATCATCGCATTCTTGCATATCTGTCTTCCCCTCCTCCGTAATATCTACCCCGACATATCACGAACCTCTGACACCGATGGAGGT
The DNA here is from genome assembly GCA_036346375.1 of Guadua angustifolia. Taxonomy (NCBI): domain Eukaryota; kingdom Viridiplantae; phylum Streptophyta; class Magnoliopsida; order Poales; family Poaceae; genus Guadua; species Guadua angustifolia. The sequence continues at coordinate 24,488,729 of CM070517.1, forward strand.
ACCTGGTACCAATCTACCGAAGAACATGAGCAACCGGCCCGCTCTCAACAGACCCAAAGATAGTTCCTCCATGACAATGTCGCGTTAATAGGAACCACTCTCCATAAAAAGTCTTGCGACGGCTTACTATCGCTTCTAACCCGCAAATTAACACTCTGGTATCCAAACCGAACATCTGAAACATCCACTCCAACAAACCCTCAGATGTCCTATCTCTCGGTCTAGATATGCCTCGATGATGTTAAAAATGCCGACAAATCCACTCCATCCTACTGTATATCTCCCCATCTCCATAGAATATTTGAAAATACAATTTCTTCGACATGCTGCCTACAACGTCGAACCGAAAAAATCATCATTTCTCCATCTAACCACATCATGCATTACTATATAAATGTTACATTATATTGTTAAAATTTTTTACCCTACTGATTTCTAACGGTGCCTGACATTTCCAAATTTTTTTACTCTACTAATTTCTAGCGTAGTACGGTGCCTGACGATATGTTGCTAGGCTACCATGTTTTTAATTATACTCTAAAATACAATGTATAAAACGAATGGTGATCATACTAAGAAATCCGACTATAAATAAGTAATTCGACTACCCATTTTTTCATTACGGAATTATTACTATATATTATTCATTTGTCCTAATCTTAAAAATTGTATATATACATGATATATCGTACTTCCTTTAATTTCTACGTCGCAATTTTCGAAACATTGCCCGCGTAACATATGGCTAACCTACCATATTAAATTAATAATATTAAATTTCTACCACATTACATTTCTAAATATTGTCTAACATTTCTATTACATGGAATCTCAATATTTCTAAATACTACACAATCCTCGTATTTCTAAACACTACAAACTACATTAATTTCTAAATATTACCTAAAAAACCACCACATAAAATATAAACTAAATACTACATATAAATTAAATTTCTAAATACTAGACAATCCTAAATCGTACATTAAATTTCTAAATATTGCATATAAAATTTCTAAATACTACATTGATTCTCAACATTTCTAAATACTACAATTCTAATATTTCTAAATACTACATTAAATCTCTAAACATTGCCTAATATTTCTACTACCCAATCCTACTACATTAAATTTCTAAATTACTACATTTCTAAATATTACACAACACTAAAATTTCAAAAATATTACATATAAAATTTTCGAACTTACCTTCACAAAAACGCATTTAATTTTTTTCTCTTTTTTCTTCCCTCTTTTTCCTCTCTCTCTTTTCCTCTCCTTCCTCTCCTCTTCTTTTCCTCCTTTTCTTTCTATTGTTCTCGCTCTACCGATAGCAAATGAGCACAGTGTCGAGTTTTCGCACTTTAAAAGGCACCTATCGCCCCAACCAGGGGCGATCGCCTGTGGCTCGGGCGAAAGCCGCCGCGTGTCGTCTGTCCGAACGGGCCGCCGTTACTCGACCGTTAGAAAGGGCACATATCGCCCCAATACCGGGCGATTGCCCCGTACTGAGGCGACAGGCGCCTACTTTTCAAATTTTTTTGCCATGTCGATTAGTTTTGCAAAAAAGATTTAAAATAAATATTAAATAAAAAAATCCATACTTTTCCTTCCACAATTCACATTCCAGCTGTGTAGCACTATAGCCCAATAACCTATTAGCAAATCAAGCCCATTGACCCAACCCGACATGTCCATGATGCCAAACCCTAACCTAACCTCTCTCTCTCTCTCTCTCTCTCTCTGTGTGTCTCTCTGTCGTTCCAGATGATCATAGGGCACATGGTGGTGATTGGCTGAGAGGAGCATGCGGCAGCGCAGTGTGGCCGTTGCGAGAAAGGGGCGTGTGATGGTGGGAGGCTGGGGACCGGGGCGTGTCTCGTGGTAGGCCGATCGGCCAGCTACGGAGTGTGAACTGCAGATATGTGAGTTTTTTTTATGATTACACGAGTAGTTTTGTTGTCAAGTGGAGTACAAGACGGATGATAGTAAGCAGAGACTGGTCATATTTATGCTTGCACGTTGATTGTGCTTGCTGCATATATGCTAAAACTTAACTATTTTGATTTCAGCACAATATCCATGGAGTGTGCTCACTGTTCTGAACAAAAAGATTAAGTAGTTGAGAAACTATCGTATGTATATGAAGGAAATCGTCTTCATAAATTTTTGTGAGTGGAGGAGTTTAAAGGAGCTGGAATGGAGAATTGGTGGATTATCGTTTGGTTACACGAAGGGTACATAGATTCCGTTAGTATATAGTCCATGGAAGGGCTTATTCAACTCTTTTTGTTGTAGCATGCATGTGTTCAAATAAGACGTGTTCCTTGAACGACAAAGAAATTGATGAGAGATCTTTTTTATATATAGAATAAGCCATTAGACCTGAAGCAACGTGAGGGAAACTACTGATTTTTTTTAATTATTTTGAGATGTTGTCTTAGGATGAACAATTTTTGCTATTGTGGATCTTCCTTTTCTATGGAACAATATTTTACTAACTCTGATCACACATTCTAAAAATTCTGAATCCGCTACTGAAGATGTGCAGGTTAACTACGTAACACCAAATTTTTTAATACACTTTAATACCATCGAGAGATATCAACATTAAGTTGTTTAGCACTCTATCACATTTTGTAAGCCCTTTATCCATTCACAATTTTTTTTAAATCTGAAATTTGCCCTTGCTCCACCCAAACAGCCCTTGGTGCTTCACACTCAAGAATCATACCTTCCAAACAAGGCTCTACTGTTTCTAGAGATTCTTACAACTACAAGTGGCTGCACAAAATTTGGAATATCAGATAATGTATTGATGGTTTCGATCGAACTTGTGCTAAAATTATGCAGTAAGACCTTTTTTTTACCCAAATAGTTTATGTGTAGCCATCTGTGCTCCAATGTAATTGCAGGTGACCTTTGTCTATCTCTATGCTAATATGCACCCACAAGTGGCAGCGTAAGAAATCGACAACAGTATAGTGCATAGTTACCAATATACGTGGGGTGTCTATTCTCTTAAATTTTTCGCACTACTAAAAGGTTCTTCTCTAGATTTAACTATGTTTTTCTTTTTTAAAAATGTGGGGTTCATAGATCTCACCCTTCTATTTACATCTGCCTTTGTCTTCTTGGTCAGGTTCAAATTGACTACTGGAGCACAAATCAATTGGAGAGGAGAAGCAAGCGTCCCTCTCCGAGTCCACCAACGTTCGAGCCTAGTTTGATACTCATGCTCACTGATTAAAAAAATGGACACATACACGCGTGTACGTTCAACGGGAGAAGACGTATCCACTACGAAGGATGTGGAGCCTCACGTGCGTGCAATCAAGCTTTCAGTTAATTTAATAAAATCTAAAACTTTGCTTCCTTTCTTTAAAAGTTGCACTACCGCATATCATATTTGTTTCCTTCCGAACAGGGTTTCTGTAGTAAAAAAAAAATCGCTGCTCCCTCTGGCTAAGCCGCTAAGGCTTTTTACATGGACAGGTCACGTCTTCAGATGACTCAGACGAAAATGATGTACTCCCTCTTGCTAAAGCTTTTGGTTTTGCTGAAACAAAAGCCATCGCTACCACCCTATTCCTGTCACTTGCATTCTCTGCAAGGCAAAACAAGAAGTGATGTCCGAGGCCCAAAAAAAATATCGCCTGACCTTGTGGACAATAGCCGACTCGAACATACAACTCACCACACAGCAATGTCGTCCTGAATTCCTCTCGGCGAAGCACATGAAAGTGAAGTATTGGAGGACAAAAAATCTAAATTTAAGGGGACAGATAAGCATTGATTTAAGAGATAATTTATATTATATCACTCTAAAGGTCGGCAACCACTCGAATGCCATTCTAAAGATTTTTCTTCCGATAATAGCACCTCAAACATGTTTGGTTCCGCACAATAATATTTTCACCCTTTTCCCTCCTTTTAAAATATTTTGGACCTTTTAACCCGTGCGAAAATACACATTTGCCCCACGCTTAACAGTATGACACTTGCATTATTAAGTTGAGTAGTTATATGTTAAGTATTGTGATGTGGATATGCACACGTCCAGTGCTTTCTGGTTTAATATTTTAATTAACTGAAAAGAATTACTAAGCCACATCAAATATCAATAGGTGAATCATTTCTTTAAGCAATCTTTGTTATATTTCTACGAGAATTTTATACTACCTAATAGAGGGTGCTTACTTGTTATTAGGTATGAAGATTGCACAAAAATTAATATTGGTGCCAACTTACATAAATGTATTATGATGGACCCCAGTGGCAGGTGAAGACAGGGATGAAAACGGAAACGAAATTTCTGACCATTCCGGAGAAAAACAGAAATGGAAGTCTTTTTTCAGAAACGAAAATGGAAAATGTGGGTATGGAAACAGAAATTTTTTGTCGAAAATGGGAGAGTCATTCCTTACGGAAACAAAAACTTGGCCCAAAAAGGAGAATAGAGAATTTACATTTATTTATGAATTAAAATAATTTAGAAATACAAATAGCTTTATAGAAAATATCAAATAGAGTTCAAAAATTCCAAAAAAAATTCAAAAATACTTTAGAATATCTTGAACTTAGAAAATTTATTTCTAGCATAATTTTAGTTTTATTTTTACAAATAAATTAATTTCATAAATCTAAAAATAGCAAAATGGCATTTATAAACTTCAGAAAATCCATGATAAATCTTAGAAAATCATAAATGAACATTGAACAATAATATGCAAATTTTAGGGTGTTACACCTTTATACTTAGAGGACCAAAAGGATGTCGATAATAATGATACGGAGGAGGACATGATGGTATGATCTGAAGGACAAATAGCGAGTACAAATTTGAGAAAAAAACTTCCTAGTAATACTGGTGAACATAACAATGTTTTTGTATCCACCTTGGAGGTGGAATGAGTTATATTGTTTTTGTGGTTATGTATATTGTGATCATGTACTATATTCTTATGGAATTTTCTATTTTCGTTTATGTATCCGCTCTATTTCGTTCTGCATCCGTTTTCATTACTATCCGTTTCTGGGGTTTCTGATTTCGTCTCTGTTACTGATAAATGATGTGAAAACATAAACGAAACGACCATTTACCGACCATTTCTGTTCCGTTTTCATCCTTAGGCGAGGGAGGACGAGAACTACATGGAAATACTATTTAGATGCACTGTTCATATACTACATATTCTTGCATATATAGCATCAAAGAAGAAAGGAAATAAGTAAGAAAGAAGAATGGAAAAGAAGAAAAGGAATGAGAGATATTAGCAATCTTCAAGTAAGGAAAGAGATCACCATGACAAGGCATGAGATATGGGCACTCTTCAAGCAAGGAAAGAAATCACCATATCTTGACAAGAAGGGATTTCAGCAATGTCCAAGAAAGGAAGGTGTTCACTATGACATGAAGAGAAGAGATTGTTTCCAACTAGATAAGTACGCCATATGGTAATTTTTGTCCGAGTAGTATAGCACGTGCACTGTTCATAGATAGTTCATGTCCGAATCACTGTTTCATATCTAAGTACTATTTATCTCAGATACTATTCATGTCCACTCTCATATGTGTGTATTCCCTCCATTGTAAAGAGAACCACGAATTTTTAGATTAAAGATATGCTCTTGATTCTATGACTTGTGCTCCAATGCCTCCATTAGAATAGAAAGTTCTAATATGAAATTATCGCTATTGTTTTTTCAACTTTTTTGGGGTGATTGCAAGGAAACGTGCATTTACTTTTGCGTGGTCAAGTAGGCGCGGATCGAAGCGTGTTTTTGGGCGAATTCACGTGTCACATGTTGCCGTATCGAGACGATGGTTGACGCTAGAAATTGTCAAGGTTCACGGATCCAAGTTATCATATTCGTCATCACAAGATCGGGCTACCCCCTTATCATATTGTCTAATATCTACCATTCTACGGGATTTAGCATGCTCTTGACTTCTCCAACTGTAGAACCAATGTTAGTAGAATATTATTGTGTGTTTTTAAATATGTGTTATATCATAAATTGTTAGAATCATAATGTTGTAATGTATATATCTTATTCAACCATGTTACGGCCGGTTGGGCCAAATGGTTTGCCATATTACAATAGATTAATTGGATGGGTCGGACTGTGAGGGGCAATGTGTCTTTTTGTGCATTTTAAAAGGTGCAAAATGATTTAATACGGAATTTAAAAAGGGAAAAAGAGTGAAAATGTTATTGTGTACAATCAAATATGTTTGGAATGATGTTCTCTGAAGAAAAATATTTAGAGTGGTATTTTAATGGTTGTCAATGTTTGGAGCGCACAAATATTAAAGCGTTGATGAAGTATGGATGATGATTAATTATAAATGTTGGCATCAAACATCAATGCAATAACAGTGCTCTTTTAAAGAGGTACCCATGCTCGGGCGAAACACATCGCCATCGCCATGATTTCGACTCTCAAACGAGGAAAGCGACGGGGCGAGAAGGTCCGGCCCATCCCGTCCGCCCATCGCATCACTGGGACCGACGCTGCCGACGCCTCGAGATTCGTGTAGAAAAGCAGATCCAGCCACTCATGCGCCTTCACGCAGCTCGTCGAGTCGACATGACGACTTGACGAGTCCATCATCGTAAATGCCCCTCCCTTTTTCTCCCGTCCAAAACAAAAAGGACGAAAGCAACTGAGGAAGAGAAAAGTAAGTCGTCGCCGCCGCCGGCGACCCCGAGGCGGCCGCCCTTCCGCTCCCGATCGGTGAGCACGATGCGCTATTTTATTCGGTCGTAGGCGTATCCTATTGCTGGAATCTCTTTGTTTTCTAAGCCCGATTCGACGCGGCTGCTTGATTGCATCGGTTTGGCCGATAGGTTGGTTCGTTTGGTTCTTTCTTTTCCCAAGAACTCGACACCTAGGCCACCTACCATGTGAGTTGGTTGGGGTCGTATTGATATTTCTGGTGGTTTGGTTCGGTTCTGGCAGGTGCGAGAGGGAGGTTCTTGGAAGCCGCAATGCACGCTTGTATCTTGTGGTTAGTTTCAGGTGTTGGATTTGTTGGTTTCTTGTTTTCTTGTGCTAAAACTTCTGCGCTTGTTTCTTGGATTCAAGACCTAGGCTGAAACCCTCCGTGGCTGTGGCTTGTCCGGGCTGGATGACAGGTATGATATGCTAATTGCATAGGTCCTTGCAGATTGTAAGTCTTGCTATTTGCATTTCTTGTGCTGAAATGCTGTGATTGTTTCAGTGGATGCAACAACCAGGGCTAGCAGATGTTGCTCTAGCTTGGTGATCTGTGGTTTCCGGTGGACATGTCCTCACCTAGCAGGATTTTGATGGGAGGGAAGAAAGTAAGGGAGGTGGAGGAGAATGCTCGGGTGCTCTGCAGCGATGCGCTTACGGAGGTCTTCCACCGGCTGCCTGCCCGTACGCTCGCGTCTTGCAGGCTTGTGTGCAAGTCCTGGATGTCTGTGCTCTCCGATCCGCACTTTGTTCACGAGCATCTGAATCGCAGCCAGCAGAAGCTGCTGCTCTTTGCCAATGACAGAGCGAATGATAGGTCTCTTGCCATGGTGCTCGCAGACGCCACAGGGTCCACTATCCAGCTGTCCAGGCCCATGGCTTCTCGGAGCCTCTTTGTGCACAACTCTTGCAATGGACTGCTCTGCCTAGGTGACAGCACAGGGGCTGTGGAGTTGCTCAACCCGACGACTGGGGAATCCGCTGCGTTGCCGATGCCAATGTACACTGCAGGAAGCAGTCAGTTCTCGTCGTGCAATTGGCACTGCTTGGGGTTTTGCCCGTCGACTAAGGAACACAAAGTTGTGCATTTCTACCCAGGATCTCATGTTGATTCTTTCAAGGTGCGCTGCGAGATATACACAGTTGGAGGTAGAGCCTGGAGACAGATTGGGAGTTTCCATGGGGCACCGACAGATAGAGGGGTGCATGTGAATGGAGCAGTATACTATCTGACAAGGTTTCGTTATATTGTTTCATCACGTATCAATTGCTTGAATCTTGAGAGTGAAAAGTTTGATGTGATGATGCTTCCTCCACGCAAGTCCTATGGAGGGTATTGCTCTTTGGCAGAGCTCGAGGGAAGGCTATGCTTGTTGGTTGTGGATGGTGCGCTTGAAGGTCCACCTCATACAATGGACATATTGATGCTCGACAGCGGCGATAAGCAGAGCTGGACTCACAGGTACCACATATCCTTGCCTTGGTTGATGCCTTCATGTTACTTCACTCCAAAACACACTCTCTTCCATGATGGGAAAATTTGGGTACAGTTGTTGGCTCGGAACCTCTACTGTTATGATCCAAGTTCAAGCTCAGAAGAACTGAAGATGGCCTGTCCAGAGTCTGAGTTTCCTTTTAGCACACATACTTTTGTTGAAAGTATAGTTCCTCTGCGCCAAGACTACTTCATCAAGCAGATACATTGATACTGGTCTTCCCCCCTGTTTTTCAAGATGGTTTTCAGTTTACAGAATTACAATTTCTTGTTTCTTTTCATGAACCAAGCTGTTGACTGCCTGAATGTGGCCTGTTTTATCGTGAACTGTAATTAGTTATAATAAATGCAATCTTGAAATATTTCTAACTGTTAGACATTATCCCGTATTGCCTTGTATAGAGATTGTTAATATCCTAGATTGCTTTGTATAGAGATTGCTAGTATCCTGTATTGTCATATATAGATATTGGCTTATATAGGTGTTTGCACCAGTTTTGGAAATTTCCAGAAGAATCGGCAGAAAAGCATGAGTTTGGATAAGGTACGAGAGTATCTGTGGGAAATTTGGATAAGCATATGGAAATCCTATACGACGTGCAGATAATAATTGGAAACTAGAGACCAGATAGGAAACTACAAAGCCAATTCGGACTACGTTGTCGTGTTGGATCAGGACTCGGATCGGCTAGGCGGGTATATAAGGTGCACCAAGGCTGTTTGAAGAGGATCATCCACAATCAACCAACACATCTACCAGTTTTACTTTCTGTAGTTCTTAGTCTTTTTAGCATTGTAATCTTTCCTCTGTAAGTCGACATCGATCAAATAAAGTTGCGTATCGCCGATTGTTTGATCGTCATTGGCTTTTTCAAGTTTGATTTGTTCTGTCTTGTTGCGCATCGCCTTTTGTAATCGATCTACCTTTTACCCCGGATTAGCCTTAATCGGCTAATCTAGTTACCCTTCCGATCGGCTTTACGGTGATTCTTGATTTTAGCCGATTCACCTCGAGGATCGGCGATTGAATTTACAACTCTTTCCCTTATCGATTGCGTGGTCAAATCGATTGGCACGCCGCGCACACTTGAACCGGTGTTCATCCGGTGTGTTGCAACCGAAACCCTCTTCACGCTTTTTAGGCGTCAACACATTTTTGCACGCCGGTGGGACACTACAATCGACAAGATGGTCTGCAGCAAGTCCACCGCGCGGTCGATGTGAACCACGACGCCATAATCGTCCCCACTGGGACGATTTAACTCGAGCGGCGCAAGGAAATCGAAGATCGTAAAGCGCCTTGGAGGAGTTGATGTTGGGTTGCTATCAGAAAACCCGACGAGGAGTCACGCAGAAGATGGCACTTCCAACACTGAATCCGCTTGGCGAAGCTGGCGTCACATCAACTCCGGTAAACCGATACATGCCAGCTCAAACCGAGTTATCTGTTATGATTGAACAATCTGTGCATCATGCATTAATTAATCAATCATCGGCTTTGGTTACGACCTTGAAGCTGATGATAGAGAATAGCGTGAAAACGATTGCGAGAGTTAGCTACGTCAGGGGATTGATGGACCCATTGCGACCACTCCCAGCGTATCTCAGATATTCGTGGCTCCAAACACCGGCCACGACCAAAGCGTCGGCACCAGCGCCCTCACTAATGCCGACCCAACCCACCATGTTGGTTCCACCAAATCCCCGCCCGAGTCCAGTTACTCATATTCATGCATATACTGACGCTGCAAAATTGGATCCATCAGCGTCAGGGACTCACTATGTCCAGTCGGCTTCTTAGCCGGTTGAGTTAGATGGAAATTATAAACCTCAAGGGCCAACCCAAGTTGACATAGAATCAAACTCACAAGGAGAAACACTAAAGATAACGATCGGCTCTCTTCAAATCGAAGCCGATAAAAATGGGAAGAATTCAAGAACTGTGAAGCCAAAAGGGGAATTGCAAGTTGGGCGATGGTACAAAGTCGAAAGATCTCCGCCCCGGAAGCCGGCATTCAAACCCAAGCCGACTTTTTCACAGTTGCTTTAGAAATATGAAAGAATAAGCCATCGGCAGGAGCGGCAGAATCGCCGGCTAGATGGGATACATCGGCGAAACAATGTTTTTCGGCCAAACGAGACATATCGGCTAAATGCTGCAGAAAGAGCTCATCAAAAATGCCCTTTCTGGCAATTCTGTTGGGAGAGAGGTATGGCATTACCATCTGCAAAGTCATGCCCTATGGATCATTACCCGCAAAAGGATTGGCCGAAACGGTTGGTGAAAGAACGCCTGTTCAGGGCGATGTCGGACCAAAACGAGTCGGCTTATAGAAGGCCGATAAAAGAAAGACTGGGCACACCAGAGCAAGACAAGGAAAAAGAGCCAATAGAAAACTTGGTCGGCAAAATCCGTAAGCCATTGGAGCCTAAACCCAGGTGGTGCCCGACTGGACTTAGCCGATCTCAACGCAGACGGCTTCAACGTCTAAGAACGCAAGAAATGAGAGAAGCTGAAGAAGAGAAACAAAGAGACCAAGCGTTTAATGAGTTGCGGCCAATGAAACTTGTTACGAAGGAGTGGAGGAAAAAACAACAAGCCGACGATGAATCAGATTTTTCGATGATTTCTTTGTCACCAATGATTGAGCGACACTCCTCCCATGGATATCAACATGGTATTCACCCTGCCAGCCGAGTTCGAAATTAAAACTGAATCGGCTAAAGACGCATTTGCTCAACTATGCTTAGGCGCGCAAGATGCTGTATTCGAAAAGCCCCAAGATCCCCATCGGCATTTAAAACCGTTGTACTTAAAGGGCTTTATCAACGGAAAGCCAATATCCAGGATGCTTGTAGATGGAGGGGCTACTGTGAATTTGATGCCACTCTCCACTTGTAAGAAATTAGGCAAAACCAATGAAGACTTAATCAAGACAAACATGGTGTTGAACGACTTCACAGGCGATCCTACTGAAGCAAAGGGAGTTATGGTTACGGAGCTAACTATCGGCAGCAAAACTTTGCCGACTGCATTCTTTGTGATCGAAGCCAAAGGAAACTACGGTGTACTCCTTGGACGAGATTGGATACATGTCAACTGCTGCATACCTTCTACCATGCATCAACTCCTTGTACAGTGGAACGGAGATGAAGTCGAAGTCGTATCAGCCGACACATCAGCTCATATTGCAATGGCTAGTTCCGATGCGAATTGGCCGCATGAAGAAGCGGAATATATATCGGGCAAAGCACTAGACAATTGTGACTTTTATGTATTGGTAAGTCGAGTTTACGCCGATCGGTGTTAGGCGAACACGTTTGATCGGGCGGATGAAGTCTTGAGAAGATGGAGTCAAAATGATCCAAATCTGCAAAACAAAACCAGGAGCTATCGGCATATGGTGAATTCGTGTGAAGCCATTGAAGACTTCCAAAGCGAAAAATTGGGCCAAGGTTTCACTTCTGCCGATATGCTCGAAGAAGTCGATATAGGAGAAGGTGATAGGAAAAGGTCAACTTTTGTAAGTGCAAATTTAGATCTATAGTACAAAAATAAGTTGGTTAAAATACTTAGAGAATCTGAGATTGTTTTGCTTGGGAATACTATGAAATGCAGGATTAAGCCGACGAGTTAGTGGAACATCGGTGCCCATCAAGCCGTGATATCGGCCATATAAGCGATCGCCTCGGCGTTTTAACCCGAATTGTATGATATGATAAAGAAGAAATTGAAAGGTTCTTTGGAGGCCAATTTCATAAGGCCTTGCCGATATCTTTGAGTGGGTGTCCAACATTGTTCCGTCATGAAAAAGAAGCGGTAAGCTTCGGTATGTGTCGACTTCAGAGACTTGAATAAAGCCACGCCAAAAGATGAATATCCAATGCCTATAGCCGATATGCTTATCGATGTGCCTCGAGTAATAAAATTATCGGTTTTCTTGATGGGAATCTTGGATATAACCAAATACTCATGGCGGCCGATATCCCCAAAACGGCCTTGAGATGCCTGGCGCAATAGGGTTGTATGAATGGCGATAATGACATTCGCCTAAAAAATGCGAGTGCCACTTATCAACGCGCCATGAACTTGATCTTTCATAATCTAATCGGCCACATCGTTGAAATATACATCGACGATGTGGTAGTAAAGTCTAAAGATATTTGTCGACACTTAGCCGATTTAGAAAAAGTATTCAAAAACACTAGGGCCCATGGGTTAAAGATGAATCCTTGAAATGTGCGTTCGGTGTGTCTACCGGTCGATTCCTCGGTTTCATGGTGCATCAAAGGGGATTGAAGTCAACGAGAAGAGGGTTAAGGCCATAATAGACACTAAGCGCCGACATGCAAGAACGAAGTTACGAAGGTTGATCGGCGGATCAATTATTTAAGACGATTTATTTCAAATCATGCGGTAGAATTCAAGCCTTCACCGTTACTAAAATTAAAAGGTAATGAGAATTTCGTATGGGGCCGATCGACAAAAGGCTTTTGATGACATCAAAAAGTACTTGGCATCACCACGATCTGGTCGCACCACGAAGGGAATTCCTTCAAGTTGTATATATAAATTTGAAAAACTATCGGGCCGTGTTGGCACAAGAAGTCGACGGCTCTTGGAAGCTGAGACCAGGTACCCTCCTATTGAAAAGCTATGTTTATCATTATATTTCGCCTGCACCAAGTTAAGGCATTATATATTGGCATCAATTTGTATAATAGTATGTAAAACCGATATCATCAAATATATCCTATCTGCGCCAATTTTGAGAGGACGACTTGGGAAGTGGGCGTACGCTCTAACCGAGTTCGATCTACAATATGAATCGCTAAAAGTTTTAAAGGCCGAGCGAGAGCCGATTTCATCACAGACATGATACCATGGCGGGGAATAGTCGATGTGGCTCCTTGGCGGCTATATTTTGTGGTCGGTTGCGAAAGGAGCGGAATAGGCGTTGTGTTGATTTCGCCAAAGGGGTATAGTACCGAGTTCGCATATCGGCTCAATGGCCGATGCTCTAATAACCAAGCCGAATACGAAGCATTACTTAAGGGACTCCAATTGTTGGAAAGTATCGGAGTAAATAATGTAGAGGCCTACGGTGACTCATTACTAGTAGTACAACAAATTAAGGGAGAATTTAGATGTAACGATGAGGTATTATCAAAGTATCTGGAGCGTTGCCTTGAAATTATAGACACCTTTACATTATTTCGTATTGGCCATGTGCCTAGGGAAATGAATGATAAAGCCAATACATTAGCTCAAGCAGCGTCAGGCCACAGGGAATATAGCCGACATGAAACGTTCGACTTGGTTGACAAAGCAGTCCTGTGTGTCAACACCACCGATTGGAGAACCGAGATAAAAGCCTACTTGATGGACCCATCCAAACCCACCGCTCGCAAGATTCGGCAGCAGGCTTTGAAACATGTTGTATTGGAAGGGGAGTTATACTATCGGACATTAGAAGGATTGCTTCTGCGGTGTTTAGGCGATGAAAAAGCAAAGGTAGCCATAGGTGAGGTTCACGAAGGAATATGCGGCGCACATCAGTCGGCTCATAAAATGAAATGGATCTTAAGACGAACTGGGTATTTTTGGCCGACGATGTTAGAAGATTGTTTCAAGTATTATAAAGGGTGCCAAAGTTGTCAAAAGTTTGGGAATGTGCAACTCGCACCAGCATCGGCTTTATACCCGATTATTAGGCCATGGCCGTTCAGGGGATGGGGAATAGACATAATCGGCCAAATTTTTCCAGCATCAAGTAAAGGTCACAAGTTCATCCTCGTGGCCACGGACTATTTTTCAAAATGGGTTGAAGCCGTTCCGCTCAAAAAGGTCACCAGTGTAGAAGCTATCGGCTTTGTAAATGAACACATTATCCATCGATTCGGTATCCCTCAGACCATCACAACCGATCAAGGAACTGTGTTTATGTCTAACGATTTCAAGAATTTCGCAGAAGGCCTAGGCATCAAATTGCTCAACTCATCGCCGTATTACGCTCAGGCTAACGGACAAGCCGAGTCGTCCAACAAAACTTTGATCAAACTAATTAAAAGAAAAATTGATGAGAAGCCTCGAACTTGGCACTCCACATTATCGGAATCTCTGTGGGCTTATCGGCTAGCGTTCCACGGATTGACTAAATTATCGCCGTATCAGTTGGTATATGGCCAAGAAGTCGTGTTGCCGTAGAAATAAACATTGAGTCGATCACGAGTGGCGGCGAGAATAATCTATCGGTAAGCGAATACAAGGAATTGATGCTATGCAACTTGGATGACTTAGCGAAATTAAAATTGGTTACTTTAAATCGGCTTAAAAAGAATAAAGAAAGAGTTGCAAGAGCATATAATAAAAAAGTTGTACCAAAGACCTTCAATGAAGCTGATTTAGTTTGGAAAACGATATTGCCGATTGGTTCTAAGGATAATCGATTGATAAATGGTCGCCTACAGGAAGGACCGTATAAAATAAATCGGCTTGCTGGTGGAAACGCGTATATACTCGAAACACTTGAAGGATTGGTGTTACCAAAAGCGATTAACGGAAAGTATCTAAAGCGGTACTATCCTAGCGTTTGGATCGGCGCATGATTAGAAGTACAATACAAAGAGGTTAGAAATAAATCGGTTAAACAGCCGATTAAAACAAGATAGAATAATCGGTTAAACAGCCGATTAAAAGTGTTACAAAACATAACAAAAAGTGATAACAAAAAGGAATTGTTTGAGACAGGCTACATCAAAGCATCGTCCGACCACGATTCACAGCCCAGATCCCGGAATTCTAGCACCCAGCCCCGATAGCGCCGCGGCAGCTTTGGCTAAGGTCTCTGTAATGCCGTAGACAAGGGCTTCATCGGCTTTGGCATTACGAACGCTGGAGCGACTTTGGTCGATTGATCCTTGACCTTCGCATAGCACTTGACTAAGAATGTTCTTACGGTCTTTTAAAGACGAGTCGTTACATTCACGATTGCAAGACTATCGCCAGCCGATGATTCACTTTGGCTAATTCTTCCTCAAGTCGCTTTTAGCCAATTCCACCGGCGAAGATTTGGCGACCATAAGTGACGCTGCGCTTCATCGTACTTCTTCTTGTTGGCCTTGGCTTCAGCGACCATCGATCCGATAGGCGTTGATCGGCTTCTGCGCTTGTCGTCGGGCAATCCTAGCGTTGGCGCATCAACCTCTACTTTCCTCTCATCCAAATGACAAGCGTTTAGGAGTGCTTCCATGACCTTGAGGCGCTCGGCCTCAACATCGACCATCGCATCACGAATAAATTTGGGTGTTGGCAGGATCTCGACCTCGGTGGCCGATTGCAATGAAAAGCCGATTTAACTTCTCTTGCATATTCGGTAGCGGATTTTACTACGGAGGCCGATGCTTCGGCGACTCATCAATAATCTGCGGATGTCGACAGAGTAGTCGTCGCTACCATCACCTCTGGGTCCACCGGTTCGTCGGCGTGAAGCGAGAAGGTTGGACAAGTCATCCGCACGGTCTCAATGATGGAAGAGCGGGCGGATCTGGTACAATGGGAGGCGATTGAAGCGGCGATGCGGCAGGAGGCGATGCTGGAGGAGAAGGCGCAGAATGGTCGGCAGCTGGGGTGTCTTGAAGATTGGTCAAGATACCAGCCACCTGAGCTGATACCGTCGGCTGAAAAGATTTGAAGCAAGGTTAGTATCATGAAGCATAAGGTTAAGCACTTCTTAGGCGCATGAGGATACTTCACCTCTAAAGCCGATGCGTTGTGAGAGCTCTCAGCACTCTGTTCCGCACGCTTCTGTCGACGGGCTGGAGCCTTCGTTGATTTAGGTTTTTCTGAAAAGATAAACCATGTCAGCATTTAAGAAAACTAAATCGAAGGCTTGAAGAACTTGCAATTATCGGCTCAAAATGCTTACTCGAAGGGCGGCCTTTCGTAAGATCCGACAACGATGGACTCTGTACCCCAAGATTGCGGTGTAGGCGGTTAGGCCGACCGATTGGTGTGGTCTTTGCCCTTCGACCCACCCTCAAGCGGGCGCCGGCGGCCTTCCCACTCGTGGCGGTGGTGCGAAACAAAGGCGAAAGGTTAGCGGACCAATAATATGGCCCGAAGCGATAAGAGCTACTTAGAAAAGCCGATACCTCTCAAACTACAGATGAATCGGTATAACCCGAGGAACTACTTTCACTCGAATATCATTCGCTGCTTCCACTCTTCTTTGGAGACTCTTGACGGCTCATGATAGTCGGGCAAAAACCTTTCTATAATCGCCGACAGATCACGGTCCAAGTAGAGAGCTTTGGCAATACGTGACCACCACGTAGTGAAACAGCTAGCCCGACGAGAATTTAAGAAAAAGTGCGGCAGGTTGGAAAGTTGAAGTTGATCAGCGATTTCCAGAACAACGTTAGCCGATAGTAAATTCCTCACTTTAGCTCGAGGTTGAAGCCGATCCAGGAGAGGTAAAGAAGGAATCACTTGGCCGAAGCCAAGTTGGCGAGCATAGATGGAAGGATGGTAGAATTCATATGAAGGTTGGAAAGTTACATTTACGGAATTCAAACCAACATGAAGAGTACAAGGAGATGAAAAGCCGATAGAACATCAACGTCAGATCCGGCATCTCGTAACTATCGGCATCTAGGTGTAGAAAGAAGGCCATTGAAAATTGGCTATGTCAGTATAGGAGAAGAAGTCCTGTTGAGTGAAAATTGTATTGTCTAAACCAAGGAAGAAGGAGAGATATTTTTTCAGACCAGCCGGAGTAATCCTAGTATCACCACTTGAACACATTATAAGCCTCTCACCATAGGATCGGCTCGCTCTGAATTGCGGAGTAGTGTTTTCAGGGTAATCTTCTCGAGGAAAAGCCGAGTCTTCAAGTGGCTCTGAGATAAGTTGTCGGCTGAAAAGATTGTATAACCACAGTTGAATGAACCACAATGGACCTCCAATATTGCCGACAACGAACTCAGCAAACCCAGAAAAAAATAAACGATGACAAACATCATTTGGTAAGCTAGCCGAAACATCTTCCCGAGAGCAAGGCGACGACCCTCTACAAGTCGCTCTGCTACTAAGCGGTACACAGGTTGGCCCAAGTGTGCATGAAAAAAGAAACCGTTCGAGCCAGAGGTTGAGGAAGGCTGCGTGCTCTTCGTCCGATACAAGCCCGTTTACTTTATTATTGTGTTGTATGTACTTTGACCACCCTTCACCTTTTGTCTGGATCAGCCTGTACCGAGGTCTTCCATTGTAAGCCGATAGCTGGTCTCCATCAGGCCTTAGGCAGCACAATTCAGCCACATCCAAAAGGGTTGGGCCGACGGGACCAGGACGGAAAAGGAAAGCATTGAAAGTATCGGACCAAAAATAGCACGCCGTGGCCACCAAGGGCTCATTGGCTTCCGGGCAAGCTAGACTTAAGGGAAGGCACTCGGCTATGCCCATCTGCTCCCACTCTGCTCTTTTTTGAGCCGATACTCTAATATACCAACTTCTCCATCCTTTGAGCGCCGTCGGCCAAGCTCTAAAACTTTTGCCCCATTCCTTCACGTTGTAACCTTGGGCCGATAAGGGGAGTCTCGGGATTTCTACGTTTATCACCGTATCGGCGTCGAAGTTCCCTACCGGTCCTAAGTAATACTGATTATTACTTTCGGGGATCGGGATGAGTACCTTTGAAGGATCCATTCAAGCCGACTGAGGGAGTGGGGAGGTTGATCACCAGGGCAAAGAAATCGAAGGAAGCCGATTGCAGAAGATGCGAGAGCAGGAAAGCGTGAAAATGACCGTGGGGGTCCCGCATATATATAGCACGGTGAAAAGTAAAAGTGGCGGGAAGCGAATTTGAGGCGACACCTGCCATTAAACCGCACCGAGATTTTACGGCGCGGCAGTTATTGACGCGGTTCCCTAAACCAACAGTGAATAAGCCGATGGACAAAGAAGCCGATCGATGAAAAAGCCGATACATATTTTTGAAAGATAACAAGTTATCTTCCAAAAATGGGGGGCATATGTTTGCACCAGTTTTGGAAATTTCGGAAGAATCGCGAAAAGCATGAGTTTGGATAAGGTACGAGAGTATCTGTGGGAAATTTGGATAAGCATATGGAAATCCTATACGACGTGCAGATAATTGGAAACTAGAGACCAGATAGGAAACTACAAAGCCGATTCGGACTACGTTGTCGTGTTGGATCAGGACTCGGATCGGCTAGGCGGGTATATAAGGCGCACCAAGGCTGTTTGAAGAGGATCATCCACAATCAACCAACACATCTACCAGTTTTACTTTCTGTAGTTCTTAGTCTTTTTAGCATTGTAATCTTTCCTCTGTAAGTCGACATCGATCAAATAAAGTTGCGCATCGCCGATTGTTTGATCATCATTGGCTTTTTCAGGTTTGATTTGTTATGTCTTGTTGCGCATCGCCTTTTCAGAATCGATCTACCTTTTACCCCCGGATTAGCCTTAATCGGCTAATCTAGTTACCCTTCCGATCGGCTTTCTGGCTGATTCTTGATTTTAGCCGATTCACCTCGAGGATCGGCTTGATTGAATTTTACAACTCTTTCCCTTATCGATTGCAGGGTCAAATCGATTGGCACGCTCGCGCACACTTGAACCCGGTGTTCGTCCGGTGTGTTGCAACCAGAAACCCTCTTCACGTTTTTGGCGTCAACAATAGGTTTTTTTACCCTCATTTACATGTATATATTATGACCTATTGGTCTCATGATGAATACAAGAACTATTCATAATATGGTATCAGAGCCAATTTTAGGTTAGGGTTTCACCAGCATTGCACTTGTGCCATACATCTTCTCTTTGTTTGCTGGCCACCACCACTCTTTCTGCGGCTCCTCTCACTGCCATGTCAGCTTTCTGCCTTCTTCCACCAGGGATCGCTGCCCTATGTTCTTCTCCAGTCGCCTAGGTAGCCACCACCAATCTCTGCTCTTCTCTAGCAACACTCCTAGGACTGCACACCCTTCGGATACCTAGGAGCCCACCTGAAGCCCAAGGAGCTCCGTCACTAGCCTGCCACTTGCCTGTAGCTCCTTCTAGTCGGCTGTGTCTCAGACCATCCAGAGCTAGCACAGTCGCCCAGGGAGCTGCCACCGGCCTCCACTCCGACGCTGCTGCTCGAGATCTGTGGAGCCATCGTCGGCCTCCACTCTGGTGTCTTCTCGCATGGAGGGTCGAATCGACTGTCGTCACCCCAACTGCTCTCCTCCACAGTCGGACCTAGGCCCCGTCCTCTGGCTGCTGCTGGTCGCGCCGCGTGGGCTTTCTGCTGGTGACATCCTCGCTCAATCTTTTCCACGTGCGCCGCTACCTCCTAGGGATTCTTCCCTTCTTCCTCTCCGCCAGCCTCCGCTGGGCCAAAACAAAGGAAGGAGACCTGGGCTCCTTCGGTTGGTTCATAAAAAAATTGTCGTCTTCTTCTGGTTCTTTCTCAGTCACCATTTTTGTTCCTCACAACCCAATTTTCTTCGATGGTCTCAATTGTCGAGACTGGGTTTTACATATGCGTCTTCACATGCGTGATCAACGTTTTTAGGAGTTTCTCATCGATGAGCTACCTTGTGTGACATGTCCTGCTTCCCCTACCACACCTATTATTCTCAAGGATGCTGATAATCTTTTTCAACATAAGGTGTATCATGATCACGGTGATGCTATGGAGTCTTTTCGGACTTAGTTTGTTGCTTACAAGATGTGAATTGATGAGGATGCTCATGCCTCCGCTATTTTGGTTACTAGCATAGAGGTGCATCTCACTAGAGATGTGATTGCTTTGCCTTCGGCATAGTTGATCGCGCATCTTCACGACTACTATGAGTCTGTTGACGATTCTTTGTACTTAGCTGTTATACGACAGCAGTAGTCGTTGTAGCAGGATGATTATATTATGGATGAGTTCAATGCACAACTATCCTTGCTGTGGCGTCATCTTGATTCTCTTGGACCGGCGGTTTGTCACATCACGCTTGCCAGTGCTGTTAGCATTAGCACTCTCCTCTAGAGCTTTGCCACGCATACGACTTCTTGACACGTCTTTGGACTGAGTTTGAGTAGATTCGTGCCCAACTGTTTGCTCGCTACCCTCATGTGACTTTGTTAGAGGCACTTGTAGCTATTTATACTAAGGAGACTCGCCTCTGTGGTGGGTGTCTTCTTTGCTCTTAACTGTGCGTGCACCAGTTGCCTCGTGCTGCCCCTCCACCAGTGGCACCTACTCCAATGGTGGCCGTTGGGGGGTGGAGGGCTTCACTGCACCTATTGCGACAAGAATGAACATGTGGAACAGTTTTGTTACTGGAAGAAGGATATTGCTCGTCGAGGTGGGCACCCTTCCAAGAGCATTGGAGGCTTGGGCATCTCCCCTCAGCGGACCTTTGCTGGTTCTGACTCCACTCACGAGATTCTCACGCTGCTACCTCTCATGGTTACCTCTACACTGATAGATTCTAGTTCTACTACTCAGTCTTCTAGTGATAGATCACTGTCGACGTACTTTACGCTAGGGTACCCTCTCCGCCGCACAAAGGCATGTGTGGCCCACGTGGCAGCCTGGCGAGTAGGTGGCGAGTACGCCCTACCCGCCAGTGTTGGTCCACGTGGCGTTGAGGCGGCAGTGGGCGAGACGCCTGCCGCCGGCCCGGCCACGTGGCGGCTCGGCAGCGAAGGGCGAGCACGCCGCATGCCAGTCCGACCCACGTGGCGTTCGGGCGGCA
The DNA here is from genome assembly GCA_036346375.1 of Guadua angustifolia. NCBI lineage: Eukaryota > Viridiplantae > Streptophyta > Magnoliopsida > Poales > Poaceae > Guadua > Guadua angustifolia. The sequence goes on from CM070517.1 coordinate 24,509,708, forward strand.
GGTGGGCGAGACGCCTGCCGCCCGGCGCCCATTTCCCGCGTGGCGGCTTGGCGGGCAGGTGGGCGAGCACGCCCGCCCGCCAGTGCCGGCCACGTGGCGTTGGGCGGCGGCGGGCGAGGACGCCTGCCGCCCGCCGCAGGCAAAAAGGTGGTGCGAGGTTCCTTCACCTCGAAGCCTCCTTCCCCAATCGTACCATGCGGCGATCGCAGCGGTGTCGATTCGTTGATTGCGAGGAAGTCCGCTGCAGACCCAATCCTCTGGCGCCCGTCACCTACCCGTCGCAGAGGGGTCCCATCCCGGGCGAACCGGGCGAAGCCATGCGTCGGCATTTAATGAGGCTGAAGGAACGGGACAGCACGGGAAGGGCTAATAAATGTGTATAGATCAGCATGATGACCCCCTTTTACCTACCCCCGTTAGCCTGGCCTATATAAGGGCCGTCTGGTGCATGGGAAAGGGGGTCGAGCATTTGAGAAACGGAGAACCAAGACTTGACAAGAGAGCCTTAGGAAGAACTTGTAATCCCCAAGCTCTGTACTTGCTTAAAACACTCTACATAAAATCCAGCAGGAAGTAAGGCTATTACCCTGGTCCAGGGGGCCTGAACCTGGGTAAAATCACCGTGTCAACACAGTTCAAGAACGCCGTAGTCCTTCGCGTGGGAGTTTCTAGGGTTTCCCCTCGTTAGGGTTAGCCAGCTGCGAAGACGCCCTCCTATCGAACAAAACCCGGTCTGTAGATCAGGGCCTGTCTGGTGGAATACGCCGACAATCACCTTCCACATCCCCTTCAAGTATCTCACCGTAGATTTTTTACTCCAATGCTTCATTTCATATGACATATGATCCTACGAGTCTTTATTCCATTAGTCCTCTCACTGCTCCTATCACTGTTCAAACCACAGATGATATTTCTCTTTATGTTGCAAGACGAGGCACTCTTTTTTCTTCCTCTTTTTATATTCGTGTTGTTTCTCATGTTCCCAAACTAATCATGCAGCTTATGTTCATTGGCCAGCTCACTAATGTTGTCTTCCTCTTATCATATTCCTACTGTTTCTCATGTTCCCAAACTGATCATGCCGCTTATGTTTGTCGACCAGCTCACTAATCATGGTTGTCGTGTTATCATCGATTCTGACTCTAATTATGTTTAGGATCGCCACACGGGGTTTCTGGTTGGTATTGGTCATCGTCGCGGTGACTCACACCGTCTGTGGGAGCTTGACTGGCTTTGTTTTCCTTCCTCTGTCTCTGCCAGTCTCTCCGCCACCTCCACCACTTCTGCCTCCATTGCATCATCCACCACGTCGTTTGCTTAGTAGCGTCACCGTTTGGGACATCTTTGTGGTTCACGTCTATCTTCTTTAGTTTGCCGTGGTCTTTTGGTGTTTGTGTCTAGTGATGTCTCTTTAGATTGTGCTAGATGTAAGCTTAATAAGCAGCTACAACTCCCCTATCCTTCTAGTAAATCCGTGTCACAACGTCCTTTTGATCTTGTTCATTTTGATGTTTAGGGTCTAGCTCCCTTTGTTTCAAAAGGAGTCATAGATATTATACTTTTATAGATGATTTCTCTCGCACACACCTAGATATATTTTGTCTTCTCGTAGTGATGGATTATCCATCTATAAAACTTTTGCCACCATGATCTATATTTAGTTTAGTTCTCCTATTTGTGTTCTTCATGTTGACTCGGTAGGGGAGTCTCTATCAAGAGCCATTCATGCTTTTCTTGCTGAGCAAGGCATTCTTTATCAGTTTTCTTGTATTGGTGCTCATGCTTAGAATGGTGTGGTTGAGTGTGGCGACCCGCACAATTAGCCCAAGGTAATGACAATAACACTACCATCACTTTGAGATAATTACACGAATCTCGGCATACTAGCTAATTAAAATATCGAGCTCAGTTAGTACACCGTGTTTAGAGTGTTGTAGCAGAACAATAAGTAGAGAGTGAATGTAAATATATTACAAACCAAGCCACACAGGGCTATATGTCCAATTCCATAATTATACATAAGATCTAAGTACAACAAAAATATAATACAGAGCTACTAATTACACCAAAAGACTAACGAAACTGAAGCACGGTTACTCATCCCTCTATCCCTCCTGGTAGAACTCAGCCACCTTGTCAAACCAACCAAATGCTTGAGCACCAGAGCTATTCTCTAGAAAGGGGAGATTTAGCAAGAGTGGGTACAAAAGTACTCAACAAGCATTAATAGCAAATGCAGTAATGATTTTCTCTCAATCCAGCCAAAGTCCAACTAATGATCACCTTCCCTCAAAATCCATTTTTACCAAAATTAGGTTTTTGGTTTTCTTTAAAGGTGTGTATTTTAATTACACAAACAACTACTAGCACTCGTATATAAGGTAGACTTAGCTTCCGTAGCCTCCAATTCAGGAAACATGCATGAATGAATGATTTTAACCATGTGCAAGTTCATATCATTTTAGCCATAGCAACCCCATTTTGAGGCCTCAAAACGTTTATCACTAATCCAACATTAGATCTTTAACCTTGTACTTGAGTTGGAGACACCTATCCTAGGCTTCCCCACAACTCGTAGATACAGTTGTACCATGCTACCGCAACAGCGCTGATACTCCCATAGGCTTTAAATATAGTGGCTGATCAACCGCAGCTGATTTTGTGTCCGTCACTGGGATTCCCGATATATCTAGCTTTGCACTCCTAGTTAACTACTAACCACCAATGTGATGATAATACCTTCATAGGACAATCTTTTCTGACCGATTTCACTCACTATAGTTGATGCTAGAATATAGCTCATTGCTTGAGTGTAGTTGGTTGACATTATATTATAGTCTATGTAGAGGACCCCACCGGCTATTCCCTTCTCATCAGCGACCTTATTGTTGATACTATAATGAACCCTCTAGTGTAGATGGTTATCCTTATATTATAGCCTATGTAGAAGACCCCACCGACTATTCCATTCTCATCGATGCCCTCTACCAACCATGTTAAACATATGCCAACCATCCTATTAACTAAATGAACCAATCCACTACCAATCCAATTATCAATCCATCCATCCATTTTTCAACCCATCAATCCATTATTCAACCCACTCTTCCCAACCGCATCCGATTTAATACTTTCATTGAAAAATAAGTTTTCTCATGCATACATACATACATACACACACACACACACACACACACACACACACACACACACACACACACACACATATATATATATATGAAAACATTTAAAAGCAGTTTAATAAATATGATCAAAGGAAGCTTGCCTGAATTAGGATTGATATACTCGACCTCACTCAGATATAGAAAGTAGCCTTCTACTGGATTCAATTCAAATCTTGAAATCATAGAGTATTAAATCTATGGCAATTAATTTGAATGTCATTTATGGCGTCCAACCATTTCCAACAGTTGAAATCTTATTTAGATGAAGGGTGACAATTTCTCTTTTTAGTTGTTCATGCATTTATAATGTTATATCTAACTAATTACTTGTTATCTTTTTTATTTTCTTAGGCGTACAACTAACTGGCCATCTAGACTAATCGTGGTTCGCACCTATTACCCATTTTCTTAATTTTTCCCTCTTTCCTTTCTCTTCTTTCCTTTACTCTCTTTTCTTTTCTCCTCTTTTCTTCCCCTCTTCTTTTCTTTTTCTCTGCTCTCTTTTTCTCCTCTTCTGCTCTACCGAGCCCTCTGGCTTCCTTCCTTCTTCTCCTCTTTCCCTGGAGCCGAATCCCCTGGTCTCTCTTGATTTTCCTCTTTCTCTCCCTCCTCTACTCTAGACCGAGCTCCCTCCCTAGCTCGCCGCTAACTCTCCCTGGCTTTCTCTTCTTCCTCTACTCTCTTCTCTCTCGATCGACCGACCTCCCTCCTCCTCGACACCGGCCTCGCTTGGCTGTCTCTTGGTTGGAAATAGGAGAAGGGGAGTGAATCTAGCTACTCCCTCTCTCTCTCTCTCTCGGTTTAGAAATGAGCAAAGGAGATGCACCAACTGTGTTGGCTACAGTTGGAAGTGGCAAGGGGAAATGAATGGATGTGCCTTGGCCTTATCCTTTTACTATGCTAAACTTACCATTCTACCCTTGGGCAGTACTGGCTAACAAGAGGGCATATTGGTCATTCTAAATTGTGCAGGGCAGTACTGGCTAACAAGAGGGCATATTGGTCATTCTAAATGCTTGTGCATAAACATGGTTTTCAACTTCATTGTTCATTATATATTTAATTAATTGATTAATGAATTCATTAGTTTGATTTGAATTTTAAGGTCCTCACATTAAGCGCAAGTATCATCATCTTTTTGAAACAACTCGTGCTCTTTTGCTTGATTCCGCTATTACATCTCACTTTTGGGCTGAGCCTATTTCCACTAGCCACTTAATTAATATTCAGCCTTCTTCGCTCTTCAAGGTGTGATTCCAGTGAAGTGTCTTTGTAGCATGACTCTCGATTATTCTAGTCTTTGCCTTTTTGGGTGTGTGTACTATGTTCTTCTTGCATCCCATGAATGCACTAAGTTGACTGCCCAGTTTGTTAATGTGTGTTTTTGTAGGATATAGTGCTGAGCATAAGGGATATCGTTGTTGGGATCATGTTAGCCAACAGATGCGGATCTCTCGGAATGTTACTTCTGATGAGTCTCGTCATTTCTACCCTCGTCCTTCTTCCACTTCAACATCTCTTATTGAGCCGATTTCTTTCCTGACTTTTCTTGATACTCAATTTGTCACTTTTCTCTTTTCACGGTTGGCGTCTTCTTCATGTTGGCCCCTCTAGTGTCTTCTTCACCACCGATGCCTTCTCCTAACATTGTTCCTTACCTCTATACTACACATCGTCCGCGAGTTGAGGATTTCTTTGATGTACCATCTTCTTCTGATGTACCATGTTCTCTTGTTGAGCCACCTTCTTCAGAGCCTCCTCCTCGTTATGCTCTTCACGATTGTTAGTCTATTCGACCTCCTAAGTGCCATGACTTTACTAGTGCAGCTCTTGCCAAGGCGACTTCTTACCGTGATACCATTATTCGTCAATAATGGTAGCATGCAATGGTGGAGGAGCTTGCTGCCCTTGAACACACTAGTACCTGGGATCTTGTGCCCCTTCCTCCACATGTTCGTTCCATTACATGCAAGTGGGTCTATAAAATTAATACTCGCTTTGATGGTTCTCTTGAGTGCTATAAGGTTTGTCTCGTGGCACATGGTTTTCACCAAGAGCATGGCCATGATTATGATGAGACATCTGCTCCCTTGGCTTACATGACCACCGTTTGCACTCTTCTTGCTGCGACCTTTGTTCATGAGTAATCCAACTCTCACCTTGATTTTAAGAATGCCTTAATGGTGAGTTGCGTGAGGAGATTTACATACAATCACCATTAGGGTATTTTGTTCTTGGGAGCATGGTTTGTCACTTTCACCACTCTCTTTATAGGTTTAAGCAAGCCCATTATGTCTGGTTTGAGTATTTTTCTTCTATGGTCACTATGGCTAGCTTTTTTTTATTAGTGTTCATGATCCTGCGTTTTTTTGTTCACATTTTGCCTCGTTGTTGGACTCTTCTCTTTCTATATGTTGATGACATGATCATCACTAAAGATGATTCTCAGTATATTGCTTTTGTGAAGGCACATTTCAGTGAGTAGTTTCTCATGTCGATCTAGGCCTCTTTCGCTACTTCCTTGGGATTGAGATTTCTTCTACACCTGAGGGCTTCTTCCTATCCCAAGAGAAGTATATTCAGGATCTTCTTGATTGTGCTTCTCTCACTAATCAGCGCACTGCTGAGAGCCCTATGGAGCTCAATGTTCACTTTTGACCTACTGACGGTGAACCTCTTGAGGATCCTACTCGCTATCACCATTTTGTTAGGAGTCTTGTTTACCTTGGTGTCACTCGTTCTGACATTTCATATCCAGTGTATATCTTGAGTCAATTCATTTCTACTCCCACTAAGTTCCCCTAAACTTATTTCTACTCCCACGGTTCCCTAAAATTATCTTCTTTGTTATCTGTGATATCTTTGTAGGGCTATCTCTTATCGTCTTTTCTTTCCATGCTTCAGCTCCTTACAGCTCCAGGCATATTCTGATGCTGCCTATGCTAGTGATTACTCTGATCGTCGGTCTCTATCTGCTTACTGTGTTTTTCTTAGTGGTTCTCTTATTGCTTGGAAGACTAAGAAGCAGATAATAATTTCTCGTTCGAGTGCTAAGGCTGAATTATGAGCTATGACTCTTTTAACAGCAGAGGTTAGTTACTACGGTGGTTACTCGAGAATTTTGGTGTTTCGATTCTACATTGACTCTTCTTTTATCTGACAATACATGTGCTATTAGCATTGCTCGAGATCCGGTGAAGCATGAGCTCATCAAGTATATCGGTGTTTATGCTTCCTACATGCGGTCATAGGTGGAGGATAAGATCGTGGCTCTTAGGTGTTAGACGGTATCCTATATTACATTGTATAGAAATTGTTAGTATTCTAGATTGCCTTGTATAGAGATTGCTAGTGTCCTATATGCCTATATGGCATCTAACTGACTGATGTGTTCCTAACTTCCTATTTATGAGAAATTGATAAGCCAAGTTCAGAACAGCACTGCATTCGTTTATAGTTTACTTTGTGTAACTTCTATCATGTTAGGTTATGATTTTTCATTTAAACACTGAGCCTTAGATACTGTCGGTTTATCGTTTTTAATACTAAGGATGGTTCATTGTCATGTATTCCGTACTTAATTTACTTTTGTTGAGGAAAAACGATACTTGTATCTTTTGGATCATATAAATGGGGCACCATGCTGTACTTATTTGTTCTAATTCTTTGAAGTTGGTATGTGCTAGAGATCTGCCATAATTCTTCATTAAGATATCTTCATGGACTAAGTTTTCTCGTTTTCCATTGCAGATAGAATCACATGGTCAAACCGTATTTCAGCCAGAACCGTCTTCTGTTGCTTAGTGTTGAACTCATCAGTGTATATATAGCCTCATTTCTGACCACGGAAGCACTGACAGACGACACATGTCACCTATCACGCTCCTGCACCGTGGAAGCTTCTACCTATTCTGCAGTGCAAGAGTGTGGCAGGTGACACGTGTCACCTGTCGGTACTTTTATAGTCGGGGATAAGATTATTTTTGCAATTGAGGGAGCCAGATTTGGGAAAAAAATTGCCATGAGGCTTGAAAAGTGATGATTTCCTCCTCCTCCTCCTCTCTCTCTCTCTCTCTCTCTCTCTCTGCGCGCCGACCTAGCTGTCTCTTCCTACATGCTGTCAACACCCTTCACTGACGGTCGAACTCGTCGCCGACGCCGCTTCCTTTTCTCTCTCTCCTCCACCCTCTCTCTCTCTCTTGTGCACCCTAGCGTTTCCGCCACCGCCTAGCGCCGTCGCTTTGAGCAGCATGCCAGCCCCTCTTTGCTGGTGAGCTCTACCACTCCCTCTTTCTCTCTCTCTCCCTCTTAGTAACAAGAATTTGAGCGAGGTCTACCTATTTGTGCTCGTGATCGTGGTTCGGTGTGTTTATGTGCAATTGATGGGTGGATGATGGTGAGGGTGTGCGATTGCGACCTCTATTTACAAAATAGACTAGGTCGGTTTGCCTTGCCGGCGCATCTCATCCGTTTGGTCCTTGGTGGACGCTGCCATCGATTTCGGTATACGACCGTCCGTTCTTGCTGGTGTTTTTCTCTTCTCCTCCTGTTTACGCTCCAGTTTTGCCTCAATTTGGGCATGAACGACATGCAATGCCGATGGATTAGTTGTTCTGAATCCTGCTTATCTTGTTGCCTCTCTGTTTTGGAACTTTTTGTTGTGGTTGAAAATTATGTGTTGCCCCTGTATTGGGAGCTTCTAGAAGGTAGGGTTCGAATGGTTTGGGCTAAAGTGCCAAATGGTTCTAGTAGGGTATGAGGACTTGTTTGAAAATTTTTGTGCTTGGATGCAAATTATAAACTATCCAGGTGTCATTTTGTGAAGGATAGGAATTTTGGGCTAAAGTGCAAAAGTGTGGTCTTAGGTCGGAATTGTGGGCTTTGATGGGGTTTTTCATAAAATTATAATCTTTGAAGAAATTGAAAATGCCCTCGGCCTTCAAAATACCCTTAGCTTACACAAAAGACCCTTGAAAATTGTGGGGTGATGAAACCAAATTTGCGAGAATTGAATACATTGGTCGATCGAATTCGAGGATCGAAAATAAGATATTGCAATAAAAATAGGTCTGATGGCAAGAATCTTTTAAAATAAGTAAGTGTCAATTTTTAAACTATCAATTTGGGTTTTAGACTTAATTTTTCAGCAGTAGCATGACTTAATTTTTCAGCAGTAGCATGACTTTGATCAGCATGATGGTCAACTTATGTTGATGTCATCGATACCGCAGTCACTTCACATCACACTAACACACTAACGGACTAGTATAATAGCTAAAACCACCTTTGATCAAACAAACAGTATTTTCACTAAGCTATCCTTACCTAATAATGACTTCAAATCCATATAGCTAAACTTACACAAAAGCTCGTTTTTTTTTTTTGGGCAAAATCACTTAGCAAAACCCGGAATCTAGACAGCCGCTAAGGTCGTTACAGGTATGGAAAAATTAATGAATGTAGGATAAGCGATGTTGCATGACCTCGACAAATTCTCATATAGAACAAAATCACATTTGTGATAGTTTGAAAAGAGAGGCAACAAAAATGAATTCTGCTGACGAACTATAGCAAATCAAAGTTACAATCTCAAATTCATCTAGCTAGGCTCATACGGCCAGGCCTTTTCAGACGTTGCTTCCGTAAGAAACGAATCCGTGTTTGTGACCTGCTGAGAGCAAGGGCACATGAACGGCAGCATAAACTGAAAGGGACAGGATGCCCAATCGATATCTACAGCCTTGCAGAAGCTTACCTCAGCCTAGCCTCTCTTCTGGTCCATTTCTACAGCCTTGCATAAACTTTTTCGAATAAAATTAGGAGGAGCTCTGCCTTTCATTCAAGAGGAGAAGAGAGCACCACAGTATACAATGTACATACAAGCTGCCATTCACAGAAAGGTATAGTTCTATGACAACGTGTCATCCACAGGCAGCAAATTCAACTGCTTGCAAAGATACTGCTGCCAGTTTGGACCAACCATTTTCCGTTCTTGTACGACTCAAACTTATACAATGCAAGGGACACATCACATGCATGAGGGAGACCGGTTATCAAACAGCAAGAAGAGAGTGCACTGAATTTGGAACCATCATTTTCAAACTCCATGTGACGTGTTTACAACCAGCACATCATAAAAAAACCCATTGACAACTGAGAACAACCAGTAATTAAGTGTGATTCCAAAACAGGATTGACATACCATGAGGAACAAGTACTTGCAATGCTACATCACACAGAAGAGATTATCAGAGGATATGTTGTGTTAGAGCATTGAAGGGCTTCAGATACAAACTTTTTATTGAAAAGGTAAATGCAGTGTTTTGCGCTCCTTTACTGCTGAGCCTCTGGCTCCTTTTTCTCCAAATACCTGTCAAATAATGTCGCCCTTTTTTATTAACTTCAGTAGTGTCTTTTTCGTTGTATGAACAAACAAATGAGTACATCACCATAAAAGCATGTTCAGTCTACACAATTTTGTGCTACACTAAAAATATGAATTTAGAGCAGAAATCTTACCCCTCGGCTCTAGCCCACCGAGACAGCTGATAGAGCTGGACTGATTCATTGGAAGCATGGCATGCCAGAAGCAAGTAGTTCCGTGGTTGTACCATCCAGGCAAACCTCATAAAGAGTCCTGAATACACGCACATGGCTGCAGTAAAAGGAAATATTCGGTTAATATTCATCTAATAGTTATAGGCATTTACCTTAAGAAACAAATTTTGAGTATTTAACCTACCTGCTGTCATGTTGCCAGATATCATTTCAGGGGGTTTGTTCATGTCAACCAAACCCTGCAAGTATCATTTAACATTGTTAATCATACACCAAAACTTGAAAAGGTGAAACTAAAGCACAGCTTAAGCAGCACTGTGATGCATGAACATGCTGACTTGCAAGCCATTGCTAGCTAAATCATTTTTTACATTGTGCTTGTACAATTACCAGTTATGCCTAAAAAGACAAATTATCTAGCTACCACTGTATCTGAGTTGTGTTCAATATTTTTTCTTGAGTAACAAAAACTCTCAACATCATTCTGCTAAATGGGTGAGTATCCAAGTCATGGCCCGTGTATTTCATATATGCGAGACCACACGAAGTTATGTTCTACTCCCTCTGATTCCAAATATAAGTAGTTTTGGACATTGGTACGGTCCTCAAGGTGACACTTTGACCATCAATTTCTACAAGAATATGTTTGCTTCAAATAAAAATAATCATATGTTATGAAACTATATTTCATGATGGATCTAGCAATACCAATTTCATGTTGTTAATCTTGGTAATTCTTTATATATTAATGGTCAAACCTAAAAATGTTTGACCGACACAGATTCTAAACTACCTATATTTGGAATTGGAGGTAGCATATAGAGTGAGCACAATATCACTTGGCTGCTAATGTCATATCTACTGATGTCTTTGAAATTTGAAGGCTAGACAAATTATTGACAGCTATTCTACAGCTTGGCAAAATAATGGTCTCCAATGATGCAAATTGATCACTAGTGAAAAACCCTTCAGAGACAGCCCATTAGTGAGTAGATCAAGATTTTATAGAGATTAATGCTAATTTATTACACTTTAATGTGTAAGAAAAAATTAGGTAAACTCCACTGGAAACAGTACTGGCCTTTGAGCACTGGGACGTCAGTTTGGTGATGTATCGGTGTCCAACATGTGTTCGATATGGTTAAGGCACTGACACGCCACTCGACATATATTGGTCACGTATTGGACAATTAGATAGCCAAAATGAATAATTTTAATGTTTGATACTGCTTCGACATGTATCTGACACATGATGACACAGCTCGATCCAGCTCACCAACCTAAATAGTAATCTAGCCACCCGAGAGGAGCAAAACATCACATTAAGGGTGCGTTCGGTACTAATCCCGCTCCTGATTTCCCAGCCGGAGCACCCGAAGCCCAGCCGAACGACCGCGCTCCCGTGAAATTGAATTCAAGGATCCAGCGGAGCGCTCCTGTGAAATGAACGGGACTTGAAGGAACTTCAGGAGCCACCGAACACCTGCTCCCCACAAGAATCAGCGTGATGCCGTACTAGACTGCCCTTGAAGTTGAGCTATTATTACCCACTTTTGCCATTCCGTAAAAACCCTAGGCCCGCATCGGTGCGAACTCACCCACCCATAGGCCACAGTGCTGCCTTTCTCCTCTCCCCACAGGTGCCTTCCGCTGCGCTTGTGCAGCACCACCGCCTTTGGTTCACCCACCACCAGGGGCGGAGCTGGGCCTCGGGCCACCGGGGCCCCAAGGCCCAGCTCAAAAACCGGAGTGGCTTCTATGAGTGAAGCAATTACAATCGAGGGTAGCGCACGGAGTGAGTCCATCAATTGTAATTGCAAAGGACAATCGTAGGCAAGAGGGAGACTTGGGCTCCGCCCCTGCCCACCACAACCTCTCTCTCCCCTCCTCCTCTCCTTTCGATCCTTTGATTTCCTTTCCCGAAGATATTCACCACGACGCTGCTTCCTCCACCCTCAAACCCTACACATGGAGGTGGACGGCATTGTTAGGGTTTCGCCTCTGTAACATCTGCCACCAAAAGCCTCAAGCCTCGTGCACCGCGGAGCATGGAAACCCTATCCTCCACCAGTCCCACAGCCGCCGACAAAGCCGTAGCGACCCTGCTCTCTCGGGCTCAGATCCGCATCAAGGTAACGTCACGCCTTATTCTGTTTTGTTGGATTAGTTGTGGGTAATTTGTGTGTTACCTTGCCTGATCGAAAGTTTAGTTGCATGTTGAAATGCACAAAATTCTCCATGCAGTTCGGATTAGCGCCATCCCCTTCGACCTCACTGAGGGTGACCTCCTCGCCATCTTCGTGCAGTAAGCACAAACCCCTACCTAGCTGTGTTCCTCTCCCGAGGATGCGACAGGGGAGATTTGAGCGGTTTTCGATCTCTCTCAGGTACGGCGAGGTGGTCGATGTCAACCTCGTGCATGACAAGGGCATCGACAAATCCAAGGGATTCACATTTCTTGCGTATGAGGACCAGAGGAGCACCATTCTTGCTGTTGGTGAGGTTTCCTGAACTTTTTTTTTTCACTTAGGTTGTTTCTGCATGTAGTTTCAAATGATTCTTTGCCGAAGTGCTAAACTTTTTGCTAAATTTCTTTGCTGTAGATAATTTGAATGGAGCTAAGATTCTTGGGAGGATCATAAGGGTTGACCATGCGAGCAAGTACAACAAGGAGGAAGACGAGGAGCTGAAAAAGAAGAGGGAGGCCCATGCAAGATATGGCTAGAGATTGATGCCTTGTGCAAGATTTCTTATATTTTCGCTACAACATGCATGCTTCTCTGGATGTTTTAACATCTATTGTCGGAAACACAAGTTCCATTTCTGTTATTATTGGCTTGTGCTAGATATGGCTAGAGATTGATGCCTTGTGCAAAATTTCTGTTATTTTCGCTACAGCATGAATGCTTCTCTGAATGCAGAAGTCAATCACTAATGTAGGATTATAAGTGCCCTTCTTTTATTGTTACGTGTACTTGGCTGGAAATAGTTTTCTTTTATGCTTGGTTCAAGCTTGTCAAGGCGACAAGGCGAGGCCCATCGCCTGGACGCCTAGGCGCCTAGGCGAGCATTAGGCGAGGGTTAGCATTTTCAGTATATGACATTATCACCAATACATATATATGATATATACCTTGTATGGATGCAAATAAATAGCATGACAAGATGCCAATTAAATAGAAAAGCAAATACAAGTCTTAAACAAGTAGATAGCAACATTACTACCAATAGCTAATATTGTTTAGAAGGACAAATCATGCATAGTCACCACAACTCCACAAGTCCATAAGAGAATCAAAGTCACAATCACCAAAACAAGCAACCTCAAACATCTAGTTCTAATTCTAAACCATTCAAATCCTCGTTTGATCCATCTCCACCAGTCTCATCGTCATGAGGACTAGGTGGAGCCCCATAATCATCATCAACATTCTCATCGCTGCTTCGAAGAGGCTCAAACTTCATGTTCATCATCTTCATTGTCCAAGCCAAGCTCTTGAACAACCCTTGATGTAGAACCACTTCCATAACAACGAGAGTAGGGTATGATTCCTTCATGCACTCTCCTAGGAACATTACGACCTTCAAAGTTGCGTGATGCATCTATGCCGTCATCAACATGAGACCATAAAAGATCCTCCCCATCGTGAACTTGTTGGGCATTTGCATCAACCCATTCATTGTCCCATTGAAACTCATCTAGGAACAAAGGGTTATAAGCGATTCTCCTTCACTACGTGCAATTTAAATCTATTGGCAATTTTAGGTTGTATTGGACATACACCAAATCATTCAACCTTTGGTGTTCTAAACGGTTCATTCTCTTGGTATGGATCTACAAACAAGAGAGGTAAACAAGGATAACTTTAGATGGTTCAAAACTAAATAAAAATCTAAAGCATTGAGCCATTGAGTAGTTACTTACAAACTCAAATGTGCTCCAATTGCGCTCACACCCCAAGGCCGAACAACAAAGACCTAAGATGCGCTTTGCAAATGCTTGAAGGTCGAATGTCAAGCCCCCAAATGCAATCCACCAATCAACTATAATTTGAAACATAGTAAATTAGTAATCAATTCCTATGTTAGAATCTTAAAAGCTTTAGAAGAGATAAAAGTACTAACGGGGGTTCTTGGTTTTGTAAGCTCTAATGGCCATTGGCTTTCCAAAGCCACCTCGCAAATTGTCATAGATATCATCTTGGTCACTTATTTTGCAAAGCTTTTCTTCATCATCGTAGAACATCTTCTCAAGCACATCATTGAACATTAACCTCAACCTAGACGCTTGTTCGCGATCTTTCTCCTTGATTTCATAGTATTTTCCTCGGATTCAAGAATAATGCGACCCATACAATTTTGCTCCATTTGATCGACCCATCGCCGATCAACAATTGCCATGACTTTCCTAAGCAATGGTTGTAGTTGCTAAACTATCGGTGATCTTCCTTTTTGCCTCTCACAGCCCACTTCTTCCTCCTCTCCTTGTTCTACTACCTTATCAATGTCATCATCCAATTCAATGGCTCTACTTCTTGACGTCTTCTTGAGATAGTCTTGCATTTCCCTCATTATTGCTGTGGTTGTCTTCGAACACTTTTGCACATCTCCAAACCTGCGGCAAGATGTTGCTTCAATCTCTGTATTCCCGAGCGCATTTGTTTGCCACATAGGGTACATTGCACCAAATCTTTGTTGCTCAAATCCGGCCAAAATCCATACTTCCATCCTGGATCATTGGACTTGGCCTTTCGTGAAGGATCTTTAGCCGGATCATATGCATCATTGGCAACATCGCCGACAGCAGGTGCTTGAGCATCAACCATGTCCTTCACTCCCTGTACAAAGCCACACACGGAGAGCTTGAGCAACCAGTCAGAGCGAGCCGAGAGAGAGCTGAGAGAGGCGGAGGGCGAGAGAGAGGGCAGAGCAGAGGAGTCGGCAAGCGAGGGGCGAGCAGAGGAAGATGGCGCGGAGGAAAGCGGAGGGGCTACGCCATGGAGGAAGGCGGAGCGGGCCACGGCCACAGAGGGGGGCCACAGGCGGAGGAGGAGGCGGCGGAGGAGCCACGGGCGGAGAGGCCACAGCAGAGGCAAAGGAGAGGAGGAGAGGAGAGGAGGAGAGGAGGAGGCGACAGGACTTACGGATCTGAGCCGACAGGCAGACGGAGGTGGTGGCGGGCTGGCGGCGACGCAGCGGACGGGCGAATGCGGCGACTAACTAAACCCTAACCCAGTCGCCCTAGCGACTTATCCCGACTCCTCCCAACCTCGCCTTGAGACGCCAGGACGGCCCAGCGACGCTTAGACGCTCCCAAAGTGGGCCTTCTACGGCCAAAGCGAGGCAATGACTCCGGCGAGCTCCTTCCGCAGCCCATGACGCCTAGGCGACGCCTTTGAAAACCATGGCTTGGTTTATAGTTTATGAGTTATCGGGTTCAGTAATTGACTAATTATACTTTCAGAGAAATGCAAACACTGGTTGGGGTTCTAAGGAGGAGAGCAATGCAAGATTCCACAAATGACTTTGCAGGATATTAATTCAATCCATTGATTAATTAGAGGTGATCAATATTATTACATTGATCTGGTGAATTTTGTGCCAGTTTAGATCCTTTTTAAAGTATTTTAGGAACTCCGTTTAACTGGATTGTGTAATAAATTGCATGGATGCTGCTATGTGTTGAGTCTGTCTCTTTGGTACTTGGATGAATGCAAAATCAACTTACTTAGATCTCTGGAAACAAGTGCTATTACTTAGACCTCAAGATGGTATTTCATGGTGAGGTCTTTGAGCTTGTCAATGCATGGGAAAGGAGAGAATTGTTGATATTACTGAATGTATGGCACTAGTTTAAGGCCTGAGGGCTCAGGCATTTTGGGGTAGCATTTGTATCTTTTTAGGATCTACATTGATGTCAACACTGTGACGGCATCACATTAATGCATCTTCAGTGAACTGTATGTGACCTGCATTTATCAATGTCCACCATTTGTGTGTGTGTGTGATCGCTGCTTTATCTGAATTCTGAGATGCCAATCTTTCTTGAATTGTGTTGGCAGCCAAGCAACCTTTATTGAGCTACAAATTGCGAATCACCAGCCAGTATGTAGCACAACATAGAAGAATTTGAGATTAGCCTGTCAGGTTGTTGTTGCTCAGGAAAGAAGTGCG
Organism: Guadua angustifolia; assembly: GCA_036346375.1. Lineage (NCBI taxonomy): Eukaryota > Viridiplantae > Streptophyta > Magnoliopsida > Poales > Poaceae > Guadua > Guadua angustifolia. Next base: position 24,525,625 of record CM070517.1, read on the forward strand.
TACTGATGAAATTAAGCACAAGTTCCCAACGTTTCAGTTCAGCTCAAGTCAAAGAACTTGTGTTGATTAATTACTGACAGATCGGATTATCTAATAGTTCCTATTATACTAGTCTTTACATGCAAACGTGTTACAAATTACTACTGAACTGTTGCGTAGAGGTCAGGTTAGTACTGACTGATGAGTGTTGTTGTCTACGCTTTTCAGGCTTTCATTGCTCAATGCGACTTGCCCTTGAATTTGTTCAAGTTCTAACCTACCGGCAAGTATCCAAACTAACCACAATCTAGGATGGTCTAATGAGCATATCTTTACTTATTTGGTCGTCTTTTGTAATCACTAATATATCATGAGCCTTCTACATAATTTTTGGACTTCATTACCATGCTAATTACTTTATTTTCTCATATCTCACAAACAATCCACACAAATACAAAGGGTCAAGTTACAAATACAACTCAAGTATTACAGACAAGGGCAAACTGGACAATTCCTCTAGAATATCCTCTTTCAAGAATCTGGAGCCAACCAACTACTCTTGATTCTTCAGAAGATCAAAATCAGGAGGAATCGGAGTAGAATCAAGGAAGAGCTAGAGCTGGAGCCCTACCGAACGGGCCCTAAGACTCCATTGTGGAACCATGTTGATGTTCTAGATAAAGGTGGTTCGTCTACGTCTAGAGGGCATGTGAAGTGAACATGCACGTATTGCAACTACGTTGGTACTAGTAGCTACTCTAGAGTCAATGTGCATTTGTTGAAAATTACTGATGGTGATTGAAAGATATATCCTAAGGTGGTGGCGGTACCCTTTCTTTCTCGGCTTAAAAATGAAGTTGAAAAGGCTAAGGTATATATTTCTAGTTTACACTTTACATAATTTCAGTTCTACAAACACGTAGAAGAATGGAAAATAATAAACATATTGTTATTATTATTATTTAAATATATATAGTCGTCGGCATTTTTGGAAAAATGGTGAATTTCATGTTTGTGTTGTGTTGTGTCGATGTATCCGTGTCTGTGCATCATAGGTACCGGCAGTGCAGTTAAACACACTACTTCCAGTAACAAGTTTTCCAGATACAACTGATATGTCTCCACCTCACTGCCAGCAAGCATGTACAATATCAGAAATACTTCTGCAGAATTAAGTTTTCCAATCGAACGTTGCTATGGTAAAAAAAAAAAAAAGAGGCATAATGCCCTTTTACTTCAAAATACAAGCAGTGCAATGACCTAATATACTCTGTCCTGTTTCAGTTGCTGCATATAAATTGATCCATCTAGAACACATATCTTTTTAACGAATGGCAGCACTCCTAGGTAACTGCCAGCAACATGCCCTTTTTCTTTGGGATCTTTTACTAATGGCAGCCGCAAGGTCTGCAAGGAGGAGGATGCGAAAATAAGCAGCCCAATGCTGTTGTAAATAAGAGGTTTGCCACCTAATATACCAAACATAAAAATTCCTCACATTATCTTTAATTTCTTTCAGTATTTGGGGCAAATTATCCATGAGCATTTCTTAGCCCAAGAACCACTTGGTTGGATAAACTACTTGCACAATTACGATTTTTACACCAGCATCAAAGCTGTGATGCGCAAACACAACATGTTGATGATATGATACTACGGTAGAGATAGAATAAACAAGCAAATCGAGAGATGATTGTTGGGCGTACCGCAAGGACGAAGCCCCAGTTAGCGATGGGTCCCCAGAAGTGGGTGGTCTTGGGGCCGACGGGGCTGTTCCAGAAGGTCTTGAGAGCCGTCGACATGGCAAATCCTCCGGCAATTCACCGCACCTGGAACACAACACACCATCACCGAACCATCATCACAACAAAATTCCGGCACCAGACATACAAGACCGCCATCTCCGCATGCTCTCCAATCTCACAAAGAACTACCGCAAACACCACAGGCAAGTGACCAAGGTGCCAGCTTTGACGGGACCTAACTAGCGCAAGATCAAGTCAACCCAAATGATAAACTAAGAGCCCTCAATTTCTAATCAACCAAGAACCCGCTCCTCCAAGGCAATTGTTTGCGCAAGAACTTTTGGAAATTTCATCCGTGTGTACTTGTTTCTGGCCAAGATCCACCCACCCATCGAGATGAGTACACAAACAAATACTCCCACACAGGAGGTTGGGAAGGGGGAGATACCTCGTGATTGGTCGTCGTCGACAACGGACGGCGGCGAGGGGCTGACGAAAACGAAGGCGAGGAGACGGGGGAGGCAGGAGTGGGTAGGGATTATTCCGATTCCGGGGAGATTGGACTCGGTCTGGGCCTGGGCCCAAAACCGGTCGCTGCCGCCTGCCAATACGATTAGAATTTTTTTTATTTAATATTTATTTTAATTTTTTTTCAAAACTAATCGGCGGGACAAAAAAATTGCAAAAATACCTCCTGTCGCCTCCATACTGGGGGTGACAGGTGCCCTACCTAATGGCTCGCAACGGTGAAATTCTAAAATTTTAACGGCAGAGCAAAAAAACTTGAAAAATAGACCTATCGCCTCAGATTGGGGCGATAGGTTACTGTAGCAATTTTTTTTAAATATTTGTTGTAATTTATTTTTACAATATTTGTTATATTCAACCAGAAAAAATTACCTAAAAAAAACTTCTTGTGATTTAATGAGCTGGAAAAATTATTTTACTTTGTTAGTGATACGCATTCCACTTAGGAATTTTCGTAGCCTCGTGGGGCCTGTAACGTCCCAAAATTTTGCTTTAAATGTGTTTATGGCATTTTTGAATTAGTTAGAATTGTCTGGAATATATTTGGAATTTTTGGAGCTAATTTAATTTAAGTCCTTATTGAATTAATTATATAAAATAAAGATCATGCATTTTGCATGAGCATAAAATCTAAAATTTTGTTTATAATAAAGACATTTGAAAAATCCGAATGTTCTTTTCAAATATTTTCAAAAACTTGATCTATAATTAAGTTGTTGATTTCATAAAAATTCGTACAAGTGTCTGATTTACTAAAAGAATTCTTACAGAAAAACTATATATCGAAAAATTACGAAACCAACTTCGTTAAGTTCTAAATATTCCCTATTGTTTTAGAGGATTTTTCCAAGAATTCTAGAGCCCTTTTGTTATTTTACCATAATCGTATTTTGTCCCATACTATTTAAAATCCGAAACTGAATCGGCTGAATTTTAAAAAAAATGACATAACGTATTACCCTTTCCTTGATTGCGTACTTCCCATGACTGTGTGCATGAAGGCATAAGGAAATTGATTGACTCTTTCATATAGTAACGGCAATTCATCAACACAGCCGTTTATTTCATTTCCTGATGCATGAGTAACGTTAGGAATTAATGGTCCTTTTCTTTCCTCTCCCTGTGCGCATGAATGAAGGTTGCGCCTTCCCTCCTTTCAGCTATTTCTTCTCTTTGTGCGCATGAACTTCCAACCATTTCTTCTTGTACGCATACACCAGGGAGATTTTCCTATTTCTTCTCCTTTACAACCATGTCTTCTTGCCTCCTTTGCCGGACGACCACGTACTTTCTTTTGTCGCCTCTCGCGGACTTCGCCAATGCCGGCGCATCCTCTGGTCTCGCTTCTTCCTGCATCGACGCTCCTGCGCTGCTGCTGTCAACCAGTACTCCCTCTTCTCTTTTGCGCGTGCTCTTTTCTACTGATCGACTGACCTCCCCATGGGTATTTGTGAATGTATATATATATATATATATATATATATATGCTAGAACATAGCATGCATATATATATACATTAGGTTGCAAGCATATATATATATATATATATATATATATATATATATATATATATATATATATATAGGGACATATCCAAAGGTAATCGGGACTTTGGTGCAATCACCGTGCAATCCAACTAAGAAAAGTTTCAAAAATTCTGAAAAAATCGTGGATGTACATCTCATCTTACCCCATCTACATATAAAATTTCATGATCAAATTCGTACTATGTTAAGAGCAATAAAAAAGACAAATTTCTGACAAACTTGAATAGTTCAAATGCACTCCAAATTTGTCTTTTTTGTAACTTCAAGTATAGGACGAATTTGATCATGAAATTTTATATGTAGATGAGGTAAGATGAGATGTACATCCACGATTTTTTTTCAGAATTTTTTGAAACTTTTCTTAGTTGGATTGCACGGTGATTGCACCAAAGTCCCGATTGCATCGATATGTCCCATATATATATATATATATATATATATATATATATATATATATATGTGTGTGTGTGTGTGTGTGTGTGTGTGTGTGTTAGGCATGTATACGCATATATATGTGAGACCGAATGCATGTACGTGTATATGTTAGTACGCATGCATAACTACGTATATATTAGGCCGCATGCAAGTATTTATATATTAGAGTTTAGGACACATGTATATATTTATATAGTGGGTTGTAAGCGTGTATTTATATATGTATTTTGGTAATGCTATCTTGATTGATTGGTCTCGGCTGCGCATGCGCCACTGTCTACGGGGTCATTTTCTCCTGTGCTATTTGGGCACGCGCCGCCAACCGTGTACCTGGCCAAGTGCAGTCGGGTTCTCCCTCCTTCTGTGAAGAACAGAGTCGCTAGTTTTTATGAATTTTGTGTACCTCTATGTCTCAGTCGCCTCTCCCTTGCCGTCCATTCCGCCGGCCACCTGTGCCACCGCCGCCGGCACAGATTCGGCCGTGCGCGTTCATAGCTGAATATCCCTTCATTTTGCATCTTCATTTCGTAGTAATGGATCCCCTTCGTCCATTTCTATCTTGAATCCAGAGAGAATACAAACACCAAAGGCATGCAGCACCAAAGCTAGAACACCACATGCATGAGCGCACCTATACATACAAGCGGGGGTACTAGTACTCGACCACGTCTTGGCGCCGTCGCGTCATGGCTGCTTCTGCGGCGCCGCCACCGTCGTGCGAGCCTCCCGCAAGACGCTGTGCTCACCTGGCTAGCCGTCTTTATCCTGGCCTCTCTCGCACGTAGCCAAGTCCGAAACGCAAGAAGTATATGCATATACATTGTGAACAGCACCATGCATGTGTTCAGCCGAACGTTTTGTACGTGAATTTGTAATCAAATTGTGAATTTTGTCTTTTTCGTTGCAAATCCATTATAAGTCCAAATCACATGTGACAAATTTTGTAAATTAGCAAAAATTAATACCTAGCTATGTTAATTTTACTGAAATTTTATAAATAAATTTATACTGTTAAAATATTCACGAAAAGTCTAAACTTACGAATTTTGTAACTCTTAAACTATACATCCAAAAATGTCAAAATAAATTTTGTAAATCTTATAAAATGCTAAATTAATTATTTGGAAGTTTTCATAAAGTTATGAATTAGTTTGATTGCGGTAGTTTCTGAATATGTGTTTGTACGTTGTTTTGCGTGTTTATTTGGTTCTTTATTTGTTACATGTAGACGTCGAGCTGTGTGAGGACATGGATTTCGAGGATCAAGCTCCAAACCAAGATCTAGACCAAGACTCGCTACTTTACAAAGGCAAGTTGTGCTTTCATCATTTTGATCCTATGCTTTCAAAATTACTTTATTTTAAATTATGCATGCTAATTTGTTTACAATATCTTCAAATAGTTTGGGAATTAGCTAAAGCATCACTTTTTAATGTCCCCTTGTCCCTAATAATTGTATGCCATGAAAACCTTTGTCCCCCTAGATTGGGTTATATTATGTGGTTGATATAATACACCACTGTGGAAAAATTAGAACACGGTAGTTCTGCTTAGCCATGTAAAATGTTTCATTGACACAATTCTTGTGAGAAAAATGGAATATTGACTAATGAGCTATGGAATGAATTTTGGAAAGTGTGACATGTGTCTTGATACTGTTGATGACACGTGATGCGTGTAACCAAATGGGTGGGAAAATGGTTTAGACTGGGGCAAGTGGCAAGATGTTCAATGGTGGGCCAGATGTGGCATTTGGGCGGTCGCAGTTGGATTTGGTTTTTATTGACATATTGACATGATGAGTTTTTGGGTAGTCTTGCCCTAGTCATCTAAGGACTTAACCTTGCAAGAATTTGAACTGAGCTAACTATACAACCATAAGTTCCGGAATGGGACGGACCTAGCTGAGTAAACTGTGAAATCTATTCTTCAAGATCGTGGTGGTGTGAGTTCGGGTGTACGGTGAAAACTCACATGGCGCAAGAGGGCCTTGTTGTGGAGGTGTATCCTTCGTGTTGAAACCTTAGCGCAAGATCTTGGGTTTAGACGGATTTTTGGAAAGGCTTTATTACTGTTACTCGCCTTTGTGGTGTTTGATCTGTATCTTATGGGTAAAGTGTATAACCTCTCGAGAGTGTACAAACTATTCAATAGCCGTGTCCACGGTATTGGACATTGCTCGGAGATTACAGTCAAGGGTTAGACTTTATTAAAAATGTGGTTGGGTTAAAAGATGAAGTTGATGGAAGTATGGATTAGAATGTGGAAATGCTTTTACTTAACTTCTGGAAAAGTTATTGTTAATTCTACTTGTTTTTACTGCTTTCGAATCTACTTATGTTACTTGTTAAATGCGGTTTATTACAAATTAACCTTTAAGCCATTCCATTGGAATAAGCCTGGCATGTAGCATATTAGGTTGCATTCTATGCATAGCTTGTTGAGTACCAATGTACTCACCCCTCCATAATCACAACGTTAGAAGGTGAAGAACCGCGAGCGTTTGAGGAGGAGAAGAATGACGACCCGGCTAACTAAGGGAAAGGCCCAGTCAGTTGCCTGTGGCAAACTGAGGCGTCATGAATAATTTTTATAATTATGCTGTTGTTATTTGTTTACCCTGAACTCAGCCCTTCGTGGCTTAATATTGTAAGGCTGACCTTAAGGTCTTAACAGTTTAATTTGAATTAAATACATTATTGTTATTATTTCAGTTGTGTATGTGTGCTGGTATTCATCTCTGTATCTGTGAGCACCGGCGTGATCTCGACTAGTGTATCACACGAGTGTTCGAATTCAAATTCCGGCGCGACAGTTCACGGATAAGGCCTAAAAATACTGAAAAAATAACAGCGACCTCACGCAACGCGATACCACTTATGTATGGGCGAGATGGCGGATGCTGCCCCGCACGGTTACTGAAAATCTGAAAAGACTTCATGACCCGAAACATGAAATCGTGGCCACTTAGGGGTTTCGTAGCCCATGTGCGGCGGATATGGCCCAAAAATCGGAAAAAATCAAGGCGACCTCATAACCACGGGCTACCACTTATGTATGGGCGAGTTGGGCGTTGGCGGTTGAAGTTCGCGAAAATCGAAAATGGCACTTGCGCCACGAAACCGCAGAATCGGGAGTTCGCGATTTCCACGATTTCGTGGCGCGAGTGCCTTTTTCAATTTCGCAACTTCATGCCGCCAACGCTACGCCTACCCCGCACATAAGTGGTAGCCCGCTATGAGGTCGCCTTGATTTTTTTTTTTTTCATATTTTTGGCGTCAGATCCGCCTTCCCTGGGCTACAAAACCCTTAAGTGGCCACGATTTCCACGGTTTTGTGGCCGCAAACACTCATGAATTGTCCAATTTTTTGGACAATTCGAGGATATGTGGTTTGAGTAAGTTTCTAAACTGTTGTACAACTCTAGTGAAAGTTTTAACAATATCTCCCTGGTGTTCTCCAGATACACACCACTCTTTACTTGTTATCGTGACGTGTATTTGGAGAACAACAGGGAGATGCTGTCGAAATTTTCTTTAGAGTTGTAAAACAGCTTAGGAATTACCCGAACCACATATCCTTGAATGAGATTAGGACCTAATCTAATTAGAGATTAGGAGTCATTATTGGTACATACTTAGTTGGTTAATAGATAGATATTTTTTCAAGATCATTCAATTTTTAATGCTTCCACTCTTATTTTCTTTCATTGAAGTCAAAAGGATTTCAAACTCACTGCATTAAGTCGATATCATTGTTGATGTTTAATTTGAATGTATATATCCTGAGTAGGGAACTGAAAGCTCTTAAGTCGGAAAGAATTTATTGGGAGTAAAATTATATATGTTGGAACCCATACTCTATTTTACAAAGGTAATTAAATAATATCTCAAAATTTGAAATAGCTAGCTATCGCTTCAGTTTTTCTTAATTTATTGTGTGTAGTTTAATTGCAAATGGACCATAAAGAATGGATATATTATAAAAGCTATGTGAGTGCTGAATTTTATAAGGGTGTTAAGGAGTTTAAAAAATTGAAAAAGAAGACAATGTGAAGTAGGGTGTAAACTTCATATATTGTCCTTACTTTGATTGCACCATTCTTAGGAGATTTAATAAATCAGCTCAAATTAAAAACCACTTGATTCAACACGGCTTCGTGAGGAATTACATGTTTAGATTCATCACGGGGTGATAAGTAATACCCGTTCAGTATGCAACAAAGATATGTTAGAACCCAATCACGAGTTGCACGTGATATGTTTGAGAAGGATAATTTAGAGTAAATGTTGCAGGATGTGGAGGAAAATTACACAGGAAGAGAGTTTGAAAAATTTAAAAGCTTGATGGAAGACAATGCCAAACATTGTTCTTGAGTTGCAAAGCGGAATACACCAAGTTGTGTTCGATCCTTGCATTGTTTGAACTGAAGGCAAAGTACTATTGGATAGATAAAAGTTTCAATGCACTTTTAGTTCTTCTATCGGATATGCTTTTAGAGGAAAATGAGTTGCCAACAAGTATTTATGAAGTGAAGAAGCTATTATGTCCCATGAGAATGAAAATAAAAAGGATACATGTATATCCTAATGATATTACATCTTGTACCGTTTTATAGTAAACTCGAAAGTTATCTTTATAACTACCTAGTTACTAAGTAACATTTGGCAAACCTAAGTATACCATTACAAATATAGGAAATTATGAAGATCTTAGATCTAAGGATCCCATATACACTATGTATAAGATCAACTGATGACACTTCAGAATAATATTAATTCCCACAGTGTCTCATGGTGGGTCATTCTAACACCATATTCTCCAATATATGTGTAGGGTCGAGGATGCGCCTAGAGGGGGGGTGAATAGGCGTTTTACGAAATTCGATCGCTTACTAAAATCAATCGCCCTAATCAACCCCTAAGTCAAAACCTAATAAAAGATATATGCGGAAGCGTTAAACTAGGTTTTGACAATTAAAGCCTAAATCAACTAGGCTCACTAGTGCACTAACTAATTTATGTCTCTAAACAAGAATTGCTATATTGAATAAACAATTTACACTAAGCAATTCTAATGCATTCAAGAAATTGATCAATATACAATAATGAAAGTGCTTGAATATAAAAGAGACAAGAGACAACCGATATTTTTTCGTGGTGTTCGGAGACTTGCTTGCCTCCCTAGTCCACGTTGAGGCTAGCCCGACCACTCGGACCGGCTCCCGCCGAGCACCCGCCTCTTTCCACTAGTCGTGGTTTTTCACGCTTGCGCGTAGGCTCAACCCGAACCTTCACAAACTTCGCCGGGGCTTCTCACAACCTTGAGAGCTCCCGCGCACGACGCCTACGCCGTCTAGGAGTCGGCAACCTCCAAGAGCAACAAGCCGCTCCTCCGCTTGAACCTCACCGGGCACAACGAATGCGCTCCTCGGTGATCACCAAGTGCAACACATGCACAAGGCCTCCTCAAGTGCAACACATGCACAAGAGGTACCCAAACCACTTCCTAATTGCAACAAATGCGATTAGTCTCACTCTTGGCTCAAGAACCAATTGAGAGTGTGCAACACATGCAACACCTCTCCCAAATACTCACACAAGAGCCAAAACCCTTCACAATAACACCAAAGACCTTCCCACCGCCCCAAGGTCTCCTTTTATAGCCCACAAAGGAAAACTAGCCGTTGGGGGTCGAAATAGGAAAAATCAGCACAAACCCGGTCCGACCGGACCTCTCCCGGTCCGACCGGCCCTCACAGGCAACAGCAGTCGGATTTCTAGCAGTTACCGGCAGTGCAACCGCCAACAATGGCCACACCGCTGCGTGGCGGTCCGACCAAGATGGCGCCGGTTGCACCGCCCATGCAAATGCGCAAACACACCAAGAAACAGCTCTCTGAAAAAACACGCCGCTCTGCGGCGGTTGGACCGCCTTGGCCGGCCGACCGGACCGGCGATCGCCGCCACCAAACTCCGGAAAAAGCAAGCCTCGAAATAACGCCGTGCCGACCTCGGTCCGATCAAGACACGCCCGTCCGACCGACCACCTCCGGCCACACCGCCGCTTCACCAAAGCACCGCCATTGAAATGTTCGCCTTTGGGGCCGGTCCGATCCGCTGGCCGGTCCGACGGACCAGGCGATCCGACCGCCCATCGAGGCAACTCCAAATTTTGCAATCTTTTTCTCCAAAAACCAAATGCAATTCTTTGAGCCATATGATGATCAACACATGATCACACACACGTGCAAAACACATTTGCACCAATTCAAACCATGCTCAAAGAATTCAACCCAAAATGCGAAAACACATTTCGAATCGACTCAAGAACTATTCAAAATCGTATTAAGCGAATCAAACTCGAGTTTATGAGATTAATCCCCCTAGCCATGTGAAGGTCAACACAAGACCCGGTCAACTTGCCAACACCCGTTGCAAGCCCCACTCAAATGCTCTCGGGATTCCGGACTCATAAACCTTAGTTTATTCGCACAACGACATTGCAAATAACACGATAAACATCATTTCATGCTTGAGCATTACTCTTTGCAACACATGCAAAAGTCTAGCTCCAAGCAACATCAATTCACGATGCATGAACTCTCTAATTGCAACACATGCAATTCTCTAGTTCCATGCAACACCAAAACCAACTCCACATCAAAACCAAATCAACCGTATGAGCTCTTTACTCGCAACACATGCAAGCCTCTAGCTCCATACAAACACACAAACACTAAATCATGCTTGAGCTCTCTCCTTTTGCAACACATGCAAAACTTAGCTCCAAGCAACGCCAAGGTTTTATAAAGATTGTTTTGAACGAAACCAAAAGCATGAAGCTTCAACTAATGCAACACATGCAAAAGTGAACTTCACGCAAAAGCCAACGCACTAGCTTATCCTATTTGCAACAAATGCAAATCAAAGCATAATGCGAAAACCAAATGCAAATGCTCTTCCTCTTTGCAACACATGCAAATCGGAGCATAAACCAAACAACCAAGCATAACTTTTAACCCATTCACAACACATGCCAAATGGTTAAACTTTATGCAAAAACCAAATCAAATAAGATTTGAGATTTGAGTGAACGTGGATTGAGATCACCAACACATGATGAAACTCAAGCGAAAGAGGCAACCCCTCTTAATAGTACGGCGATAAAAGAACTAGACTCAAAGACTACAAAAGTCCTTAGCCTATCTAGTTATACCTTCGCCGCCGCGCAAGCAATCCCCTTTGGGGTCTTTAAGATCATCACTTGATACTCCCCCGGGATCATCACTCTTTTTTTCTTCGGGATCCATCCTTGACGTCCATCAACTCATGATGCCGTCCAAGTCCCGTTCTCATCCATCTTTGGACCTAACTCAAACATAACTCATGAAACTTGTTAGTCCAAGATGCATGGTTGTCTCAATTATCTCTTGCACTCCATTAACACATAATGGATGCCTTTAGATCAATTGAGCACAACCTAAATCAATTGAAATGATTTAAGCATGTCTTAAGTACAATAATGCAACTCATGCTTTATTATACTTAAGAATTATTCATTTGTCCTTGATTAATCAAGAAACACCATCAACACATGATGAAGTGTTCTCTAATGATTAACACGACAAATGAACTCAATTTAAATTATCATTTAAATTGATTCTTCAAGTTAGAGTGTGAACTCCCCCTAAATATGTGCATCCATGTAATATATGGATTGGGAAACATGATACACATTTTGTGGTTAATATAACGGGGATATTCATACTTAAACTTGACTCCAAAGTATGCAACTAATATTAAGATGAATATGCAAACATACCTTGGGTTTTCTATTTTTCAATGCGATGAGACTAAACAAAGATATTCTAAACAGACATGTTAGTCTCGATATAAGATTTGTCATTAATAACAATATCGCATTAGGGGATGAACTCAATATTGGATTTGTCATTAACACAGGATTAGATTTGTCATTAACACCAAAACCATAACTAATGAAGGTTGAACTTACAATATGTCCACGTTATTGATTTGATATCCCTATTTTCATGATCCATGAAACATTGTAAAATCCCAAAAATTTGAGTTTTGGAATGTTAAAAATTCAAAATAAACTATTTACATTTTTTCTAAATTAATTAAAGCTTAATTTGAATTTTTCTTTATGTAAAAGATTTAATTTTAGTAAACTATACATCAAATAAAATATTTGTAGTAGTGTTCCTATCACTCCAAGGAATTTTTCTGTAATTTTTAAGATTTTCCTGAATTTATATACTATTTATTTAGATTTATTCAAATTTTTGATAACTTTCTAATTTAGAAAATGATTTTAATTTTCAAAATCTCTTTGGGCCAAAACGCTACCTTGGCCCGTACCTATTCCTAGCTAGGCCTACCAGCCGCACTTGTCGGACCATTGTGTAGCCCACATCGCCGGCCCAATTCCCTTCGTTCGGCTTGCTCCGCCCGGCCTGCCCCTGTGTCGCCCTAGCCCACATCACTCGCATGCACCTTCCGCCTCCAGCTTTAAAGCCATAGCCATGCCTCGGTGCGTGCTCTCTGTTCTGAATTGCATCCGTCGCTCTATTTTTCGCACTCTAGACGCGTCGTTACCGAGATCGAACTCATCGGAATCCCGCACCACCACCATGCCATTGACACCTCGAAGCTCCTTCTCCATTGCCAATATGCGCCTCGGTGAGTCTCCATCGCCTGCCATCTTACCGTGTCGCCATCGTTCACCCTTCGTTCACCGCACCGCCACTGTCGGGAGATGAACGGTAGCCACAGCCGAAGAGTCGCGTGAAGCTAAAGCGTTGTCTTGCCGAAGATGATGATGATGTCATCACTAACATCATCGTCGATGTCAGCAATGGCGTCATCATCATTAAATGCCCGCGCCAGCGTGCTGATGTTAGTCTTAGCACTGTTATGTGAACCCGGTCTATCGTAGATCCGATCTCAGTCATGGGGCTGGTCTATATACCATGGACCCACTCATCAACCTCTCAAAGCTTTTTTAGATTTATTTTAATTACTGAAAATCTGAGGTTGATATCAGCATGACACAATAAAGTGATTTTTCTTTAGAAAAATAATTTCAAAAAATATTTTTTTTATTTTTCTGAATTTAATTTTTTGGATGCCCATTCTCTCTCGTACGAACTCCGAATGAAGCGATTCAAATTTCTAGATTTTTCTAAAATTAGGCTCTACATTTTAGTGCCATTTATTTTTAATTTTGAGTTTTTGTTTGTTGTTTATTTATGTTTATTGTTTTCTTGTCCGGTAGACGCTAATCCTGAGGGAGCAAGCAGAGAATTTGAAGATCAAGACTCAGCAATAGATCAACATGGCAAGTCATAACCTTTGATCATATTGAACCTATGTTTGCAAAAGTAATTTGTTGTATACATTTGCTTGCTAGTTCCGTATAATGATTAATTGCTGGGAATAGCTATATACCTAGTTGACGTTATGTCACCTTGATTATTGGAATGCTATGTATCCATTATTAACCTTAGGTTGGGACATTATTAGTTGGACATGATTGTAATACCAACATTGGGATATCGTAACTATGCTTAGACATGCTTAGTTGTATGATAGGCCAAATTCATATCACATGTTGAATAATATTAACTTAATAAGATATTAAAATGTGGCTGGTGGCCACTGTTGTAAAATTTATTGTACCATGGCAAGGTGAGCCATTGGTCTTGGTTATACAAATAGTTTTCCCTTAGGCAAGTGATCGTCCATTAAAGAGGATGCTACTAGCACATTTGGGATGTGGATATCTTGCCTAAGACAACTTAAGGACTTAATCTTATGTGTCATTGAACTAGGCTAATCGTACAACCACATATCTGGTATGGGATAAACCTAGTTAATTAATTTGCAATGTCTAAATTTAAGTACTGGCAGTTGGCGGTGGGGTTTCAGGATGGACAGGTAGATTCACATAGCTCAAGAGGAGGGTCTGAGGGGTGAAATCTTAGTGGGTAGTACCGAGTTTAGACAGAATACTGTAAAGGTTTTGTCGTGATCTCTCTGCAGCACACTAAAGAAAGTGTGCTAATGATGTTGTACAAAGAGACAATCATGTCTTGTGGATAAAATAGTACAATATCTGTAGAGTGTAAGACTATTTGAATAACCGTGTCCACAATCATGGACATGCTCGAAAATTTCACATGAGGTATAACTTGTTCCATAAAATACGGGAATGTGGAATTGTTGGGATATGAATGGGAGTTTACTATTGTTTTTGTTGTCTAAAGCTAACACTGATGAATTTAGTGGTTTGATGATGGTTTAGATGGTGTTAGGTGAAGCCTTATCAATCTATTCATGTTGTCTATCATTTATTTACTAGTTATGTATTAGTTTTTCATAAATATGCTTTTAATCTATTTACTATATTTCAATTCAAGTTATTGCTTTCTGTGAAAGAACTATATGACTATTCTATGGCAAGCCTTGTATATATATATTGCATCATTTTCATACGGCTTGCTGAGTACTTTTTGTACTCACAGCTATATGCCTTTGTTGATCAGTTGCTGGGGAAAGAACAGGAAATACAGAGTTCTATAAGAAGTACTATGAAGACTAAGTGGATTAGGAAGACGTTTCCCAAACGATTGCCTATGGCATGTTAAATGGTCCAAGTTATTTATTTCCGCTGCAATAGTTTATTTGTGTCTTAAATCCTTCAGGCATAGTATTGTAACTTTGACCCTAAGGTCTGTTGCTTTATTTAATAATAATTTGCTACTTTCTTAGTTAATTCATTACTTGGTATGGTATTTCATCTATGTTGCAATTATATGCACTAGTGTGATCTTGGACTAGTACAATATACAGAGAGGGTTTTGAATTCGTAAATCCGGGTCTCGAAAAACATGACCATCAATTAATACACGTGTTGACCTATAAATTACAATTTTCCCACATGATGATATAAGGTCGGGGAAAATTCAGAATAATATCAGAATATGAATAATGAGTTTCACAAACAATTCACATGCTTGTTGATCGATACCAATGATATTTATTCAAAGGACAAAGTAATCATATTATTTTATAAACATAGACGTGATTCAATCATCTCCATGACTATCTCAAGGGCATATCAGTAACAAGATAATCATCGTTGCCGTTGTTCGTCCAAGAAATCTGGAAATGTATGATGTACTAACGAAAAACTGCTGAAACAAAGTGTTGGTCACCTCTATTTGTGAAATGTCTCACATGCTAAAAACCCTATGTATTACGGGGATTTCATGGGAAATAGGTCCATTCTTGTTCGACAAAAAAAATTCCGTGCATTCCAAACGGAGCCAAGCAGTGGCTACGTACTCCAGCAGACTAGGAGCATATATGGAAGTAGATTATACAGTGTTGTATATTTGGGGTCACGTTGCCGATGATAAGCACTCAACTCACAAGAATATAAAAGTAGAATACAAGATACAAGATGTAGTCCTAAGCTTTTTTTTATCAACTTCATTGCCCTTGTGTCTGTAGGCTTGTGTGTACAATGTGTAGCCTCTACCCCTTCTTGTATAGAGAAGGTAGGGTACCTCCATAATATAATAAACCTTATGGGACTACTGTCTATTGACACAATCCATGCATGTTCAGATGAAACCGGAAGCACACACGTCGATTGTAGCTTTTCAGTTAGAGTATTCCAGGATATTGAATCCACTGGGACAACTAACCTAACTTAGGTTTTCTAATGACACATCTAACTCTCCAAAAGATAACCGCAGCTTAAAATAGTGATCCTATCTCTACCCTGAGAAATAGAGTTTATGATAAATGTTCTAAGGTTCGCATGGCAGTTGATCATCTATAAAGAAGCTATTTTAATCTAGCTACTACTATTAACTAATCGCTGCGATAGATCACTCACCGAAGACTATAGTGGCTTTTGCCAGCCATGCACACATGATTAGTGGTCACAACCAACTATGGTACATCACACACCCAACTTCCCTATCTTATCGCATAAACAAGCAATGAGAGTAACACCAAACATAAGCTAGCTGCCAGCAGTTCGTCGATCTCTGTACACTAGTTCTATCACCACTCACCACTAGCTAGCCACGGTTTCAACCCCTAAGTGTACGTATTTTTCTAACTTATGGGCTAACTACAAACATGCTTATAAACTAGTATGCAAGGATCCATTAGATCAATCTAATCGCCGTGATTACAACATCTAGCTAAAATGATCTATAGATCAAAATATATCAAAAACAACATTGCATAACCGTACAAGCATAAAATATAAGAATAGAAACAACTAAAATAGATTGAAACAACTAGAACATGAAAGATTACAACACCTACTTGAAGATCACATCGTTATCTCTTACAAAAGTTGAAGCAAGAGCTCTGAAATCTGCGGTAGAGCTTCACCACTAAAGAACTACTCTAAACTAGCCTATCAACTAAAAACTAGCCTATCAACTAAAGAATAGGCTTTGAGGGCCAAAATCCGCCAAAAATTGCTCTCGGGCATCGAGAAAAGGCTGTCAATGTTGAGAGAGGCCGGTTGCCTTTTATAAGGGGCTAGAACCCTTCCCCGCCAGCTCTTGCTGTGCTAGCTTCGGATTCTAACTCTACAATCCAGAGACAGTTCTTCTCTCCGGAGAGTTTCATATGTTTATGACATGCTGGCACTAGCTAAATCTCTGTGATTTTGATCAAATTTTGAATGATTTTCTAAAAGTTATTAGAGTCCGTTGCCATTCGCTCAAGTTGCCATTTTCCTGGTCAACAAGATAAACAATACAAATTTAGCCATTTGTATCGTACTTCCATAAGATCCTTTTTTACTACTAAATAAAGAATAGGAGTACAAATTTAGCCGCCATGGAAATCTCTGTGTCCAAAAATAAAAAACACAAACTATTTATGCTCATGTGTGGCTGTTTTGCAATGGAACAGAGGGGCAGGGCGGTAAAAGAAATAAGTGTGATAAAAAGGCATGTGCGTTATGTATGGGTGTCTATATTAACGGATTTTGGTATTTCACAAGCGTCTAAATTTTTGCAAAAAAAATCACTTTTGATTTTCTCACCATCGGTTTGATGTGGAGATTCTTGCTCCAGCAAGATCATCTTCCTCCTCTCCGGCACCCTGCAATGGTGGGGGTGGCCGGCAGATTAAGATTAGGGTTCACTCGTTTAAGATCTGGATTCACCGGTGCCCCCCGAGCTTATGGGGAGGCTAGGGTGGCAACGAACCGACAGCGACAATGGTAGTGCATTGAGACGGTGATGGTGCCGTCGGACATAGGCGAGGAGGGAGAAGGACAGTGAGCAGGGTCAGTGTGGGATGAAGATGATGACGGATCAGGTGGTTGTTACGATCTTCCTTGGTTGTATGAGATAGAGAAGAAGAGAGGAGAATTTGAGGAAAGGTTTCAGATGTTTGCTTGGAGACGACGACAACAATCCAGCCGGCAGCGTTATATACTCCCTCTCACTCACACTTACATGTGGGTCCTGCCCACCAGCCCAGGACTCGCCAACACGGCACACCACACCCACACACACGCCCGGACATAACAATCTCCCCCCCTTAAGATGGAGGCTTGCCCTCAAGCCGAAGTAGTTGGGAAGTGATGGTGAAACACTGAAAGTTTCTCCCACGTCGTGAAGACTGGTGATGTTCCCGCCCATTGCACCAACACGCTCGGTGTAGCAGCGTCACCAACTTTAATCAATCGTCGATCCAGAATGGCCAATGGCACAGGCTTCTGGAGAGGATTCATCTCAATAAAAGACAGATCAGTACTCACTGTGGTGGAGGATGGAATGTGTTGTTTTAACTGAGACACATGAACCACAGGGTGGATTTGGTAAATCCAACTTGTAAGCCACCGCTCCCACCTTTGCCAGAATTTTGAATGGTCCATAAAATCGGAAAGCAAGCTTCTGATTACGCCTGTTTGCCACGGAGGTTTGCACATATGGTTGGAGCTTGAGGTATACTGAGTCTCCCACCTGGAACTCCCTTTCTGCGCGATGCTAATCTGCTTGCCTCTTCATGCGTAGCTGTGCTCTTTCCAAATGCTGCTTGAGCAATTGTGTTACCTCCGATCGTTGAGATATCCAATCCTGAATATCATTCACTGTGCAGGCAGAAGTATTTGAAATACCAAAGTGACGAGGAGGAAACCCATACAATACTTAAGTGGTATTATACCAGTATTCAGCCAAGGCAATCCACTCAGACCATTTCTTCGGTGTGGCATGAACAAAACATCTGAGATATGTCTCCACGCATTGATTCAGCTGTTCTGTTTGCCCATCCGTCTGAGGGTGGTACGAAGAACTCATATTCAACCTAGTATCTGACAACCGGAACAGCTCCTGCTCCTTCCACACAACACTTGTGAAAATTTTATCCCGATCTGAAATGATGACTTCAGGTAAGCCATGGAGCTTATATACATTGTCAAAGAACACTTGTGCTACTTGGAATGTTGTGTAGGGATGAGCTAGCAGTAGGAAATGTGCATATTTCGAAAACTTGTCAATGATCACCAAAATTGTCGTGAACTTGCGTGAGGGAGGAAGACCTTCTATGAAATCCATACTGATCAGCTTCCAAGCTTGCGAAGGCACAGGAAGAGGTTGCAGCAGTCCAGGCAAGCGGCCATGCTCTGTCTTTGCTTTCTGACAGACCTCACACTCTTGTACATACTGCTGCACCGTCATTTTCATTTTTGGCCAAGCAAACAATGCTTTCACTTTTTGATACGTGGCCTGAATTCCAGAATGCCCCCCAATGCTGCTGTCATGCAATGCCTGCAGTATGTGATTTTGGGCCAGAGAGTTGTTACCCACCCAGATTCGACCATGGAAACGTACAATACTATCCGACAAAGTAAACCCCTTGTTATTGGACTTTGTCACCGATAGCTCAGCCAATAACTGCTTGGTCTCCTCATCCTCCAGGTAGCCTGCAACCAAATTCTCTAACCACACCGGAGTGCTAACTGTTATAGCCACAGCATCGCCCACACTATGACAACGCGACAAGGCATCCGCTGCTGTATTTTGGGCGCCTTTCTTATAGTGAATTTGGTAGTGCAACCCCAAGAGTTTCAAAAAGGCTTTCTACTGGATTCCCGTGGTTAACCGTTGGTCATTCAGGTGCACTAGAGCTCTCTGGTCAGTGCGGATAATGAATTCTCGGTGCTGCAAATATGATCGACACTTGCTGACTGCCAAAAGGATAGCCAGACATTCCTTTTCATACGTCGACAACGCCTGATTCCGAGGGCTGAGTGCCTTACTCAGATAAGCTATGGGGTGATTTTCCTGCATCAGAACAGCTCCGATTCCCACATTACTAGCATCGGTCTCCAACTCAAATTGCTTCGAGAAATCTGGTAGAGCTAGCACAGGAGCCTGCACTAATGCTTGCTGTAAAGTGCGAAATGCCACCTCTGTAGTATCAGTCCATTGGAATTGAATTCCTTTCTTGAGTAATGTGGTTAATGGCTTGCATATGATGTCGTAACGTTTGATAAATTTCCGGTAGTACCCTGTGAGGCCTAAGAAACCCCGCACCTCCTTCAAGGACCTTGGCACTGGCCATTCCAAAACTGCCTTGATCTTGGTTGGATCGGTAGCCACTCCGGATGAGGTGATCATATGGCCGAGATACTCCAGCACCTGTTGCGCGAAGGAACATTTTGATCTCTTCAGTCGCAGCTCATGTTGCTGCAGAATGCTGAACACCTCTGAAAGATGATTCACGTGATCTTCCAACGATTTGCTATACACCAGGATGTCATCCACAAACACCAGAACAGTTTTGCGCAATTGTAGAGCAAATATTTGGTTCATAACTCCTTGGAATGTTGCTGGTGCATTCGTCAGGCCGAAAGGCATTACTGAAAACTCATACAGGCCCTGATGAGTGCCAAAAGCTGTTTTGTATTCTTCTCCCTCAGCCATTCGTATCTGATGGTATCCTGAACGCAAATCCAACTTCGAAAACCACTTGGCGCCAGCTAATTCATCCAGCAGTTCATCGATGATGGGTAAGGGGTGCTTGTTCTTCACTGTGATGCCATTTAGTTGACGGTAGTCCACACAAAACCGCCACGATCCATCCTTTTTCTTTACCAATAGTACCGACGATGCAAATGGGCTAGAACTTCTGTGAATGACACCAGAGTGAAGCATCTCTTCCACTTGCCTTTCAATTTCATCTTTATGCTGTGGTGAATAACGATAAGGTCTTATATTCACTGGTTGAGCTCCTTTGATCAAAGGAATGTGATGATCACAGCTGCGTCTTGGCGGCAAAACTTTCAGTTCTTGGAACAAATGGGCGAACTGATCAATCACAGCCTGAATTGCTGGAGGAATCTCACGTTCCTCTATTGCCATAAGATTCACTTCAGTGGAGTATTCTTTCCTCAAAGGGGTGACCGGTTGTATGTGAATCAAATGGGTAAGTGCCCCTCCTTTGATCAAGCCCTTGAACTTGTTCCCACTGACTTGACGACAACTCTGCACTCCCTCCTGTATCCCTTGCAAGGAAACCCTTCTGCCCTTATGCGTGAATTTCATCAACTTCTTTCCCCAATGCACCCACATCGGCGAATGATCTTCCAACCAGTCTGCTCCCAGGATCATATCGTACAGCCAAGTGCTAGCACCCGAATGTCATACCGAAAAGAGTGTCCCTGAATCCACCATTCCAATTCCGGAACCATCCGATCACATGTCAAGCAATCTCCATCAGCTAACATCAGATGCGAAGTTTCAATTGCAATTGTGGAGCACTGCAACTTGTGAGCCATATGATCGCTGATGAAAGAATACGTGCTTCCAGAGTCCACTAGTATCAATACCTCTTGTTTCCCGATGAGACCTTGCAAACGAAGAGTTCTTCGGCCTCTCTTCAACTTGTTGCTCTGCTGAGATAATACCATTAACTCCTCCTCCTGTAGTTCATCATTGTCGCCACCATCGATCTCTGCCTCAGCCTGAATTTGCAACACCTCCAACAACTCCTCAATGATGTGCACTGAAACCTTCTCCGGACATTTGTGATTCCTTCCCCATTTCTCACCGCATATAAAGCATAGCCCGTTAGCCTTGCGGTAAGTTCTCAGGGCTTCCAACTTTTCATTCCATTGCACTCCATTTGATTTCCTCTATTCATCAGCCTTCCTATCGTCCTCCTGCTTCATGGTGAGTCTTGCCCTCTCCACTTGTTTGTTGTTGTTCTTCATGAACTCCCGATTGTCCCCCTTGGCTCCCTGCTTCCTGCGACATAGCTCCAATTCCTCCTCCTGTAACAGAGCAAGGGAAGCGGCAGTATCCACATCCTCCAGATTATGTAATATAATTGCAGCACGAATCTCTTCCCTTAACCCTCCCAGAAAATGGGTAACAAAGAAAACATTATCCTGAGTTGGATTGTACAACAGGATATGGTGTTGCAATTCTTCGAACCTATCCACATACTCGCTGACCGAAGTCATTTGTTTAAGATTGATGATTTGATTCATTTGTCTTTTATACAGGTTACGCCCAAAACGACTCTCTACAGCATTACACAAATCCTCCCAGATCTCAAACCGGCCTTTAGCCTCAGCGTTCTGCAACCAGAGGGCGGCATTACCAGTAAAGTATAATGCCGCAAACCTGGTGCGTAACCCCGGATGAATGGCAAAAACTTCAAAATACGTTTCACAACGTTCCTTCCACAATCGAGGGTTCTCCCCATCAAATTTAGGGAACTCTAGTTTAGGCAGTGATTGACGTGGAAGAGAACTCAAGCTTTGCTGTTGAACCCTCCCTTCACCAGCCATAACATCAAACTCTTGCAGGGGGTTAGGGGAGTCATACGTACTTGTGACCGAAGGTAGCGCTGGGGACCCAAGGATACCCCTCGCTTGCCCCCGGTTTTGATCTGTCAAGCAGCGGCCGCTGGCCTGTATGCTCTCCTCGTTCACTTGAACACCCCGCACTGGTAATCCCGTAGGTGTTGAGGACGAAGGAATACCAGGTGGTGAGTGAATCTCTGGTCGGGTCTCCAAGTTCACCACGCGCCCCAATACGCCATCCACCGTCGAACAAACCTCGCTGATCTCGGATTTCATGCCATGCATGTCGTCCAGGATCTGCTTCAACAGCGAGCTCATCCCTTCCAGTTGCGTCTCCATGGTGACCATGGCGGTGGTGATCTTCCCCTCGAATTGTGTTTGCCTCTTCTTCGACGCCAGCACGGAAGTAACTGGCTCTGATACCAAATGTTACGATCTTCCTTGGTTGTATGAGATAGAGAAGAGAGGAGAATTTGAGGAAAGGTTTCAGATGTTTGCTTGGAGACGACGACAACAATCCAGCCGGCAGCGTTATATACTCCCTCTCACTCACACTTACATGTGGGTCCTGCCCACCAGCCCAGGACTCGCCAACACGGCACACCACACCCACACACACACACCCGGACATAACAGTGGTGATAGCTACAAGAGGCAAGGAAGGACGGGTGCAGGTGAATCTTGCCAAAGATGAGGAAGAAAGGAGGCGGCCGCGATAGGAATGAGAGACAGGGCAGGGTAATAAGGGAAGATGGGGCGGGGAAGAGCTCGCCGGCGAGCATCACCGACATCAACACTGAAGGCGGGGGTCTAGGGGCTGCGGTGGCAGTTGGGTATGAAGTTAGGGTGTAGGGTGAGTTATACAGATGAGACAGGTATATGAGCAACATAATCTTGATTCAATGGTGAAAAAAAAAGACTGGTTTCCCAAATTTTTAAGGGATAATTCATACAATACCACTCCAAAGGTTGGCACAGAGTGGTATAGCATGAATTATCCCAATTTTGTTTGAGGTCCCCATATAATAATGCATGACATAAGCACGGCGTAATCCCAAGCATAACTGTTATTACGAGCTGATCAGGTTGAAGCTGCAACTTCACTTCCTAACGGTCAATATCATGTCTTTTCTAATAGCTCAAGCTACAGATGCAGATAACATCACGCATCGAAAGAAAAATAAAGCCGCAAAAAATGGGATGCCTCCTGGCACAAGAATGCCATTAGATTAAAATGATCCAGACCTTTATTTCTACTCGACATACACACGATTGACACCCGCCTCTATGGAGGTTCGAATGATCCGGTAGATCTGTATATTTCTTATGGAGATCTGAATGCTTCCCCAGCGTACCGCACGTTACCTAGCTCCTCTTCAATCCGCAGAAGCTGTATGGAAATAAAACATAGTCAAGGGTAATTGCCTACAGAGCAAAACGACACACAGGAAAACACACTAATTCAAAATAGAAAGACTACAAAATGGAAGTATAATCAGGAATCAGGAAGGTATTTCCTACAGAGTGGTGAAAATGAACGCAGAACAGGATAAGCATCTTTACCTGATTGTATTTGGCCAGCCTCTCGCTTCGGCACGGAGCTCCGGTTTTAATCTAAAACATACAATTGCGGGTGTTATTAGGATCATCTGACGAATGCTGGTAGAAGTATAATGCCACAGTAATGAATTCTGGTGGTCTCTTACCTGTCCACTAGCTAAACCAACAGCCAGATCTGCAATGAAATTATCTTCTGTTTCACCACTCCTGTGGCTGACCATCACACCCCAACCAGCAGCTTTTGAATCAAGAGCTGCTTGAATTGATTCAGTAACAGTACCAATCTGATTAACCTGGGGAAGCCAAAAATTTTGAATGACTATCTTATATTGGGCAGCCCATGCTTTCCCTTGGCTTAGTACTGTTCAGTAGCAGGACGCAAATAATTTGATAGTTGACGATGCCTTACATCACATCTCCAACGTCATTTTTGTTTATTGCAACAACAAAGGAACTAATTGAACTGGTGTGCCATCTTGCATGCCAATTATGTTCACCAAATACAATACAAGATTGAATATCAATTTGTCCGTTATCATAGTAAAAGAGCATATCAGAAATAGACAGTAAATGCTTACCTTTAGCAACAGAGCATTGCAAGCCTTCTTGTCAATAGCCTCTGCAATACGTTTCGGATTTGTGACAAGCAAATCATCCCCCACAAGTTGGATGCCAACTGAGGACTGAAATGAAGCCCATGAGCTCCAGTCATCTTGATCAAAAGGATCCTCAATTGATACTATAGGGAAATCCTTGACAAATTCTTTGTACAGACCACACAGACGCTGGGCCGAGAGAACATGAGCTCCATCATTAGGCTGATTCTTGAAGTTTAGATCATAACTTCCATCTTTTGTAAGGAATTCTGATGCTGCAACATCCATTCCAATTTTAATCTGCACTAGGATGTTTCTTTTATCAGTATTAAAAATTAACAGAAAAAGAGTGATTAAAAAGGTGGCAAGAAGGCTACACACCTTTCCAGTGTAGCCTGCCTTCTCAATGGCATCCATAAGCAATACAAGGCCCTCTCTGTTGTCTTGAACATTAGGAGCAAAGCCACCTTCATCTCCAACATTGCATGCGTCTTGACCATATTTCGCCTTAATGATGCCCTTCAGAACATGGTAAACTGTATTGTGGACAAAGTACATCACACAATGCAGATATTTTCAGCAAGGATTAAGGATCAAATTAGGAACAAAAAATAAGTAGAAGGAACTGTGCCCAATGATTCATTTACTCAATAATCATGGCAATGGGCAAGTGCAACCAAGATCAAATACAATTCATAAAGTTGAAGTACACTGCCCTATTTTAAAAACCGATTAAATTACCTTCACTGCCCATACGAAGAGCCTCAGCAAATGAAGTTGCCCCAATGGGTAAAAGCATGAACTCCTGCATGGCCAGATTGTTGCCTGCATGGCTACCTCCATTTATTACATTGAAAGCTGGGACAGGCATGACAAGCTCCTTGGTTCCTGACAACTCCTGAATATGTTTATACAGAGGAACTCCCTTTGCGCCAGCACCAGCCCTGCAAACACTTAAAGAGACTCCAAGAATAGCGTTGGCACCCAATTTTGATTTATTCGGAGTTCCATCAATGTCAAGCATGATAGCATCAACATCGCACTGGTTCCTGACAAATGATAGATGTACTTTGCATTACAAATTAATTGCCTGACACAGCAAGAGACAATAAGAGTACTTTGACAGCACCTCCCAAAATATAAAACACTATTTGGATGCAAAATGACGAAGGCAATGGAGATTTTTACTTTGATCAACAAGTCCCTTACAATCCTAGAGCTGGCAATTAGGTATGGTGGTGGTGCATTGTTTCCCTATCCCTATGCCCAATTGCTAATTTAGTTTATTCAGGCAATTTCATCCTCATTCCTGGACATTTGGAGTTCAACACTTGAATTGGATGTCAGTAAATCTGTTAGTCTACACATAATTAGCCACAGGACATGAAATAGTCTAATGCACCAAATGTCCCTAAGTTTTCACATGTCCCTTCAGTCTAGAAGTCACTAAACTTGTATCATTTTGCTGTAAATTCCAGTTCACAAATCACAGTCCATTTCTACAAAGGGCAATATGATATCATTGGAAGTCAAGAGATGGTATGTTGGGAACATGATAATGCTACGATGAGAGGCATGCTCCATACAATGTTAGCATCAGCAGCACAAGCATACTTCCAAACAAGATAGGCTTGAGAAATACCATGCTATCATATTACAAAAAGCACATCAAAGTTTTCCAAGCTAGAAATTAACTAATCCCATTTAATATACATACTACTGAGCAATACAAATGTAAAAATTGGGAGAAGTTGCCAGTCAATAAAAGCATAATCATGCAGAGGCCAGTAAGGCAGTACCACACTACCATAGTTGTCACGGTGGTTCGGCTAGGCACGGCGAGCCCAGACCACCTGGACGCCTAGGCACCTAGTCACCCACCTAGACAATGATTAGACGATAAAAATAATAAGTAATACCTCATATGATTAGACAAAGTTAAGAGCCATGATCTATCCATATATAGCAGATAAAAGAAAAAGAGAAGAGATATGGACCATAACCACACAGCCTATCCACTCAAGCCCAACCGCCCATATAAGAAGTACTTCCTCCCCTCTGTTGCCCTAGTATAGCAAGGCTGAGAGGGAGGTGCCTCCTCCGCTGCTCTGCAGAGGCGCTCCTTCGCTGTCGCCCCCTCGCATCCTCCATCGCGCCAGGAGGCACTGCCCGCCCCTGCTTCGTCGCGCCCTCGCCTCCTCCGTTGCGCTCTCGCGTCCTGTGTTGCGTCCTCGCCACCTCCGGCGCCGCCCGCTCCGGCACCAACCGCCCCTGCTCCGTTGCGCCCTCGACTCCTCCGTCGCCACCCTCGCCGGCTTGACACGCTCGCCCTCCTCCGTCGTCGCCCAAGCCCCGAGGGGCCTGCTCCATTACCGCCCGAGGCTGAGGGGCTGCTCCGTCGTCGAGCACCGCCCGCTCCTTGCTTCCTCTATCGCCGCCAGCCCCTCGTCGACCGCCTCCTCCGATACAGTCGAGGCGAGCTGCCCTGGCGTGCACCTTCGAGCGCCGCGACGACTAGGCGACGCCGTGACAACTATGCACACTACCACATTAAAAAGCAGATAGAGGTAACTTGAACAAAAGCTTTATCAATTTCACTCAAAATCCCTGCATATAGCTAGTGAATGCAAATCATGGAGAGTGATTATCGTATGTCATTATGCACACACGCACAAAAAGAAAATTGTCTTGCAGTACTTGCAAAAAAAACACATTTTACATTTTCACAAAGCGTTTGAAATGTCCATAATCATAAATATATCAATAGTTCAATACAAATCAACAGATTTAAATTTAATATGCTAAGCAAACGACCACCAATCGACTAAAATTCCCACCTACGGAACAAAACAAGTGTGATGTCTAGAATAAGATGTTCAGTAGCAAGTTGTAACAGCAGCATGATTTGAACCAAATATTTTCTTATTAGCCAGAAGGACAAGCACGATAATAAGCATGATCAATCATTTTCAGAAAATATTTGTGGTGCTCACTAAGCAGGTTCAGTGCCTACTAATAACAACTATGTTGATTTATGCCTTTATGGACACTTCCCTAGTACGAAGCAATGATCAAACTTTAATAACCCTAACATCAGAAAAAGTTATTGCATCCTTCCATCAAACATAATTGGCATCAAGTTGTTCAGGACTGTAGGATTCTTCATTCTCCCCTACTGTTTTAAACAAAGTTCACTAGGAGTGCATATGAAGCTCAAAAGTAACTCAATCCTACCAAATCAAACCGTGCTAGTTTGTTCAACTACCTAAGCAGTAATCACTACAGAGAAGAGCGATCCAACACCAAACTTCACACGAAAAAAATTTTGTTCCTTCGCATCAATTTAACCACATTTTAATAGGTATGATCGCCAGAAGAAGATCAAAACTTCACTATCAAGCAGCAGTCAAACTGGTCAACTCACTAAAACTCCTGGGACAGCAGTTGGACCATGAATCTCACAAAAAGAGTCACACCACGTCTCCCACGTACCCACTAGCACAGCAACCAATGATCAGATCCACCATCCGACTAAAATTCACTTCAGATTTTGTAACTCCGGATCACCTTACATCGACGCCGACGAGCTTGGGCGCGACGACCTCGTTGATGTTGCGGACGGCGTTGAGCACGCCCTTCCCGCCGTAGACCACCTTGTTGTCAGGATCCAGAAGGAACTAACCTTGAACTCCAAATCGCAAAGACCAAAACGAAACAAAACTCAAAGGCGATTGATAAAATGGAAAGTAGATGGATGCAGTAGATAATTGGGAAAGTAAGAACAAGCAGAACTTCTATAAAAGCATAACAGATACGATTCTATTGGAAGGAAAAGCATAACAACTTTTTTAGTCTCATTCTTCGTATCCTCCAAGCAAAGTAAAAGGCTGCTTATATACTGCAGCTCCCCGACAAAAAGCAAATTACCAGATAGTAATTACAGTCTTTGGCAAAAGTTAAAAAGAAACAGTAAATAACAAACTCAAAGATTCCTGCTAATCTTGGCCATTCGATTTCTGAAGATCAAACCTCTGATTGAACTTCTATCTGAATATACTCGGTTCCTGACAATACCCTCCCCTTTAAGATCCTTGTCCTCAAGGATTAAGCTGAGGAAAAGCCTTTGTGACCTGGGCTTCCTAGTGGTGTACTGTATTCAGCATCTTGATGTTCACCATATTCACCTTCATCATCCATAGTAATTAAGTGGATTTGCTTCTAGAATTTCCATACCTTATTATGGCCGGGTAACCATGGTTCCTGACACTTGAAACACTTGCCACTAACCCATTTACTATTACTATTAACAGATGTTGTTTTCTCATTATTTTCCTTCTTGCTTCCTGCAATACCAGCCTTAGTGCTAGCACTTCCAGAAGTCCATATTACATTCTTCTTATAAGAGCTACTTCCTTCATAATTTCTTGCATGCACATATGCTTCCACTAAGGTTCTGAGCTGCAGGGACTTCAGTGGTATTTTAATGTAACTTTTCAACCCCGATATGAAATAATCCAGGAAGTATCCCTCAATGAGGTTAGGATTTGTTCTCTTGACCAAGTTCATCAGTTTCTCAAACTGATCAATGTAATCTTCTACATTTCCAGTTTGTATGAGCTCTCTAAAACTTTCAGTAACCTCAATTGTCGTTTCTGCAGCAAATCTTTGATATATCATACTGCAAAATTGCGTCCAACTCAATGATCTAGTATCAATTCTGTTACTACTTATCCACTGGTCAGCTCTTCCAGACATGTAAATTTCAGCAATTGCTACCTTCTGACATTCAGGGGTCTTAGCTAACTCAAAACATTTTTCAGCCTTCCTGATCCATGCTTCCGGATTCTCACCCTCAAACTTTGGAAATTCAATCTTTGGACCTTTAGTGAAATTGGTATAAGTGGTCTGTCTATTTTCTTGTTGTAGTGCACTTCCTTCACTAGCCCTTGGCATGGCATAAACTCCCTGAATATCTGTTCTGACAGGTGGTATCAAACTAGATACAGGAGGGTAATAACTATTAGATGATCTAAAAGGAGGCACAAAAGGTGGAGTAGATGCAGTAAACTGAGGTGCAAATGTTCCACTCACTAACAAAGATGGATAAACACTGACCCCAAATGTTCCTGGAACACTACTGTCCATCCCCCTTCCCATTCCAAAAGTCACAACTGGATGACTGATATTGCCATAGGGAGTGCGAAATGGTATAGGAGCAGTAATATTCATACCGTTGCTTGTTTGATAATTTGGAACATGAGAATACCCACTTCCTGGTGTATTATGAAAATTAGCTCCTGAAGATGAAATCCCTTCTTCTACTTGCTCATTTTCATTATCTAACATAGCCAGAGTACTTGTAACCTCTCTTTTACCCGATCTATCAAGCAAGGTATTCAACATTTCCATTACCTGATCTATCTTTGAGGAATTTCCCTTCAACTGGTTCTCAAATTGATCCATCCGTTCTTTAACAGCAACAGAATTTTCCTCCATATACCCCTGCAGATCGCTCACTGACTTCTTCATATTATCTACTTCTGCCACCAGATTGGATACAATATCCTCCTCCGATTGTTTCCCCGCCTTAGGCATTGCAACTTTCTCCTGTAAGATGTTAGGGATTTTACGAGGAATCAGATTCCTCAACCTATTCTGCTTCACTTAAGACACCTCCACACCCAGCCGAAGAACTGATCTGGCTCTGATACCAAATGTCAGATCCAGAATGAACTGACCTTGAACTCCAAATCGCAAAGACCAAAACGAAACAAAACTCAAAGGCGATTGATAAAATGGAAAGTAGATGGATGCAGTAGATAATTGGGAAAGTAAGAACAAGCAGAACTTCTATAAAAGCATAACAGATACGATTCTATTGGAAGGAAAAGCATAACAACTTTTTTAGTCTCATTCTTCGTATCCTCCAAGCAAAGTAAAAGGCTGCTTATATACTGCAGCTCCCCGACAAAAAGCAAATTACCAGATAGTAATTACAGTCTTTGGCAAAAGTTAAAAAGAAACAGTAAATAACAAACTCAAAGATTCCTGCTAATCTTGGCCATCCGATTTCTGAAGATCAAACCTCTGATTGAACTTCTATCTGAATATACTCGGTTCCTGACACTTGTCCCCGTCGCGGAGCTCGAGGGCCTCGTAGATCCCCGTGGAGGCGCCGCTGGGCACGGCGGAGCGGTGGAGGCGGCCGTCGCCAGCGACGAGGTCGACCTCCACGGTGGGGTTCCCGCGGCTGTCCACGATTTGGCGCGCGCGGATCGACCGCACCGCTTCCGCCCCGGCCGCCTTCGCCGCGGGCGCCGTCGACGCAGTGAGCGCCGCGCCGACGGCGACGACGCGGCGGCGCGGGGTGGCGGCGGCTGCGGGCAGGAGAGGCTTCGAGGAGAGGAGGATGTGGTGGGCCATCCGGGGAGGCTGCCGCTGATAAGAGGGGAGGAGCTGGAGCCTGGGTTTATATAGGGACGGCGAGGTGGAGATCGTCGGGTCGGTTGGTTCGTTGGGCGGAGGCGGCGAGGGCGGGGCCTCGGGGGTGGAGGGGTTTATGCTCACAGAGTAGTCAGTTTGGTGGGGGCGACGAAGCGGAGGTGGCGAGTGGGCCCGCGTGTCAGAGAGTGGTTGCTGCTTGTATTATGGTTCTCTGGCCTCCGGGGCTTTTGCTTTTGGGGATGGTGGTGGTGCCCAGCGGCATGCTAGAGCTTTACCATAACGAGAGCGGAACTATCATATGGTTTGATCGTTTTTATGGGCTGTTTGGATGCTTGTGCGAGGGCTCAGTCTGTCCCTGCAGATGCAAGGTGGCTTGTTTGGATACTTGCATGGACTGTTGGGCCTGGCTCCGCGCATGCAAATTTCCTCTCCGAGCCAGGCTCCGCAGCTACGGCCGATTCGGCCGTTTCTCCTCATGCAGGCTGGCCGGATGAGAGAGAAAGCTGGGGCACACAAAACGAAGTGTTTTTTTATCTCGCTTGTTTACTATATCTCTTGATTAAGATATCTAATTATCGAACCGAATTCACTTTTAAGTTCCTGATATTTTTACGAACAAAACTAGCTCACACTTGCTATATAAATATTAAAACATTGATTTTTTTATTTATTATTTTTATTCCATCCCTATTCTGATGCAGGCAACCAAACAGCGTTTTTTCATATCCAGACTGAGCAAATGCAATCAACCAAACAAAGGGCCATTGCATGCTCTCAGCCTGGCCAGTGAAAGCCTGGCTCTCCATATACGGGCCATGCTAGCTCATGCAACCATCCAAACAGCCCCTAGGTGTTCGCCGCAACGCACTAGTAGAATAATTTTTACGGATCTGGGTGCAGTTTCTATAATTCTTGTTATTTTTTTGTAAAAAAAGAATTTTGTAAGGACACAGTCTTTTCACATAAAACAGAGTTTGCAATCAGATTACAGCCTGTATAACCCTGGTCTAGGCTAAATCCATACAGCCCCTTTGATATTTCCTTCCTTCTATAATAAAGATCGTATATGTAGCGATCTCTTTGGCGAGAAATATGGAAAATTGGCGAGAGAGCTTCTCACTTTCTCTTCCCATCCTGTGAATCATTTTCAGCTGCATGTGCAAACCATATTAGTACCCATCCTATGGTAGGAAATGTCAATGAATATCTGAAGAGGGTGCATTAACGGATAAGCAAACGTGCATATTTTCTTCCATTTTGGCGTCTAATTCACATATTGTTGGTTCAATAAGCTCCCATTCTTCAGGATACAAGATAGCAAGCATAGTATGCTAGCGCAAGGACCTGACAAACAAGCTTCGTTAGCTCAAAGCTAATACAAGCTATTGCAGACCAGATCTCGGCCACCAGAGATTAACAATGCTACAAACCGATATCTTTGAGAATCGATGGCCTATTCACGAGCTTAAAATGTTCCTATTTCTAGCAAAGAAGAGCAAAGTATGCTCTCATTTTTGGAAAAGGCAAGACCATAATTGACATACTAATAAAAACAGGAAAGCAAATTAGAGGGTGTAATGGAGAGGTTTTCACCTGAAGACAAGAGAAGAAAACCGAAAGTATGTAGCTCATGCATGAATCACGACAGCATATGGCACGCGGCAAAAAAGTGGTGCGCGAGCTAAACGCCTTGCAAGACAAATATGGACAAAAAAGCGCAGCAGTAGCGCGGGATCGTGTTTAAAAGTGAAAAGTGTAAAGAGTAATTGTAATGAATACTTGTGTGTTTTCCATTGATGATCATAATGTATATATACATGGTGAATGGGTGGATTCACACCCATTTATGGATTACAGTTTGAGGGAGAGATGAGAGACGGTTATGCTTCTAATCATTGCGTTGGTTGATTAAGAAGGTCGTTCTTCAGTTATGCTTCGCGTCGTTTGGTCTAGCGGTTGTATGGATGAGATCATCCTCCAAGTTTGTTCGCAACACTCCCCCTTGATCGAATCCATCTTCTGAGATCAATATGGAATTATATTGTCCATGAACTTGATATGCCTAATATCATCCTCTAAAAACCCAGTGGGAAAAATAGATGATACGACATATAAACTGTATCAATATTGTCTCATTAAAAACTTCACATGAGAAAACCTCAAAGAGGGAAAAACTCATACAAAAAAAGAGTACAATATAATATTAAACAGGTTATTTATTAGAGAGAGAGACTCCCCCTGATCCCTGCAAATCTCTAAGTCGTCTTATACCAATTCCCTCAGCACATTTAGAAAATGTAGAATAAAGTAGAGACTTTGTGAATAAATCAACAAGATTATCACATGACTTAGTTTGCATAATGTTTATTTCCCCACTCTTTTGCAATTCATGGGGATAAAACAATTTTGGAGCAATATGCTTAGTGATGTTGCTCTTAATATAACCTGTTTCCATTTGAATAACACATGCAGCATTATCTTCATAGATAATGGTTAGAGATTCAATGGAACCAATACTACATGACTGAAGTATGTGGTTTATCATTCTGCGAAGCCAAACACATTCTCGGGAGGCCTCATATAATGCAATAATTTCAGAATGATTGGTAGAGGTAGCCACCAAAGTTTGTTTGGAAGATTTCCAAAAGATGGCTGTTACACCTTGTAAGTATACAAAGCCGGTCTGTGATCTGGCATTGTGGGGATCAGATAAATAGCCAGCATCTGTATATCCAGTCAAAGTCGGATCTCGGTTTTTTCCATAGAAAAGACCAAGATCTCTTGTACTATTGAGATATCTAAAGACATTCTTCACTCCAGACCAATGACGCTTGGTGGGAGCAGCGCTGTATCTTGCAAGTAGATTCACTGCAAATGCAATGTCCGGCCGGGTACTATTTGCAAGATACATGAGCACACCAATAGCACTGAGATAAGGATACTCAAGTCCCAATATCTCCTCTCCATCACCCCGAGGTCGAAAAGGGTCTTTCTCTACGTCTAGAGATCTGACCACCATAGGGGTTCTGGATGGATACGACTTATCCATATTGAATTTTTCTAATATTTTCTGAATATAAGTAGCTTGGTATACAAAAATTCCTAAAGGTAAATGCTCAAGTTGTAAACCTAAGCAAAATTTGGTTTTACTCAAATCCTTCATCTCAAACTCCGTCTTTAAATGATGACGTGCTTCATTAATATCAGTTTCGTTGCCGATGAAGTTGAGATCATCAACGTACACCGAAATGATACAAAATCCTGTAGAGGATTTCTTAATGAAAACACATGGGCGGTTATCATTATTAGTGTACCCCTTTAAAGAAAGGAATTCACTTAATCGATTGTACCACATGCGCCTTGATTGCTTTAAGCCATACAATGACTTTTGCAATTTTACACAATACATATTACGATTTGCCTGTGGATCCGGTACATTGATTCCATCGGGAACCTTCATGTAAATCTCAGAATCCAATGACTCATACAAGTATGCTGTCACTACGTCCATCAACTGCAAAGATAGACGAATTTGTACTGCCAATGATATCAAATATCGGAAAGTTATGCCACTCATAACCGGAGAATAAGTCTCATTATAATCAACACCGGGCCTTTGCGTGAAGCCTTGAGCTACTAGCCTTGCTTTATATCTCACCACTTCATTATTTTCATTCCGTTTTCGGACGAAAACCCACTTGTATCCTACAGGGAAAGTGCCACGAGGTGTAGGCATCACTTCCGAGAATACTTCTCTTTTATAAAGCGAGGCAATCTCTGTTTCGATCGCTACCTTCCATTGATTCCAGTACGAGCATTTTCTACACTCTACCATGGATTTAGGATCTGGATCATTCAGGATGTCAGCAATTTGCTCAGAGAAATAAGTGTCGACAACTGTAGCTTTTCGGTCAAAAGACTCTCCAGTCTCAATGTAATTTGTAGCAATTTCGTTCACCCTAAGAGATTCATCATTATTTCCCGTAACGATGGATCTGGGGTTATCCGATGTCCCAAGTTCAGCAATGTGCAAAATTGAAGAGGGTTGTGGATCAAGTCTACTTTGGTGTCTATCAACCATAGGTTCATCTGCATTTACTACCTTTTTCTGCTTAGAGGCCTTACTCCTCCCCCTCTTATTGCTAATCGGGGGTTGAGTGGTTTTATTTGGTACCTCCACTCTTTCAGGCACATTCCTTGCAGGAATAAAGGATTTCGTGACACCCTTATAATCGATAGAATCGTCTGTGCATTGTTTGCAATATCTTGCAAACCAATTATTTTCCGAACTTGGAGTTCGGTTTCTTAAGTACGTGGATCCGAGGATGAAATACTTTGAGCATTCCAATCAATTTCACGGCATTCTTTCTGGTACTTGAAATCTCCCCCTAATGCCGGGAAATGTTCCTCATTGAATATACAGTCAGCATACCGAGCCGTAAATAGATCCCCTGTAAGAGGTTCTAAATACTTAATGATCGACGGAGATTGAAATCTCACATAGATCCCC
Source organism: Guadua angustifolia (assembly GCA_036346375.1). Classification (NCBI taxonomy): domain Eukaryota; kingdom Viridiplantae; phylum Streptophyta; class Magnoliopsida; order Poales; family Poaceae; genus Guadua; species Guadua angustifolia. The sequence continues at coordinate 24,560,852 of CM070517.1, forward strand.
AATTTTCTATGAGGGCCCAAAGAGGTACGCTGGGGTGGTGAGATCGGAACGTACACCGCACATCCGAACTTACGCAAATGGGAAATACTTGGTGGATTCCCACGTACTAATTGCATGGGAGAAGAATCATGATATGCAGTTGGTCGAAGTTGGATTAAGTCAGCAGCGTGTAATACCGCATGACCCCAACACTACGTAGGCAATGAGCAATTCATCAGTAATGGACGCGCAATGAACTTGATTCTCTTAATCAATGATTCACCAAACCATTACGAGTATGGACATATGGAATGAATGTTGTACACAATTCCTAAAGCCATGCAATAATCATTGAAAGCAAGGAGGAAAATTCAGCGAGATTGTCCCTTCTGATCGATTGAATCCGATGTTCAGATAATGTGCCTTGACTTAATAATTTGAGACATTATTTTCGCGAAGGCATGGTTTCGTGTGGACAATAAACACACATGTGACCATCTAGTAGATCGTCAATCAAAACCATAAAGTACCGAGCGGTCCGAAGTTGGCTCAATCGAACCACAAATGTCACCTTGAATTCTTTCAAGAAACTTAAGTGGTTCAGCCGGATTTTAAGATGTGAAGGTCTTAAAATCAATTTCCCAAGAGCACATCTTTGTGCATACAAAATCCAAGATTTGGGAAATTTTGTAGTCACAAATCATGACCGATAGAATTGGTGATAATTTTTCTCATCATCCCAACACCGGGGTGCCCAAGTCGATCATGCCAAGTTTGGAATGCATCGATATTTTGAAAAATTACCTTGTATGCAACATGTTTTATGGGCTTAATGTATGTATAGTACAATCCAGAGTCAAGAGTTGGAATTTTTTCGCATATTTGCTTGCCATATCCAGTAAGTCTAGTTAAGAGAAGATACTCCTCTTTGTTTTCTTCATGTGTTTCCACATGAATACCATTCTTACGAATATCTCTATAACTCAACAAGGTACGAGTTGAATCATGATACAACAAAGCATCCTCGGTTATAATCTGTGTACCCATAGGGAGGGTGATTGTGGCTCTACCAGAGCCAACTATCAATGCATCATGACCAGAATCGTTAAAACATTTCCTTCTCTTTTCTTAAGAGTTTGGAAATATTTTATTTCTGTGAATATAGAGTTTGTGGTACAACTGTCCACAAGGCATAATTCCTCCTCCGAGGGATTGACTTCAAGAGACATCTATATTAAGAACAAGAATTTAATTAAAATTCTTTATTCATCACATATAGAGATAAATACACATTGTATTGAATATCTAACATAACGATAATGCAATATTACAATACATATGAGTTTGTACAAATAAATATACAACTCCAAATTACAAATAGTTTTCAAACTCTAATTATTACAACACACAATACTATTTGACAATAATTACGGACATGGAGATTTAGGATAAATCTCCATACATGTCACCCGAGATGTACTCGATGAGCATGTCGTCCGTTGCAGGAAGGTCCACTTGCTGAGTAAGGGCTTCATTGTTAGGCGATTCTTGAGGAACCGAAGATTTAACAACCAGCCTCCTTAGAAGTCTCAGTAGTAAGATTGAAGTGTGCTTCATATCTTGGTGCCTTCTGTTTGCCATCACGGAGGGATTTCTGATAAAGATCAACCAAGTGTTTTGAAGTACGACAAGTCGCGGCAAAATGCGTGTTACAACCACACTTATGACAAAGTCTTTTATTGTCATAGGTAGTTTGTGCATTGTCACGTGCCTTCTTGTTAGCACGGTGTCTGCGGTTCTTGTTGAATTTGCGTCTACCAGGGTAATTCTTTGGATGACCAGATGGAGATCTATTAAATTTTCTTTTATTCGGAGCATTATTCTGAACATTATTGAATCTCAGGCAAAGGTGCTGACCCAATTGGGCGCAACTTATGATTCTTAATAAGAAGTTCATCATTCTTTCAGCCTGACATAATGTATGAATAAGCTGAGAATAAACCTGGTATTTTTCTTTACGGTATTGATTACACAATACCCTGTCCGCTGGAAGTATAGTAGATAGAGTTTTCTCTATCTTTTCTGCATCCGTCGGTTCTTTTTCGCAAAACTTCAACCTACTACATATGCTATGAACAGCATGATTGTATTCAGCCACAGATTTAAAATCTTGTAAGCGTAAGTGATTCCAATCATGTTGTGCATCAGGATATATGATTTCCTTCTGCTGTTCATAACGTTCTTTAAGTGAAACCCACAGAGCACGAGGATTTTCTTCCAAAAGATACTCTTTCTTGAGATCCTTATGGATAGAAGTGCGTAACAAAAGTAAGGCAGTGTACTTCATTGTATCAAGGACCGGAGGGGCCCCTTCAACTGGTTCATTTATCGCAGCTGAAATCCCTCGGGATGTAAAACTAATTTTGATATCCGTTTCCCATGAAGGATAATTGCTCCCATCAAGGGCGAGTTCTTCAAACTCTTTTTGCATTTCCTACATGGAATAACCATCGATTTTATTAATTCACCAAATATTGGTAAATTTAAAACCTTAATGGTGGTGTTGTAATATTTAGTTGCAAATTTTAAATCATGTCTTATGTTTTGGATGGTTGGAGTAGATCATATAATTATGGTAATCTCCACAAATTAAGGTAATCTCCATAAAATGGAGTAGACCTTATAACCAAAACATTATTTTGAGATAACACTTTATAGGTAATCATCAAGTTAAAACATGATGTAGACCTCATAGTGATGGGCAATTTTCATTGCTGCTCAAAAAGGCATGGTCTCTAGGCAGAAATATTCAGAAAACTGAATAAGACGCAGCCAAAACCCTAGACTCCATCACCTTGTGTTTTATTCTCAAAAAGAATGTAAGACATGTTTTTAAATTTGCTTAAAATCCTGGACAATTAAGTGGTACTTAATTGTGAGAATTTTAAAGTTATTAAAATGCAATTGTTAAGTTGCAAATTCAATAATATACACAATATATACATATGCATAAGTACATAAACGAACACACATATATATATTTACAAATTACAGATAATATCAGGGTCTTAAAACAAAAATACACACTGATATACAACATTATGCAAATACTGTAAAATACAGGAACTAAAATGCATAAATGCTGGAAATACTGGAAATAAAAATTAATAAACAAATTATTTTGTTTGCTACAGGCCAGATTTGGCCTGTCACTGGTGAAGGGGGGGAAGACCCGGGGTTCGGCCTGGCGATTTTGGCCCATAAATGCGCTTGCGTGCGAGGAGCATCGCAGGCCGCAGCCTGGGCCCGTGCTTTCGTTTCAGCCTAAGAAACGTTCCGCCTCTTGCGCCGAATAAATACTAGGCGATTAGGGTTAGGGTTTTCATTCCCCATTTCTATCCAGTCAAAGTCGAATCTCGGTTTCTTCCATAGAAAAGACCAAGATCTCTTGTACCATTGAGATATCTAAAGACATTCTTCACTCCAGACCAATGACGCTTGGTGGGAGCGGCCGTGTCTTGCAAGTAGATTCACTTTGCAAATGCAATGTCCGGCCGGGTACTATTTGCAAGATACATGAGCGCACCAATAGCACTGAGATAAGGATACTCAGGTCCTAATATCTCCTCTCCATCACCCCGAGGTCTAAAAGGGTCTTTCTCTATGTCTAGAGATCTAACCACCATAGGGGTTCTGGATGGATACGAGTTATCCATATTGAATTTCTCCAATATTTTCTGAATATAAGTAGCTTGATATACAAAAATTCCTGAAGGTAAATACTCAAGTTATAAACCAAAGTAAAATTCGGTTTTACCCAAATCCTTCATCTCAAACTCCGTCTTTAAATGATGACGTGCTTCATTAATATCAGTTTCGTTGCCGATGATGTTGAGATCATCAACGTACACCGAAATGATACAAAATCCTGTAGAGGATTTCTTAATGAAAACACATGGGCAGTCATCATTATTAGTGTACCCCTTTAAAGAAAGGAATTCACTTAATCGATTGTACCACATGCGCCCTGATTGCTTTAAGCCATACAATGACTTTTGCAATTTTACACAATACATGTTACGATTTGCCTGTGGATCCGGTACATTGATTCCATCGAACCTTCATGTAAATCTCGAAATCCAATGACCCATACAAGTATCTTTGTCACTCGTCCATCAACCGCAAAGATAGACGATTTTGTATCGCCAATGATATCAAATATCGGAAAGTTATGCCACTCATAACCGGAGAATAAGTCTCATTATAATCAACACCTGCCTTTGCGTAAAGCCTTGAGCTACTAGCCTTGCTTTATATCTCACCACTTCATTGTTTTCATTCCGCTTCCTAGGACGAAAACCCACTTGTATCCTACAGGAAAGTGCCACGAGGTGTAGGCATCACTTCGAGAATACTTCTCTTTTACAAAGCGAGGCAATCTCTTTTTCGATCGCTTCCTTCCATTGATTCCAGTCCGAGCGTTTTCTACACTCTACCATGGATTTAGGATCTAGATCATTCAGGATGTCAGCAATTTGCTCAGAGAAATAAGTGTCGACAAATGTAGCTTTTCGGTCAAAAAACTCTCCAGTCTCAATGTAATTTGTAGCAATTTCGTTCACCCTAAGAGATTCATCATTATTTCCCGTAACGATGGATCCGGGTTATCCGATGTCCCAAGTTCAGCAATGTGCACAATCAAGAGGGTTGTGGATCAAGTCCGCTTTGGTATCTATCAACCATAGGTTGATCTGCATTTACTATCTTTTTTCGCTTAGAGGTTTTACTCCTCCCCTCTTATTGCTAATCGGGGTTGAGTGGTTTTATTTGGTACCTCCACTCTTTCGAGCCTGATCCTTGCGAGGAATAAAGGATTTCATGACACCTTTATAATCAGTAAATGCATCTGGCATGTTGTTCGCAATATCTTGCAAACCAATTATTTTTCGAACTTGGAGTTCGGTTTCTTGAGTACGTGGATCCGAGGATGAAATACTTTGAGCATTCCAATCAATTTCACGGCATTCTTTCTGGTACTTGAAGTCTCTCCCTAATGCCGGGAAATGCTCCTCATTGAATATACAGTCAGCATACCGGGTCGTAAATAGATCCCCTGTAAGAGGTTCTAAATACTTAATGATCGACGGAGATTGAAATCCCACATAGATCCCCAATTTTCTATGAGGGCCCATAGAGGTCTGTTGGGGTGGTGAGATCGAACGCACACCGCACAATCCGAACTTACGTAAATGGGAAATACTTGGTGGATTCCCACGCACTAACCGCATGGGAGAAGAATCATGATATGCGGTTGGTCGAAGTTGGATTAAGTCGGCGCTGTAAGACCGCATGACCCCAACACGACGTAGGCAATGAGCAATTCATCAGTAATGGACGCGCAATGAGCTTGATTCTCTTAATCAATGATTCAGCCAAACCATTCTGAGTATGGACATATGGAACAGAATGTTGTACTTGAATTCCTAAAGCCATGCAATAATCATTGAAAGCAAGGGAGGAAAATTCAGCAGCATTGTCCATTCGGATCGATTGAATCCGATGTTCAGGATAATGTGCCTTCAGCTTAATAATTTGAGACATTATTTTCGCGAAGGCATGGTTTCGTGTGGACAATAAGCACACATGTGACCATCTAGTAGATGCGTCAATCAAAACCATAAAGTACCTGAACGGTCCAGAAGTTGGCTCAATCGGACCACAAATGTCACCTTGAATTCTTTCAAGAAACTTAAGTGGTTCAACCCTGATTTTAAGATGTGAAGGTCTTAAAATCAATTTCCCAGTAGCACATGCTGTGCATACAAAATCCGAAGATTTGGGAAATTTTGTAGCTGTCAAATCATGACCGATAGAATTGGTGATAATTTTTCTCATCATCCCAACACCGGGGTGCCCAAGTCAATCATGCCAAGTTTGGAATGCATCGATATTTTGAAAAATTACCTTATATGTAACATGTTTTATGGGCTTAATGTTTGTATAGTACAATCCAGAGTCAAGAGTTGGAATTTTTTCGCATATTTGCTTGCCATATCCAGTAAGTCTAGTTAAGAGAAGATACTCCTCTTTGTTTTCTTCATGTGTTTCCACATGAATACCATTCTTACGAATATCTCTATAACTCAACAAGGTACGAGTTGAATCAGGATACAACAAAGCATCCTCGATTATAATCTGTGTACCCATAGGGAGGGTGATTGTGGCTCGACCAGAGCCAACTATCAACGCATCACGACCAGCGGTCGTTAAAACATTTCCTTCTCTTTTCTTAAGAGTTTGGAAATATTTTATTTCTGTGAGTATAGAGTTTGTGGTACAACTGTCCACAAGGCATAATTCCTCCTCCGAGGAATTGACTTCAAGAGACATCTATATTAAGAACAAGAATTTAATCGCCGTCATTTCTGCAGCTAGAGCCGACGCCATGCCCCAAATCGCCACCATCACCGGTCGTAGAGAGGACCCTTGGCTATGGCGACATCTCCCCCCTCCCCCTCTTCCTTCGGTGCTTAGTGGTGGGGGCCCTCCCCCTCATCAGTGGAGGAGAAGAGCCCACGGCTGCCGCCTCCGAAGCCGATGGGACGGGCGGAGGAGCCGGAGGTGCCTAGTCCTGGCACGACACCGGTGGAGAAGTGAAGATCCGGGCGCCAGTTTGCGAAGAGGGCCTGATCTGGAGGAGGGATCCCATTCGGAGGTGGGGCGGATCTGCCGCTGGCGGTGAAGAAAGGAGGTGCCCCTGATCTTGCAGCCATTGTTGGGCGCAAATCGAAGCTCGGTGGAGCCGGACTTGGGAGCCTCTGCCTGGGCGACGCTTCTTCAACCGGCGTTGGTGAGGGCAGTCGTGAGGCTGCCCTGGTGGCGAGAATATCAATCCGAGCCGGGCCTGCCCAAACGTGTCTTCGGTGAGGAAGACTTCGCGTCGAAACTCGCTGCATCGAGGAACCCAGCGCCGGAGGACGAGGGCTCATCAGTATGCGGCGGATGACAATACAAGGTGGGCACGGTCCAAGAACCCTCGGCGCACGGAGCGATGGAACTCTCTGACGATCTCGTCGAGGAGGGCGGATACGGTGCGATTCACAGTGAGTGTCGGCATTTTTTCTTACCGTAGTGATTGCCGTCGTTCTTTCTGTAACTCTGTGAAGAGCGAGTGACTGATAACGTGTTTAGAAGTGAAAAGTGTAAAGAGTAATTGTAATGAACACTTGTGTGTTTTCCATTGATGATCATAATGTATATATACATGGTGAATGGGTGGATTCACACCCATTCATGGATTACAGTTTGAGGGAGAGATGAGAGACGGTTATGCTTCTAATCATTGAGTTGGTTGATTAAGAAGGTCGTTCTTCAGTTATGCTTCGCGTCGTTTGGTCTAGCGGTTGTATGGATGAGATCATCCTCCAAGTTTGTTCGCAACAGATCGAACGCGGGCCAGCGAACAGTAGACGAAAGTCCCAACCGCTGCGCTGCACGGCTTGACGTGAAAAGAAGCCACGCCAAAATATTTGAGGAAAGCAAGCGGGCGCGCCACGCAAGCGGCGTGAGCATACGGCGAGCCAGCCGTACACATGAGCGAGCGCAGCACTGCTGCGACACGTGACGCGGCAGCCGAACGCACAGCCACGACGCCAAAGCGCTGACGCGGCACGCCGAGAGGCCAGGAAATCTTTCATCTTTATATACGGTAGTATATAAATTACATCTTTTTAGATAAGATCTTCTAGTTAGATTTGTTTAAGCTCTTAAAATTTATTGGCTCCGCCACCGGTGATGACCAATGGCCGGTGAGAGGCTGAGAGAGTGAGGTGAGTGTAAAATCATGTGCCAAGCACACGTCATCCAGGCACAAACAGATGGCGGGCGCCATTACCAGCGTAAGTAGATGAGCTAGCCAGTCGATCCACCTAGCGCTCCACCGAGCGTAACTCACGAACTTACTAAAGTTCCAATTAAGACCTGCTTAGGAAAACCTATACGAATTTCGCAAGGAACGTTGTTTCCCACGAAATTCCGGTGCTACAATTAGGGGAGCTAATGGTCTAGAATCCAATTCAAACCACAAAGCAAGCTGCATTGTCCCAAACCAATCCAATCCACTAATCATTCCTTAGGACCAAAACCAATCCAACCCACATGACACTTCAACCTAAACCAAATCAACTCATTTCCCTAATATGGCTTCCAACCACTTTCCCAACACATCTCCAACCCATCTAATTAAGTCATTCAATTAACGAAGCTCATTTCTAGATCACATTAACACCCTGAAGACAAAAGTAGCACGTACTGGATCAAGTGCATAAGTGTATTATAAAGTTTGTCTAGTGTTGATGTCTCCAACTATGATATTTTATTTTCTTTAAATACTAAATGTAATATAATCTAAAATAAATTCAATAATTATGAAATTGACCAGAAATGCCATTAAAAACTTCAAATTTTCAAATAGGCTAGGCTGGGGGTGCTTCAATAAATCAGAACTAATTGTGCACTAGGGTAGCATACTAGGGAGAAGTCTTTACTGGTGTAGCCCCCCAAAAACTTATTTTTTCAGAACTAGCCCTGTACAATTTTTTTTTGCAAAATTGCCCCCCTGGCCCACAAATGCCCAGCACAAAGAGCACTGCAATACAATACCTTGCTCCCCGAGCGTTGCATTGCCTTACAGGGAGCACTGCAATACAATACCTTGCTCCCCGAGCGTTGCATTGCCTTACAGGGAGCACTGCAACACCGTAGTGATCCAAAAATTTAAAAAAAAAGTATGCAACAGTACTGTAGCATTGTATTGCTACACTACCACCATTTTTTTTATTATTTTTGGATCGTCAGGCACGGTACTAGGCATTGCAAAAAGAAATATGCAGTGATACTGTAGTGCTAATGTATGATCAAGGATAATTGACTAGAGGGGAGTGAATAGGAGGATTTTAAAATTCTTCAGCTCTAATTGCAATAAATAATTTGTTTAAGCAAGAATTACAATTTTAACAACTAAAACCTAAATTCTCTAAGTTTCACTACATGCATCGACAGCCTAAGACTAAACAATAATACAATTCTAAGCACAAGATCAATATATTAAAATTGCTACGAATGAAAATTGTACACAAGAAAAAGAATTCCAAACCACAAGAGAGAAATTTACACAATGATTTATCCTATGGTCTCGGAGACTTGCTGGTTTCTCCTAATCCACGTTGAGGAAGCTTGATCAACTTCAAGCCAGCTCCAATCTACATGTGTCTCTCTCGATCACTTGTTAATTCTCCCCTGTTCTGAGTAGGCAAACTTCGGCCTTCACAAACTTGCCAAAACTTCTCACAACCTCTGTTGAGAAGCTCACTGTGCACAATCGCCTCCAAGTCGTCTAGACAGTAGTAACCTCTAGAGTAACAAGTCTTGACGTTTTCTTGAGGTCGAATCAAGTTTCTAAAAGCTCAACACTAAATGCAACACTTAAATTGCTCTTTGTAGGGCCGAGGATGCGCCTAGAGGGGGGGTGAATAGGCGTTTTATGAAATTCGATCGCTCACTAAGCAATTCGCTCTAATACACCCCTAAGTCAAAACCTAATCAAAGATATATGCGGAAGCGATAAATAGGTTTTGACACTTAAAACCTAAATCAACTAGGCTCACTAGTGCACTAACTAAATTATGTCTCTAAACTAGAATTGCTAAAATGATCAAACAATTAATACTAAGCAATTCTACAATCAAGCAATTGATTAATATGCAAAAGGTAATTACTTGAATGTAAAGAGACAAGAGACAAACGATGTTTTTCCGTGGTGTTCGGAGACTTGCCGGTCTCCCCTAGTCCACGTTGAGGCAAGCCCACACTTGGACCGGTTCCCGCTCGAGCACCCGCCTCTTTCCACTAGTCGCGGTTTTTCACGCTTGCGCGTAGGCTCAACCCGAACCTTCACAAACTTGCCGGGGCTTCTCACACCTTGAGAGCTCCCGCAAGACGACGCCACGCCGCCTAGAGTCGGCAACCTCCAAGAGTAACAAGCCGCCCTTCGCTTGAACTTCACCGAGCACAACGAATGCGCTCCCGGTGATCACCAAGTGCAACACATGCACAAGGCCTCACTCAAGTGCAACACATGCACAAGAGGCTCTCAAATCACTTCCTAATTGCAACACATACAATTAGTCTCACTCTTAAGCTCAAGAGGCAAATGGAGAAGAGCAACACATGCACACAACTCCCACAGACAACAAAGAACCAAGCCAACACATGCCCCAAGCCCCCAAAGGGGGTATTTATAGCCCCACAAGAAAACTAGCCGTTTGGGGGCAAATGGGCGAATCAGCAGCTTTTATGGTATTACGCCCTCTAAGGGCAGTAGTACCGCCCAGAGTCTCAACGGTCGGCTAACGGACATATTCAGACTATCAGCTTTCTAAGCGCAGAGTACCGACTTCAACAGACTACCGCTCCCACTGAGCGGTAGTCTTGGCCTTGCCCACCAAAGAAACACACATATCGCCAAACAACTACAAGGCGGCAATTTCCTAAGAGTATCAAGACTTGCGTACTACGCCCTCAAGCCCCAGAGTACCGTAAACAGAGAAAACCTCGATTTAACTCAAATCCATTTCTCCAAAACCGAAACCTATTCTTTGAGCCTCTAGATGATCAACACATGATCAAACACTCATGCAAAACATATTTGCACCAATTTAGCTCATGCTCAAAGAATTTCAACCAAATTGCAAAACACATTTCGCAATCAACTCAAAGACTATTTGCAAAACGATTAAGCAAATCAAACTCGAGTTTATGAGATTAGACCCCTAGCCATGTGAAGGTCAACACGAGACCCACCAACTTGCCAACACCGTTGCAAGCCCTACTCACATGCTCTCGGGATACGGACTCATAAACCTCGGTTTATTCGCACAACGAACTTGCAAATAACGCAATAAACACATTTCATGCTTGAGCACTACTCTTTGCAACACATGCAAAAGTCTAGCTCCAAGCAACATCAAATCAAGATGCATGAACTCTCTAATTGCAACACATGCAATTCTCTAGTCCCATACAACACCAAATCGACTTAACACCAAAACCAAACATCAACTAAACCAAATCGCACATATGAGCTCTTTACTCGCAACACATGCAAGCCTCTAGCTCCATACAAACACACAAACACAAATTCGTGCTTGAGCTCTCTCCTTTTGCAACACATGCAAAACTTAGCTCCAAGCAACCACACGGTTTTATAAAGATTTGTTTTATAACAAAGCATGAAGCTTCAACTAATGCAACTCATGCAAAAGTGAACTTCACGAAAATCCAACGCACTAGCTTATCCTATTTGCAACACATGCAAATCAAAGCATAATGCTAAAACCAAATACAACCAAGCATAAGTTTAACCCATTCGCAACACATGCCAAATGGTTAACCCTCATGCAAAAACCAAATCCAAATGGTTGAGCTTGAGTGAACGCGGAATGAGATCACCAACACATGATGAAGCTCAAACAAAGGGAACGACCCCTCTTAATAGCACGGCGATAAAACCTTAGACTCAAAGACTACAAAAGTCCTTAGCCTATCTAATTATACCTTCGCCGCCCAGCACAAGCAATCCCCTTTGGGGTCTTTATGATCATCGCTTTGATACTCCCCGGGATCGTTACCCTTCTTTATCTTCGGGATCCATTCTTGACGCCCATCAACTCATGATGCCGTCTTTGTCCCGTTCTCACCATCTCATCCATCTTTGGACCTAACTCAATCACAACTCATAAAATAGTTAGTGCAAGATGCATGGTTGTCTCAATTATCTCTTGCACTCCATTAACACATAATGGATGCCTCTAGATCAATTGAGCACAACCCTAAATCAATAGAAATGATTTAAGTGTGTCTTAAGTACAATAATGCAATTCATGCTTTATTATACTTAAGAACTATTCATTTATCCTCAATTAATCACGGAACACCATCAACACATGATGAAGTGTTCAGTTAATGATTAACAAGACAAATGAACTCAATTTAAATTATCATTTAAATTGATATGAGTATATATTAACTACACAAGTTTTCATATACTCATGTTGATGAAAAGTAATGATCCATTATATGTAAATTGTATGGAAATGATCATTACCCTAAGTCATCAACTATAGAATAAACTCCACATGTATATGTGCATAAGTATGATTGACTTGGAGATAATATGCACATATTCAAATTGATTGTATTGGAGTATATCCTATATTACCATGAGTATACTTATAACTAGGCAATTTGAATATATACTCAAAGATTTAGTTTCTTTGTCTTGATCCTTATGTGTGTCAATAACGAATCGATCAATACAAAGAGACTTTCAAGTTAAACTATAAACTCCCCATAAATATGTGCATCCATGTAATATATGGATTGAGAAACATAATGCACATTTTGTGGTTAATATAACGGGGACATTCATATTTCAACTTGACTCCAAAGTATGCAACTAATATTAAGATGAATATACAAACATACCTTGGGTTTTCCATTTTTCAATGCGATGAGACTGAACAAGGATATTCTAAACAAACATGTTAGTCTCGATATAAGATTGTCGTTAATAACACTCTATCGCATTAGGGGATAAACTCAATATTGGATTTGTCATTAACACAAGATTAGATTTGTCATTAACACCAAAACCATAACTAATGAAGGTTGAACTTACAATCTCCCCCTTTTTGGTGATTAATGACAAATCCAAGCTTAATTAGCACATTTGGATTAAAACTAATCATGTTGAGAGAATTTAAGCTAATTGAACACATATGCATATTAATTCTCCCCCTTAATCATATCAAGCTTACTTTTTAAACCAAATGACATTAAGCTTCCTAATTCTCCCCCTTTTGGCATTAAACACCAAAAATGGATAAACCATCTTAAAAGAATATTTTAATTATTTCTCCCCTTTTTGATTATTCAATTTTTCTCCCCCTTTTGGCATTTAACAATTTCTTTTTAAGCTCCTAATTCTCCCCTTATTTAATTATCTCCTTTTAAATGAAGGTCATACAAGAATTGAAACAAACACTTATGACCTTGGGAATGAATTAAGATTTAAAACCAAATAAAAACTTGAAGGGACATTCAAGAAGTAAAACAAGTTTTTATTTGAAATATGGTCTAAAAATGAGGAAAATTCGAAAAGAGACCATATTTGGATTTGTGGATACCACTTGTAAAAAAAATACCACTTGTAAAGATAAGCATGAAAAACGAAGTAAGGGTATCACACGGTTTATTTGAAACACATTCAAATAACTCACTCCTCATTTTATTAGGCTTTGCAACTTTTCAATATGATTCTTTTAAAGAATCCAATACTTTGTCTAATAGGGTCAAACGAGGAACCCAAAAGAAATAGATACCACTTGAGAAGTTAGATACCACTTGTAAAATTTAATCTCAAGGGCTTGCTTGAAGAACAAAAAGATATGAGCATTTCCAAATTTGATTGAAGAACAATGCTTAACGAGAGATTTTCCTCTTTTATGAAATACAACACATAAAGAATCTCACACAGAGAAGTCTTAAGCGGTTGAACTTACAATTTTAGCTTGCGAGGAAAAATCTCAATCAAGAATATGGGTATCGCAATAATGCTACAAAGAGGTAATGAAATACCACTTGTAGGAAATAAATGAATTCAATGATACCGCTTAAAAAAGTAATCCAAATAGTCAAGGATATCACTTAGAAGAAATGAACAATAAGAACCATGATACCACTTGGAGAAAAAAGAAACTCAATGATACCACTTGTAAGCATATGGAGTGAATAAAGGCTCAATTGATACCACTTAAAATCAACTCATAAAGGATTGATACCTCTTAAAGGAAATATCGATAACATTGATGGGTATCAGAGCAATATTCTCAGAGCAATAAAATTAAGGCAATATATACTTATGGGTATTGAAAGAGAGCAAGGCTCAAGAAGAATCAATAAAATCACAAAGATTTAGTATCAGAGCAAAATAAAGATATGATATCACTTGGAAGCCAATAAGTGCCCAAAACTTGCAATAGATAAACTCCCCAAGATGTTCAATGAATGAAACATGGAGTTATTTGCTTTTGAATTGCACAAGTTTTGTCTTTTCAAAAGATCAAGTGAAAATCACTCTTTAGTTCATTTAAAGTGCTCATAACTGATACCACTTGAAAATGCGATCAAATAAATTTCAGAGCTTTTCAAATTTTGCACAAATGAACTTTGGAATGACAAGAAACTTTTCCAAAAAGAATTTTTGAAAAAGGAAGTGCCAATCAAAAGATATCCCAAAGCAAAACTCGGAAAAATTCTGAAAAAACAGAACCAAAACTGCCGGGCCGGTACTACAAGACACACAGGCCAGTAGTACCAAGAAACCAGTACTACCGCTGGTCGTAGCGGTACTACCGTCCCGACAGCACAAAACTCCGGATTTTTGCAAATTTTATCAAAAATGATTCAAATGAAGTCCAATGGATTTGAAACTTTCCAGAAATGAACTTTGGACTAATTAGAGGGTTTTCCAAAAAGAATTTTCATCAAAACAATTTTATTTTCAAAGTTATGGCAAATTGCGTTTTGAGGCAAAAACGAAAAGCGATTTTCACGAAAAGCCTCGAAATGCACTTCGGTTTGGATTTCATGCAATTTCTTTTTCCATGGCTTAGATAGGTGTATCAAGAATGTGTATAGCCAAGATTTATGATGAAATCCAACTCGAATGCCACGATTTGAGCTATATGCCTAAATAGGCCATTTCGGATTAAATCAAATCGTTTTTGAGCCAAATTCGATTTCAACATATAGTTTTTCACTTTGAACGCTTGTAAAAACATTTGGAATATATAGTAGAATACTTTTACAAAGTTTTTCGCAAATTTAGGTCTTTTAAATATGATTTTTGACTTTTGATCTAAATAGTCCAAATAAGAAGCAATAAAGAGCAAGGTCAAAAACAATCACAAGAATTCAAAATAAGCAAGGATAAGATGTAGAGCTTTGAATTACTGTGTATGAGTCTAAAATACCATTTTGAATCACAATTCTACACAAGAATTGATCCAAATGGAGAAACTCACTAAGTGCAATAATACGACCATTATGGGTCAAGTATAGTTTTTCGGCGAGTTTCAAAATCAAATATCTTTTGATAAGTTGGTCTTTTGAAAATCTTTTGAACACGAAAATTGTTAAGAATGACCAACTCTAGGATTTTTGTTTTGGAATTACTTTCAAAATCCTTTTACTTTTAATTTTATGAAAAATATAAGTTTAAATCAAAATCAAGATACTAGTAACTAGATTTTGGAGTAAAAACTTATTTTCTTTTCAAAATAGATTTTTGTAAGGCCAAAACCTTTGAAAAACATTTCAAAAATATTTGTATACATTTTTAACTAGTTTTTCACAAGATTAGTAATAGAGTATACAAATTTTGACTTTTGGCTAAATGGTTTGATTTTGAAATTATATATATATATATGCACTTATATTAATATGGGCACACGTAGGGATGTGATACACATGAATATGAATTAACACTCCCCCTAAATGTGCCACTACCTAACTTGCTCAAGATTTGCAATAAGAGAATAGATAAGAGGCGAGAGCAAGTGTCCATACCAAGCAATCTAAATTGATTCTAGCATGAATATTACAATATAACCTACACAAGGCTATAAAACATAATAGTAATCAATTTAAATGCTTGTTACCGAGATGGCATTGGCTTATGATGGACATGATTGTCTTCATGCTTGACACCACTTGTAGACGAATGTAATCCTTCTCCTCTTGATGTGCAAGCGTCCAATCCATCTCTTTATTGCCTAAAATTCTTTTAGGCAATTTTGGTACCCAATCTTTGTTGGGTCCGACAATGTCAGTCACAATTGATTTAGGAACCAAATGGTCCTAATTTTATCATTTTTGAATTGACTAACATGACTAGAAATAGAATTGCAATAATTATTTCTCCTAGGCAAATAATTGGCATTTTTATGAAATGGCTTAGGAGGGCAATGATACTTTGCAAAATTATTTCTAGTTTGATCTCTTCTAAGCATATGATAATTAGAATTATGAAATGGCTTAGAGGATCTAGCATTTCTAGTAAATGTTTTGCTATTGTTATTTTTCCTAAGCACATGATTTTCATAATTTTTCATAGTCTTAGGAAACCTAGCATTTTGAGCAAACACATTTCTAGAATTGCTCTTCCTATGCAAATGAATATCATTTTGAGCGGGCATAGGGGACTTGACAAGCTTAGCAAACATATTGCCATTCTTGTCCTTCCTAAGCAAATAATTATCATTAATGAGAGTAGGCTTAGGAGTTATACCTTTGGGACAATCCTTACCGAAATACCCCTTTTCCCGACAATTGAAGCACGTCACGCTATTTGGCCCTCTCTTGACCGATTTGACTTGCTCCTTGCCGATTTGCCTCATGGTTGATGTTGTGGCCTTGTTATCCACTTGATTAGGGCACACGGAGGCGAGGTGGCCCTTCTTGTTGCATGCGAAGCATTTGATTGTCTTCGTGTGTCGCGCATTATGCCTCGTCTTGCTATTCTCCCTCTTGGAGTTGTAGCCGAGTCCTCGCTTATCTTGAGGCGCCCTTGGCTTGCTCAAGATCTCGCCGAGAAGGGCTTTTCCTTTAACGCACCTCTTCAAGTCATTTTCCAACTTAATGACTTGAGCCTTGAGCTCATTGTTTTCCTCTACAATATTAGCATCTAAAGACATAGAGGAACTAGATGCAATTGAATTAGAGCTACAAGGCAAATCATCGCTAGAGGTGGATATGCATTTATTTGATGAATTGTTTGTAATTTGAATTGAGTGAGGCAATTCATCAACTAAATTGCATTGAGTGGCAATATCCACACTAGCTTTACTAAATTCCTTGAAAAGGAGTTTCTCATGATTTTCTTTTAGAACATCATAATCATTTTGAAGTGATTCATGTTCTAACTTTAAAATTTTATACTTCTTTTTCTCCTTTCCAAGAAATTCATTTAGCTCCTCTAACATATTCATTAATTCATCATAAGAGGGCTCTTCTTCATTTTCATCATTACATACCTCAATTTTACCTTTTGCCATGAAGCAACGAATTCGCGATGGGAGTGAAGATTCGTCGTCGCTTGAGGCGGAAATTGAGGTTGATGGAGATGCCGGTTCTACATCGCTTGATGTAGAGGTTGAAGAATCATCAACCGACTTTTCTCCCTCAATGCAATCCTCAATTGGTGTGGACACTTCATATAATTCTTAAATCTTGGTCCACATTGCATGAGTGCTCGAGAGGTTGCATATGAGATTGAAAATTTCTACGCTCACAACACTAAATAAAGCATTAGTAGCTTGAGCGTCGAGATGTAGACATTTCTCCTCTCCTTTAGTTGGAGCAATATTGTTTAGTGGAGAAGAAATGCCGACATCTACGATCCACCATATTTGTGGGCTCATGGATTTAAAATGATTAATCATAAATAATTTCCATGAAGCATAATTAGAGCCATTAAGCATATGTGGATCGTGAGAGTGCACTAGACCACTAGGCGCCATCCTTTTTACTCTCTAGACGGTTAAGCCTAAAATGAGAGTGACCGTGGCTCTGATACCACTTGTAGGGTCAAGGATGCGCCTAGAGGGGGGTGAATAGGCGTTTTATGAAATTCGATCGCTCACTAAGCAATTCGCTCTAATACACCCCTAAGTCAAAACCTAATCAAAGATATATGCGAGTTTATAAATAGGTTTTGACACTTAAAACCTAAATCAACTAGGCTCACTAGTGCACTAACTAAATTATGTCTCTAAACTAGAATTGCTAAAATGATCAAACAATTAATACTAAGCAATTCTACAATCAAGCAATTGATTAATATGCAAAAGGTAAATACTTGAATGTAAAGAGACAAGAGACAAACGATGTTTTTCCGTGGTGTTCGGAGACTTGCGGTCTCCCTAGTCCACGCTTGAGGCAAGCCCACACTTGGACCGGCTCCCGCCGAGCACCGCCTCTTTCCACTAGTCGTGGTTTTTCACGCTACGCGTAGGCTCAACCCGAACCTTCACAAACTTGCCGGGCTTCACACCTTGAGAGCTCCGCGCCGACGACGCCTCTGGCCGCCTAGGAGTCGGCAACCTCCAAGAGTAACAAGCCGCCCTTCGCTGAACTTCACCGAGCACAACGAATGCGCTCCGGTGATCACCAAGTGCAACACATGCACAAGGCCTCACTCAAGTGCAACACATGCACAAGAGGCTCTCAAATCACTTCCTAATTGCAACACATGCAATTAGTCTCACTCTTAAGCTCAAGAGGCAAATGGAGAAGAGCAACACATGCACACAACTCCCGCACACAGCAACCAAGCCAGTAACACATGCCCCAAGCCCCCAAAGGGGGGTATTTATAGCCCCCCACAAGAAAACTAACCGTTTGGGGGCAAAATGGGCGAAATCAGCCTTTTGCGGTATTACCGCCCTCTAAGGGCCGGTAGTACTGCCAGAGTCTCAACGGTCACTAACGGACATATTTCAGATTACTACCGCCCTCTAAGCTAGCGTAGTACCGACTTACAGATTACTACGCTCCCACCGAGCAGAGTGCGCCTTTTGCCCAACCAAAGAAAACACACATATCGCCAAACAAACTATCAAGCGGCAATTTCCTAGAGTACCAAGACTTATGGTACTACACGCCTCAAGCTTCCCCGTAGTCTGCCGACAGAGAAAACCTGATTTAACTCCGAAATCCATTTCTCCGAAAACCGAAACCTATTCTTTGAGCCTCTAGATGATCAACACATGATCAAACACTCATGCAAAACATATTTGCACCAATTTAGCTCATGCTCAAAGAATTTCAACCAAATTGCAAAAACACATTTCGCAATCAACTCAAAGACTATTTGCAAAACGCATTAAGCAAATCAAACTCGAGTTTATGAGATTAGACCCCCTAGCCATATGAAGGTCAACACGAGACCCAGTCAACTTGCCAACACCCGTTGCAAGCCCTACTCACATGCTCTCGGGATACGGACTCATAAACCTCAGTTTATTCGCACAACGAACTTGCAAATAACGCAATAAACACATTTCATGCTTGAGCACTACTCTTTGCAACACATGCAAAAGTCTAGCTCCAAGCAACATCAAATCAAGATGCATGAACTCTCTAATTGCAACACATGCAATTCTCTAGTCCCATGCAACACCAAATCGACTTAACACCAAAACCAAACATCAACTAAACCAAATCGCACATATGAGCTCTTTACTCGCAACACATGCAAGCCTCTAGCTCCATACAAACACACAAACACAAATTCGTGCTTGAGCTCTCTCCTTTTGCAACACATGCAAAACTTAGCTCCAAGCAACCACACGGTTTTATAAAGATTTGTTTTGCGAACAAAGCATGAAGCTTCAACTAATGCAACTCATGCAAAAGTGAACTTCACGCAAAATCCAACGCACTAGCTTATCCTATTTGCAACACATGCAAATCAAAGCATAATGCGAAAACCAAATACAACCAAGCATAAGTTTAACCCATTCGCAACACATGCCAAATGGTTAACCCTCATGCAAAAACCAAATCCAAATGGTTGAGCTTGAGTGAACGCGGAATGAGATCACCAACACATGATGAAGCTCAAACAAAGGGAACGACCCCTCTTAATAGCACGGCGATAAAACCTTAGACTCAAAGACTACAAAAGTCCTTAGCCTATCTAATTATACCTTCGCCGCCGCGCACAAGCAATCCCCTTTGGGGTCTTTATGATCATCGCTTTGATACTCCCCGGGATCGTTACCCTTCTTTATCTTCGGGATCCATTCTTGACGCCCATCAACTCATGATGCCGTCTTTGTCCCGTTCTCACCATCTCATCCATCTTTGGACCTAACTCAATCACAACTCATAAAATAGTTAGTGCAAGATGCATGGTTGTCTCAATTATCTCTTGCACTCCATTAACACATAATGGATGCCTCTAGATCAATTGAGCACAACCCTAAATCAATAGAAATGATTTAAGTGTGTCTTAAGTACAATAATGCAACTCATGCTTTATTATACTTAAGAACTATTCATTTATCCTCAATTAATCACGGAACACCATCAACACATGATAAAGTGTTCGTTAATGATTAACAAGACAAATGAACTCAATTTAAATTATCATTTAAATTGATATGAGTATATATTAACTACACAAGTTTTCATATACTCATGTTGATGAAAAGTAATGATCCATTATATGTAAATTGTATGGAAATGATCATTACTCTAAGTCATCAACTATAGAATAAACTCCACATGTATATGTGCATAAGTATGATTGACTTGGAGATAATATGCACATATTCAAATTGATTGTATTGGAGTATATCCTATATTACCATGAGTATACTTATAACTAGGCAATTTGAATATATACTCAAAGATTTAGTTTCTTTGTCTTGATCCTTATGTGTGTCAATAACTAATCGATCAATACAAAGAGACTTTCAAGTTAAACTATAAACTCCCCTAAATATGTGCATCCATGTAATATATGGATTGAGAAACATAATGCACATTTTGTGGTTAATATAACGGGGACATTCATATTTCAACTTGACTCCAAAGTATGCAACTAATATTAAGATGAATATACAAACATACCTTGGGTTTTCCATTTTTCAATGCGATGAGACTGAACAAGGATATTCTAAACAAACATGTTAGTCTCGATATAAGATTGTCGTTAATAACACTCTATCGCATTAGGGGATAAACTCAATATTGGATTTGTCATTAACACAAGATTAGATTTGTCATTAACACCAAAACCATAACTAATGAAGGTTGAACTTACACTCTTAACTCTCTCAAAATGAGAATTTAATACATAAGAGTGAGTGGGACTGTGGGAGGCTTGCTAGAACTCAAATGTGATAAATGAGGTCCAAAAGTTGCTTTAGAATACAAGTGGGGGCCAATTTGGCCGTTGGAGTAAAAAATCATAAAAGTGCCTGGAAACTCACTCCTCTAAGTTCGACGGTTACTACAATGCATTAAATGCACTGTTAGTGACCGTTGGCACGGTCAGACTAGTGCTACCGCCTTAGGGCCAGTAGCACCGGACCTCAATTTTACATTTTGGCCAAAAATGCATCTTCTTTGGAAATTCTGCACCAGGGAGTGACTGGTGCTACCGCCGACCGGTAGCATCAGTTTTGGGCCGATAGCACCGGCCTGCCTAAGGTCAAAAACTCCCCTTCTAGAAAAATAGCATCGCATGGGGGCTGCTGCTACCGCCCAACAGGTAGCACTGCCCTTAGCAGGCCATAAGGTGCTAAAGTGATTTTTTTTGTTTTTGCTCAAATATAATGGAGTGCAAATGCATGCATGAGTTCAAGTTAGTATAATTTAAGCCTCTAAACATCGATCAACTTCAAACTAATAGTCAAGACCCCTCTTGATAGTACGACACATATTCTAGCAATCCGATCTTTCTCCAAAACACCGAGATCAGCAAAAGTTATGAAAAGGTCCTTAATTTTATACCTTAGCTATTTTAGTTCAACGCATTGATCTTCTTACGCTCCATTTTCATGTTTCTACGATCACCGAACTTAGAACCAACCTATTTTCAAAATTCTCAAAAGAAAACATTAGTCCTTTAATCACAATTGTCATTAATTACCAAAACCAAATCGAATAGGGGGCTTAGATGCTTTTAGCTGCAACGTTATAGTCAAATGCAGCGCTATAGTACCTGTGTGTGTATCGAATTTTGGATCACCAAGGGCATTGAGCGCTCCCTGTGAGCGGCTTGTGCGGGCCAAGGAGCTATTTTTGCAAAAAAAAATCGCATAGGGGTTAGTTCTAGCAAAAATATTTTTTTGGGACTATAACAGTGACCCTTCCTACTAGAGACAAGGAATGCTCAAGGGCGAAGAAGAGAGGAGAGGGAGGTGGAAAGAAAAGAATGGAAGGAGAAGCAGGGATGAGCCAGGGAAGAGAGGGTACCTGCAGCAACTTTCGTTTGGGTCGAGAGGCAGCAAGGGTTTGAGGGAGGCACTAGACACACAACTCACGCCATAGGTTGAAACCTATTTACAGCACACGGATTAAAACCATTCAGAACCCGAAAATTTATAATCCATACAAAATCAAACCCTTTGCACTGGAAACCCAACTCTCTGCAAACCATTGAAGCCCTCAACCTATTCCCACCCATCCAAAGCCAACTCGTTTAACCTAGTCCCACCCAAACCAGTAGCAACCCCCTAGCTACAATCAAGGGCCTTGGCAGACTTGCACGAATTGGCATTTCTGGTTGCAGTCCATACCACTTTAAGACGAAAGCTGAAACGGCAAAGCAGGCAAAAGCTGATAACTTCGTATCATACGTTTAACTCGCTGAATAGCAAGCAAAGGTACCATGGAGTACTGAATTGAAGCGCTAGCTCCTAACGGACAGTGTTATCAGCAAGCAACATAACGTGGCAACTCTCACAAACACACTACACGTATAACCCGCAGCAAACCTCTTCTGCGAACTGTTACATAAAGTTGCAATTCAAGTCAACACATCATCTTAGCAGCAACAGCTTACAACAGACAAACCAACAATGATCATAGCAAGATCAAGTGATCAACTACCAGCTCACGCTAATGGCTGGCGATCTGTAGCCATAGTTGAAAATTTAGATTACTAGAGAGTGGTACACTCAGGACTCACAGAAGAGCGATGGTCCACGGAAAACCACTAGATACACATAAAATCTGAAATCTGTCACATAGCCACCAAATCTTTACTCGCCAATCTCTGGCATACAGAAAAGTTATGCGGAATCGGCAGGCTTTGCCTCGTCAGATTTCTTGGCAGGTACCTCAGCGCCCATCTCAGCTTTGAGGTCGTTCACGCTCTGCTCCAGCTCGTTGATCTTGGCACCCATTTCATCTAGTGCATTTGTGGTTAAAGAAAACAGAAGATTGCAGCCTAGAGGTATGTAGAACTCATGCAACAATGGACTTCAAGTAAATTGATGGCTTCAAAACAGATATCATTCTGTCTATTTATCGAAAAAAAAATTGCATGATGTGTTGAGTTTTTGTCTATGTCAATAGTACTTCGAATTTTGAATGAATTAGACTGAAAATTGTGCTAGTAGCCTTGCTGTGAAGTAGTAAATATCTTCGTACACTGTCAAGTATCAACGTTATGCTACACGCATGAGTGGCCATGATACATTACAATTGTAGTATTATTGTACCAAATTTGGATTTCTTTTGTACAAAAAAGGGTTCAGCTGAGCATCATGCATCATCACAGAAAGCAGTACCACAAACTAAGCATAATTAAAAATAATACCAGAAGTGGCATTTGACTTCAATTCTAGTGGCAATTTTCAACTCTATCTGGCTCAGCTAGGGAGTTAGACCAAGGTTGTAATGTTAAAATTTCTCTTTGTAGCAATGCTTGTGTTGAACATGCCAAATGTTGCTTTCTTCTATAATTGCCGAATTTTCGTATTTTATATTGAGCACAAAGAAGCTTCAACAAAGTTCATAATTAAGGGGCACAAAACTAGAGTACAAAAGAGAACAGTAAGAAAAAAGAATGCCACTTCTAGTTAGCAATCGACAATTGTAACAGTACAGACAGGAAACAACAAGCCTGAATTATAGCAAAGCAACATTGATTTTCTCTAAAATCAACAATATGATTACATGGTTACTGGTTAACGGTTTGTGCTACATGTATGTATACTTGGCTCATTTCTGTTTAATATCAAATAGTTCAAGAATACTACAAGTTTCCATGCACAAACCCAAAAGGAGATGCATAACATTGTAGAATAATTTTCACATATATCAGCATCTGATATGCATAGCACATAATAAAGCATGACATCAGATACGAGCATACAACAATATCCTAAATTATACTATGCACTGATGTCAGATTCTTGGTCCAAATATCCTAAATTATACTATGCATTGACGTCAGATCCTTGGTCCAATGTGGCAATGCTAGCGCTCCACTTTCAGATCTTTCTTTCAGAACATAAGAATAGAATGCAAATAATAGCATTGCAGCAGACAAGGATATTCTTTGACACGACGCTCTGGGACATAGACTCGAACCTTGTTTGCTGAAATTCATCATTATTTTAGTGAGTGCAAAATGTTTGAAAACTCCTCAGTAATAATCTTAACAAAAAAAATCCTAACGCTCTCACCATCTGGCTGAGGAGGTTTTGCACCTGGAATAGAAAGTTTACCATCAGTAAAAAATATTTCTTTCTGTTAAATAAAGGGATACACATCTGCTTTTGCAAAGTAAAATGCAAGTTTTCAGCAGTAGAAAATACTAAATAATTTGACTGTTGATTTCACCTTCTATTAAGTCAATGCTATGCTAATGATTTTTATCTTATTGGTTCAAACAGGAACTGAATGATACTGGAAGAAGAGAGACAATAAAGGATACACCTCTGCTTTTGCAAAGTAAAATGCAAGTTTTCAGCAGTAGAAAATACTAAATAATTTGACTGTTGATTTCACCTTCTATTAAGTCAATGCTATGCTAATGTTTTTTTATCTTATTGGTTCAAACAGCAACTGAATGATACTGGAAGTAGAGGGACCATTCACTATTGCCAGAATTAGTACGCACATCAATGTACTGCATAAAGCATGTACAAATTTGTTTAACATATTTTTGGGCCTTATGTTCAGACTATTATTATAATAGAAAACAAAGAGAATATCATCAATGTGAATAATGCACGCCTACAAAGTTATGATGCATATAACATATGTAAGTTCAAGCTCCATTAGTTTTGGTGATTGGTTTAATATTAACGTTTAATCATTGTTTAATGATAAATCTAATTATTATGAGACTAACATGTTTAATTAAACTACATTCTTGTTAGTCTCAAATTTGGATAGAAAATGAAAAACTCAAAGTATACACTCACTCTATTGTCTTAATGTATACTTGAGAATCAAGTTAAAGGATGAACTCTTCCATTGCTTAAGTCCAAATATGTGCATTATGTTTCTAAATCCATATATACATGAATGCACACATCTAGAGAGAGTTCATAATTTAACTTGATGTTTCAATTGTTGCCAAATAATATATAGGATCAAGATTTTGAAACAATCTTTTGAGTATATATAACTTGTGTAGTTGTAGTATACTCATGTTAATATGGGATAAACTCAAATGCTTTATAAAATTGATTATGTGCATATTGATTCCAAGTTCAATTATTTATATGCACATATTTAAATACAGTTTTTTCTATAGTTGATGGTTTAAAATGTATTGATCCTTTTCCACCACTCTATATAATATTTGGATCATTACATTCTATCAAATTGAGTATATAATATATACTCATAACAATTTAAATTTTAAATTTAAATTGAGTTCAGTTGTCTTTTAATCAATTAAAAAACACTTCATCATGTGTTGATGGTGTTTCTTCATTGGTTAAGGACAAACAGAAAGTTCTTGAGTAGAATGAAATATTAGTTGCATCAAAATACTCAAGACAACAACAACAGCAAAGCCTTTTAGTCCCAAGCAAGACACTTTTAAATATTTCAAATTGATTTAGGTTGTGCTCAATCGATCTTAGAGACATCCATTACGTGTTAATGAAGTGCAAGTGATGATTGAAACAACCATGTTTGTTGGACTAACGATCTCAATGAGTTGTGAAGTAGGTTGAGTCCAAAAAGATAAAGAATCGGGAACGAAAAATCATCATGTGTTGATAAGTTTCAAGAGGTGATCCCGAAGTGAAGAGAAGAGTTAGAGAAGGTTTATCATGTGTTGATAAATAAGAAGAAGAAGATTCGATCCTGAAGAGAAAATGATTGGAAATCATAAAAACTCCAAGTGGATCGCTAGAGGCAAAGGTATAACTAGCAAAGACTAAGGATGTGTTCCTAATCTTTTACCGGTCTCGGTTGTTTGGCTGGGAGACCGGATTACTATTTAGGTGCCGTACTATTAAGAGAGGGTTAAGTCTTTTAGCTTGAACTTAATCATGAGTTGATGAACTCAATCCGATTCGTTCTAGCTCACTCTCTTGGTTGGATTTTGTATGAGCTAAGTATTTGCATGTGTTGCAAATAAGGGTGCTTATGCTTGCATCTTATTTGAATCTTATCGATTTGTTTTTATATGAAGCTATGGTCTTACATGTGTTGCAAAAGGAGAGAGCTCATGCAACTTGATTTGAATAGTGGTTGTTTGCATGGTGCTAGAGATTTGCATGTGTTGTAAATAGAGAGCTCATGCTTTGGTGTTTTAAGCTTGTGATTAGATCATGTGTTGATCATCATAAGGCTAAGCTTGGTTTGTATTTTGAGTTTGCAAAATCTGTTTTTGCAAAATATTAATGTTTATGCTTCTTATCTTAGAACATGAGATAAGTACTTGCAAATGTATTTTGCAATATGTTGGGATCATGTGCTGATCATCTCATGCCTCAAGATGTGCTTTTAAATGGTTGGAGTTGTTATTTGCAAATGTGTTTTGAGAATGAACTAGAGGTCATGAGTTTCAATCCTAGAGCATGTGTTGGCATTTACAAATAGTTTTGCAAAGTGTCAGGATCATATGTTGATCCTTACATGGCTAGAGGATTAATCTCATAGGTTCTCAGTTTATTTACAAATGTATTTTGCAAATAAGTTGGAGTTTAATGCAATTCTTTAGAGCATGTAAATTGGATTTGCAAATGTGTTTTGCAAATTGCTTGATCATGTGTTGATCAGCACATGGTTCAAAGAATCAATCCTTATTAATGGTTGATTTGAAAAGAAAAGATTTCTGTGTAAAATCTGATTTTATCTTAAAATCCCAAGATCATCAGTAGGTGTAAAGCCAAGATTATCGCAGGCCTAGAGTACCAGTTGTTTGGGAGCCAGACACGGAGATCGATAGTACCGCGCGTAAAGCCAGTAGTTATTTTCTAGAAGAGTGTATTTTCTTGGTTTTTGAATGCCGGAGCTACCACGGCCAATGGGCAGTACTACCGGAGGTGTGATAGTACCGGGCCCAAGCCGCCGGTAGTTATTTTGCAGAGAGGTTGCTCTAGAGGTGATTTGAGGCCAGCAGTACCGCTTGTGGAGGCTGGTACTACCGCTAAAGCGGTACTACCGGGCTTTTGCCTGCGGTAGTACCGAGTTTCCTGTGCAACGGCTAATTTCAAACCGTTGCCTTGGAAGCCGGTACTACCAGCCCTAGAAAGGCGGTAGTACCGGAAAATGCTGATTTTGTCCAATTTGCTCCCAAACAACTAGATTTCGCGTGGAAGGCTATAAAAGGATGCTAAGGGCTGGTATTTGTTATTGTTGGTTCATTTGGGTGTTTATGGGAGTGAAGTGCATATATTGCCTTCTTCCATTTGTCTTTTAAGTTAAGAGTGAGCTCTAATTGCATGTGTTGCGATTAAGAAGTGCATTAAGAGTATTTTGTGCATGCGTTGCACTTGAGAAGGATCCTAATGCATGTGTTGCACTTAGAAGGTCACTGGTGTGCATGTGTTGCACTAGGCGAAGTTCAAGCGGACGGGCTTAACTTGTTACTCTTGGTGTTTGCCGATACCTAGACGGTGTGTGGATGCGTCGTGTGCGGTGACTTTCTCAAAGAGATTGTAAGAAGACCCGGCAAAGTTGTGAAGGTCAGAGCTCGCCTATCCAAAAGGAGAAAGAGCTACCACTAGTGGAATCGAGACGGGTGCTCAATTCGTGGAACCGGTCCAAAGTAGTTTGAGCTTGCCTTAACGTGGATTAAGGGAAACTGGTAAGTCTCCGAACAACACGGAAAAAGTATCATATCTCTTGTGTTTACATTCTATTCCTTACTTATATTCAAGTAATTTATATTCATAGAATTAAATTGATTGATTGCTTGTATTTAGAATTACAATTTATTGTTAGAGATATGATTAGTTAGTGCACATAGTGAGCCAAGAAAATTTAGGCTTTGATTGTCAAAACTTTAATTATCGCTTCCGCATTAATTATTGTTAAGGTTTTAACATAAGGGTAATTGGAAGTGAATTGCTTTGTAAAAATTCGTACAAGTAATTTTTAAAAGCAGCCTATTCAACCACCCCCCCTCCCCCTCTCTAGTCAGCATCCTCATCAAAACTTACAAATGCTGTCATATCTGTTGGGTTCTGTGATGAAGGCTCTGATTCCATATTGGCCTGCAACAACAGATTCAGTGAATGAGTTTAAGTAAAATAACAATTATATAATGAAGGATAATTCCATGTAAGTGAAAATAAATGACTTATGCATGAGGGCATTAACACGTAAGGGTAAAACATAGCATAGCGTTAAATAGCATTAGCATAGTTCATTGCATTTCATACCAGTAAATGAGAAATGGCTGAAACTATAGAATTATTTAAAGCATTCTGACATATGCACATATGATTGTAAGAAAAGGAAAAAGGTAGATATACTTAAGAAAATAATAAGCAACATAGCATAGAACACTAGTTCATATCAGTAAATGTGTAAGTGTGTAACAGTTTTAATTTTGGAATTATTCAAATCATCCTCAAGATCATGGACAAGCACATTAAAAATAAAAAGCCGAAAAGGTGACAAGGGCAAGGTAGATGTAATTCAGAAAATACTCCATCAGCAATTGCTGAACCAGGGATTCAGCATCTATAATTTTATTAGTTGGACCACTGAGTCAATGATACTCATAAAACTTACTTATGAGGTACACTGTATACATTAACTAATTACTACGTTACAACTTGTACACTAGGGACAAGGGAGACAACCTGAAAACAAAATATGGTAGAGGGCATGTAACTAAGACCTGTGATATTACTGTTCAGTCTCCTAGTTTCCATTTTCCCATCCATTGGTCATCATCGAGGTCATGCCCTGAGAATTCATGGTCACAGCTTAGACTTCTAGTTTCCTCAGCCCTCTTACTACTGCACATGATACTTGACATTTCCTGTATAATGCAGGAAGTGCTCCGCCGCATTCTATCAGCGAGGACTTTAAGTTGGTCTCTCAGGCCAAGCTTTATCAGCCTATCCCTCAGCACTCCACAAGTAGCATGATAAGGTGGGATACCATCATCCACCATCCTCACGAAGTAACTGCAGGCCTCCTCTGCTCTTCCCTTCTTGCAAGACAAACCATGGATCATTACAGCATAAGTCGCAGCCCCTGGGTGGAAACCACGTTTCTCCATCCCATCCCAAACCTCTATTGCCCTATCAATCCTTCCTATTGCAACCAACATTTTTAGCAGCATGTTGTAAGTGTGCCGGTCCGGCGGACACAAGTCCTTATCCATTCTTGCAATAAGCCGCAATGCCTTGTTCACCTCTTTCAGCTTACAGTGCGCATTAAGAAGTGCGTTGTAGCTCCAAACATCTGGCTTTTCCCCTTGGGTGGCGATCTCATCCAGGATATTGTAAGCCTCGGCAACCTCTCCCAGGTCACACAATAACCGAATAACAGCATTATATGTGAATACATTTGGTGTGAGGTCGCGTGCGCGCATTCTATCTAGCACACGAAGGGCGGCACGAGCATCCTTTGATGCGCATGCAGCACGAAGGAATGGGCCATGAGTGGCAGCATCCGGAACAAGCCCATGGCTCTGTTGCATATATTTCAGCAGCTCCTGTGCACGTGCAACATCCCCTCCCCGACATAAGGCATCAATCAACGCGTTGTATGCAGGCACGTCAGGCTCGACACCTCTCTCGACCATTTCGTCAAACAGCTTCTGGGCATTTTCCGGCTTCGTAACAACAGCCCACCCAGCGATGAGGATGGTGTAGGCCTTCACCGAGATATCAAACTGGGTCGCCGAATCTCTGAAAAAGGTCTCGGCATGCTCTACCAGGCCATTATGCGACAAGGCGAAGAGCAGCGAATGGAAATCGGCAAGCATCGGGTGGAACCCAAACTCCGCCATGGAGGAGAATGCCCGGATCGCATCATCTGGGAGGCGAGCACGGGAGTACGCGCGGAACAGCAGCGGGAACAGGCCCCGCGAGACCGCGGACGGCGGGAGGTCGGACAGCAGCGAGCGCAGCAGCGGGAAGAGCCGCGCCCCGGCGAGCGAGTTGGCGAGGATGAGGAGCGAGTCCGGCAGGTGGGAGAACCCGGGCAGCGCCCGGGCGAAGAGGAAGAACCGGAGCGACGGCACGGGGAGGTGGCGACAGCGGCGCAGCACCGCAGCGACGGCCTCCGGCGTGAGGCTCGGCGCGAAGCCGCGCAGAGCGGCGGAGAGGTCGTTGCCCGGGCCGCGGAAGTCGCTGAGCACACGGCTCAGCGTGCTCACGAGCCTCGGGTCGGCGTCCGAGTCCGGGTCCGGGCCTCGGCCTGGATCGGGGCACGGATCCTGGGGCGAAGAGGAGAAGAAGCGGAGGAGGAGGAGGGGGCGCGGGCTGCGCGGCTGGAGAGGGCGAGGAGCGGCGAGAGATTTCACCGCGGATCGCATCGCGAGGCTGTAGCGACAGCGGATTCGCGAGTAACGCAAGGATACACGCGTGCAGGCAAGCAGGAAACAGATGGGATAGGGGAGAGGACGAGAGGGCTTACCGAGGAAGTTCGGGTCGCCGACGGGGAGGCGGACGAGGAGGAGGAGCTCGCCGGCGGCCGTTGTATTGGGGGGAAATCGCGTTGCGGTGTGGCTCCGGCCGAAACGAAGTGAGGAGAGGTGTAGAGGGGGTGCGACATGTCGGGCTATAGGGGTAACATTGTGTCGATGACAAGCGGGCCCACGGCTTTTGCGCAAGGGTTTTGAATTTGGAGGACAGAGGGGTAGTAGTCCATTTTGAAATTTTTTTAAAAAAAGGCTCCAAGAGGTGGCCCTCATTTTGTTGAAGAACTGCATTCGAATGTCACAAAAGTAAGCCTAAGTTATAAGGTAACAAATTTCGTTTTCGGAACGTTTTTAGGAGGCAATTGTAATCCGAAATTTCGATGAGATTTTAAAATTTTAGTCGAAATCTAACCAAAATTTTAAAACTAATTTTCAAATTTGATATTGAGATCGGTAAAACCGAAATTTCGGTCGAAATCACCAAAAATTTGACTCTTTTCGACCCAATGAAATAGTCTTTCGAGGCTAAAAAAATTATGTAAGTATTTATCTACATTTCCTATTTATTTGAATACAAAATACTCTCTCTGTTCAAGTTTATAAAGCTTATTTTTTTAATAATAGTATCTATAAATATAAAGTTTGCATGTAGATTTAATGAGCCATCTTTCTATACCCTTATTTATTTATTCTCAACTATATGCATTTATTCATTATCACTCACACAAAATATTATCTCTCATCTTCTAAGACAATCAAATGGAGGCATTTAAGTCATTTTCTCTGGTACCTTTCTCAATTTCAACGCAATACTAATCCTTGCACAAAGTTAAAGTACGGCTTATATTTTTAGACGAAGGGAGTACTAAGGGCATGTACAATAAGACCATCTCAGCTGGCTCTTCGCCTGTAAGCTTTGGCCTATGTGGAAGAATGAGAAAAAAAAATGTAAGAGAAGAGAGCAAGCTCTTATTTAGTAGCCAGTTTTGCATGAAAACATAGGTAGATTATTTATATATAAGAGAGAAAAGATAATTATTATATAACATCTAGAGATAACCTTTAGAATCAGTTAATATACAAGCTGACTTTTAACTTACTGTCAGTTAGCAGTAGACTTTATTTCGAGAGCATTTAGATGGATAGTCGTCCTCGTGCAACCGTTGAACACCCAGTCTCGAGAGCAAGGGCAAAGTTTGTCTACAGCGGCAGGGCAAAGTTTTGAACCCGAGCACAAGAAGTAAGGAGTGGGTGAAATAACAATTTTACCTTCAATCATCGCCATGTTAACCGTGCAACAAATGTTGTGAACTCACTTTCTCTTTCTCGTTAACAATGCACAACATACAAATACTCTCGACCAGGGTTTGAAAAACCGAAATAAAAAAATCGGTTCAAAATTTATGATACGGTTTTCGCAAAAACCATCTAAAAACCGTCAGAAACCGAAAGGTTAATAAATCAAAAATTTTGAAAAAAAATTTAGAAAACCATTACCATGGTTTTTCATGAAAAAACTGCTCGATTTTCACGAAAAAACAACTCGACTAATTGAATGTTCTTTAAAAACGGTTTTTGAGCGATTTTTATTGAAAACCGCGGTTTTTCAACTGTTTTCGAACACATGAATTTTTTCAAAATTTTAAATTTTTTTAATTAAACTGGTTTACCGAGCGGTTTTGGATTTCGAATTGAAACGGTAAGGTTGAAAACCACGGTTTTCGCCGGTTTTTAAAACCCTGCTCTCACCAGAATTAATTTATGAATTACCGCATTAGTGCACTAGTTAATGATTTTGGTGAGCTTCGTACTGGCATGTCTTCTTGTTGAATGCCTTGATTGTCTTAGTATCACTACTTGCATGCAGCTTGAAATGTAGAAAGAAACATCATATCCTTTTATATGGAATATATGTGAATTTTTTGTAAAAAAATATTTCAACATTTCATATTCTCCCTCAAAAGGATTTGATCATCTCTGTCTAAAATACTGAAATCTCGCCGAAATTAACTGAAAACACTGTAGCAATTTGGAAAAAAATTCCTGCCATGATTTCCAAAATCTTGACAAGATTTTGAATCATGCTCAGTTGTGGCAACTGGACTAGTTCAGCTAACTTCTTTCTTAAAGAAAAATGATTCCACCTTCTACTTAAAAAAGAAAAAGGAAAGGGAATAAAAACGATTTTTCACAATTCTCTAATTAAATGTGCCTATGTATATTTTTGAACCATTTGATCAACTTAAAATTATCAGGCAACTTACAAATAGCAAACCTACTTAAAAAGGATCTCACTGGAAAGATACCCTATGTGATGACACATGTGAACAAACTTCATACGAGTTGCTTATCTAATAGCGCGCTGCAAAATTGCGTACTAAATAACAAATACACTTCGCTCTCTCTAAGCCTGAGAGATCTAGGATGTAGTATATAATTAGTAGAGCTCCCTTTAGCGTTGGCTTCTACAATCTAGCTTACACTATTAGTATTAATACTTGAAGTCTTGCGTGCGAAATAGAGCTTACTAGTTGCAATGCTGTGTACGAGGCTTTTAAGCAATCAGCTTCGAAGAATAGAAGCATGCGGTGGAAGAGAAGGGAGAGAAAGGAGGAGAAGGACAATGGAAGCTTCCGGTGGCTGCCGGTGCACAAAGTGCAGCACACAGAAGGAGATGGTGTGTCCGAGAAGTGCGGGGCATGCAGTGACAGAGTAAAGAAAGATTCGGTGTCCGAGAAGTATTGAAAAACGTACGTCCGCCATAGAAGATGAGGTGCATAGATGGTGTGTTTGGTTGTCTGAATCGTATAAGTATATACAGCTGTATCTGTTAGATACGTGTTTGATTTTCTATTCATCCAGACCAAATAGATGTAATTGCACCCATTCGTATGGGCTCACGGAAACGCAAAATTTGGGCTTCTTGCTCATGCTAGCCCATCAGATATGCAACCACAGAAGATGTGGTGGAAAGAGGTAGAGGAGGTCACCGTGGTCATGGAAATAAATTTCGGCGAAATTTCAAATTTCGAGACAGGATGAAATTTGAAGTACCGGTCTAATACAAAATTTTGAAAAAAAATTTGAATTTGCTATAGTAATTTCAGAAATTTTGGCGAAATTTCGGGTTTTGAAACCGGATTTTGATGTTTTAGGGCCGGATTTGACCAGAATTAGTCCAATAACAGTTAAGAAAGTCATCTTACATGAAAATTTGTTGAAAAACTAAAATTTTGAGACATTGTAAAATTTAGGCAGAAACACTATCAGATTTCTATAAAATTGTACAAGCTTGATAATGATCTAAAAAATTTATGGTACTATCTTTAGTAGTGTAGGATCATACAGAAATTTTTTCAAAATAATTGAACTTCATATGTTATCTTTAAAAAGTCAAAAACCGAATGGACATAATTGGGACAGTAAACTTGTTAGATTTTTCTAAATTTTCTCAAGTGTGATCATGATCTAAAATTTTTATGACAGATTAAGAATTACCTCAGTACCATTTTATAAAATTTTCAAAAAAATTCATTTTTTTGTTTGTTCAATCAAATCTATAAAACCATTGAACTTCATTGTTATACTATATTGCAAAAACCAAAAGAGAAACAACATAAATGTTACTGTGCCTTGTAAGAATTTTATAAATTCATTGGAGTGTGATCATGATTCAAAATTTTTATGAGATCTTAAACACTTCCTTATCACTCTTCTGTAAAATTTTCGCAAATTTTAAACCTTGTTTTATTGCTAGAGCAAATCTATGTATTGATTATCAGGTTTTTATCGGCACGTAGCATTGTCAGAATTTTTGGAACTTCTTCAAGCATGATAATCATATGAAACTTTTATAAAAATATTAGTGATACATCAGGACCTTTCACAAAAATTTTCAAAATTTTTCAACATGGTTTGAACTATTTTTCATTCCGTTCAAATTTGCCGGTAAGGTTTTTATCAGAATAGTAGCACTATCCGCATTTTTAAAAATTCTTGAATCTTGATCACCATCCGAAAATTTTATGGAAACATTAGTGATTAATCAGCATCATGCACAAAAAGATTCATAATTTTCTAACATTGTTTGTACCATTTTTCATCCGATTCAAACTTACCGTTCAACGCTTCATCTGGATAGTATCAATGTTTGAATTTTTAAAAATTCCACAGACCTGATAATCACATGAAAATTTTATGAGAACATCTTTAATGTGCTAAGAACCTTCAAAAAAATTTCAAAATTTTTCGACATCGTTTGAACTATTTTTTTATCAGTGCAATTTCACTGAAATTGCGAGAATTTCAACCGAAATTTCAGTAGCAAATAAATTGGATTTGAATTTTCTTTTTGAATTTTGAACGGATTTCATCCAAAATGCCAAAATTTTGCCAAAATTTTGAATTTTGGCCGTAGGCGAAATTTTGTTCAAAACAAAATTTTGTTCCACTGCGGCAACCACAGACGCAAGGGCGCGCGGGGCGGGGTGACGGTGGAGGTGCTCCATCATGTGACGGGGCCGGACGAAAAGCAAATTGCAAGATGCAATCCTTGAATCAGCAGAGTAAAGTGCATAATAGATAACACCGAATAACCATAAAGTGTAGCGTGGTTTACTAAGAATTGTGTACAGAATTGGGTTTCGTGATTCTTATACCCGGTATAAAACCGGTATCAGCATTGGAGTCTACTCCCTAAATTGTTGTACAAATCAAGGCATCAAGCACAGAACATACTTGCTCAGCTGAGTCATGTAAACAAATCTGGAGACTGAAAGAATGAGAACAGCACAAAAGTAGTCTCAACTTTCAAGGCACATGATAATGCATGACAATAAACATGAAGATGGATAATAATTTGTGAAGTCTCTCCAATTGAGAATAGTGGGAGGATTATCAACCAAAAAGTTAACGAAAGAGTGGTACTTTTATGCATCACCTCTTAGTACAAGATGTATAAAACTTGAAGCAAACGAAGGGGTATATAATCGTTATCTACCTTTCATTCATACTTTAATATTTTGTGCAACTTTCAAATAGTATGCATAGAAGCACCTCCCAGAAAGAAATAATTAGAAAACTACTGTATCTGTATGTGTTAGGATACAGTATGATCTAGCCTTCTGCTCGATTTAGTTCCCCCAAACCAAGTAAATTGGACAATTATATGATAGTATCATTATGATGCCCATGTTAAATACGATTGTCCATCCAGGATGTTCTTCACATCGTACAAGTTACAACAACACCTGGAAGTAAAGACATACATTAGATTTACAGCAAGAACACGTGCAATTGCTCAATGGAATATGCCTTTGAAGTGGTAAATCCTAGTCAATATGTAAATATGTCAGCGAAAATCTAGCTTTTACCATTTGCAATCATGAACATTGAATAGGTGCTTTTATACAATATGGAGAATAATATTCTGTTGAATAGGATTCCGAAAACCACTATAAAGAACAGGTCCAGTTTTCTGAACCATGTCCCAGTTCAGTGCTCCCTCCTCCCTTGGGGCAAAAACCGTAGGCCATTAGGATAAAGAACATATCCAACATATTGGTCAGCGAAATCGTGTTGTTCATTAAGAACAGGGGGAATTAGCTCTGTAAATCCATTATTTCTTTTCAAACTATGACACAGGAAACAGCATAAATGATCCTGTTAGCTACTTACTGCGAATGTACCAATGAAAGTGAGCCATGGACCCCCTGCCTCCACGGTCCACAACAACATCCAAGTACTGTCCTTATCCCACAACAATCATCTAACAACAAATTGATCTGGTTTACGGTCAACAAAATACTGAGTAATAGTGTTAGCCAATAAAATCACGCTTTTCCATAGTCCACACTAGCTGGAGATGGCTAAAAGCAATGATCAAATTCTACAGTGCCAGTTTCTTAATCACAAATGCTTGGATTGCAACTCTCTAAAAAACAACATAGCATTTTTAAAAACAAGAAGATACCTAATGAGTTGAAATTTGCAAAATAAAAAACAACATATCATCTTGTTCAAGTATCCTAGTGATCTGAAGAAGATTTACAGCAAGATGACACGATTCAAATTTTTCTAATCATTTTCGACCTTTAGCAGCAACCAAACAACCAAGATCATCTAGACCACATTTTTATTATTTGGAGTGCGAACAAATATTAGCATAGTAATACCTTCTTTCAGAAGGTTCAATCACATATATCAATTACTATATTTGACCAAAAGCAAACAACCAAGTTATGATATGATCTGTACAAGTACAGAATGTGAACTCTGGAGATATATGTTTAATGGCCATGACACACTATCTTCATTTTTTGGTGGTAGAAGACTGCAATTATGTATCATGAGATAATTTAATGTTAAGACTTAAGGCTGATTTTTGCTACACAAAAGATCATAAGTTTTCTCTTTTTTTTGTTGGGGGATGTTATCCCAAAATCATGGTATAAGATTTCAAGTTAACCAAAAAAAAAAACTTGCAGAGGAATAGTTCTGTTGGTGTGGATATGTAACGTGATAATACAGATTTGGGTGACACCTCAACAACCCTGAGCATTTCCCATTTTTGAACGAGATAAATGCCTATGGAGTTTGATCAACCCACTTTGACCAACCTTAGTGCTGACCTCACTGCAATTTTTTACTATTGGGTAGTGGAACGAAATATCAACAATTTGATAACAGACTGCTTGGATTGAGTAATTTAGGACACCGCAAGCATGCAGCAGCACTATAATCCCACTCTACTAGAGTGCAGTTTTAACAATATCCAAACCATCGGTTTATAGATCCAATCCTAACATATACACAGACTTGAAGGCACAAGAAGATGGCCATTTTTGCCTTTTCTTACAAGCAACTAGCAATATAATACATTCCTAATCACAGAGCATAAGCAGTTATGCCCTGTATCTGCTAGAGCAAAGTGGCAAATCCAACATGGAGGACAAACATTTGCAATTTAGCAATATACAATTATGCAACTAACGATGAGCAAGGAGGAGTATGCAAATCAATCCAATTTAAAAATCATACATTAAGTAATGAACATCAACATCTTCGTGAAAGTTGTGTTTCTTGTACTATGTTATCTCCAAAAGCAAAAAATAGCTCCGCAAAAGGACTTGTCAGCTCTTGATTAGTCCACTCTAATTCAACACACTTCAATCTTATCCACCTCCTAGTTGATTGTATCTTACTGCCACATTGGTAATGATTCACCATGAAGGCTTCGGAAATTTAAGTGGATTACCGAACTAAGAACCCAAATCTCGGATCAAGTTAGAAGTTTTTCGTCCAACCAAATCCAAGATACGGAGTAGCAGCAGCCTACCTTTTAGTCGGCTCCAGCGCCGCCGCTGCCGCCGAGCGGGTAGGACATGACCTCCCTGACCGTCGGCGCAACCTCGACAAGCGCAATGTCCATCCCGTACCCTGAGACTGGCAGCAGCTTGAGCTCTCGGAGCACGCAGAAGGCATCGGCCATGCACCCGCGGGGCACGTCGACGGCGACGGCACACCGCGGGACCCAGTGGTCGGGGCGGAACCCGTCGGGCACCTCGACGCCGGCGTCCTTGCGCAGCAGCTCGCAGAGCTGAGCGTGGAGGCCAAGCAGCGCGGCGGAGGGCGTGGGCGCGAGGAAGAGGACCCCGGCGTCGAGGGAGGACGGGAGCGAGGCGAGCGAGGAGAGGGCGAGCGGCAGCGGGTCGAGGCGGGAGGCGAGCGCGCGGAGGGAGGGCGCGAGGCGGAGCGGGTCGGGGAGCGCGGCGGCGGGGAGGTGGAGCAACGGGAGGTGCGGGCGGGAGGCGGTGTCGATGAGGCGGCTGCTCAGCTGCCGCCGCGCCAGCGCATTCCACGCCTTGAGCACCTGGTTCTCCAGCGCCGGGTCGAAGTAGAGCTCCACCGCGTAGTACTCGGAGGGGGCCGTCGGCGACGGCATCGCGCGGGGGGTGCCCGGCGGAGTCGTCGCCACCGTCGCAGGGGTGGGACCGGCGCTCCCGCCTCCGCCGGCGGAGGGCGCGGTGCCTTGCGCCATGGGAAGGGCGGCGCGATTTGGTTGGCTACTGGGTGCGATCCCGACAGGAAGGCGAGGGTGTCAGATGAGGCGTTGGGTTGGGTTTGTCGCTGGAATTGATAGATCGGAAGAGATCTCGTGCGACACCACTGTGGTGCGGCGTGCAGCGTGCGCTAAAGGGTTGCGCCCAGCCGCCCATTGCGGTCCGACGCCTCAGCTCTATGCCTCTTAGAGCAAGTATAATAAGTACAATAAAATGAGATAAATAGATTATAAGAATTGCTATATCAGGTTTATGATAAGTTAAAGGAGAGAGGAGAAAAGAGGGTTGTAGATCTACAGCCGGTTATAGTACGAGTTTTAAGAAACTTGGTGAGAGAATGAGAGGATAAATGTAGACCAAGTACTAATGGCTTTGTATGTATATATGGCTAACTATTATATAGGTGAGCTATTAGGTTGGCTGTATACGATATGGCAATAAGATAAAAACTGCAGTTGGCTCTCTTATTAACTATGCCCTAGCTCTATCTCTACCGACTTCTCGTGCTCCATCAAGCTTCCCTGACACACATGCATATCACTCTCACCGTTCCCGAATAGAATAGATGGATCTTATTTTAGCTCTTTGCACTTTAAGTTAAATATATAAAGGGCTGTATTATCTTTTTTATTGTATTTTTAGATGTAATATCTTGTCTAGCTCATGACAGTAAATAAAATTAAAAATAGATAAAGAGAATTGAAAGCTAGATTGACATGTATTAAGAAAAATGAGTATTATTTTGTATGAAAGCTAAAATTAGCATATTTTTCTAAATCTGACATAAATATGTATAGAGTAGTTCCATTGGACTTTTATTACTGGAAATATGCTGACTTGCGTTTCATTTCCTCCGGTAGGACTAGGAAGAGTCGAACAAGCACGCAACAACACACTCTGCAAGACATAAATAGGGGACTATTTAGGGAACTGTAGCTTTTTTATTTTGAAAAGTTGCCTTTTGAATTTCTAAACTAAAAAGCAGTTATACCTTTTATAAAAAACAGTTTGATAAATATTTAATTTTCCTCAGCAATAAACTATAAAAGCAGGTCTAACCCAGTTTTCAGCTTTTGGATTTTGCTAGCTAAATATAGTTTCTAACTTATACCATAAGCTATTTAAGTTGAACTATTTAGAAAGACTTGCTAGCTTTTTAAAAGTTAAAGCTGACTTAAAGCCTCAACAAACAGAATCTAAATCATGCAAGACCTCTGTACTTTTATACTCTTTTGAAATCATGATACGTGCACATGCAAAGAGATGATTTATCTATTATGTCAGAAAATTACAAGGGTTTAATACAAGACGACGAAGTCTCGTAGAATTTTCTTTCGAGCAAGAGTTCACTGTTGTGAGGTGGTCCAAGACTCCAAGCGTCTTGGCACCCAGGCAGTATAGCATCATAGTCTTGCTAGTCACTACATGCCTACATACTACCATACTAGTACGGCTCATTCGTGGATTGCTCTTATCCACAAGTATTAAGGTAGACAAACGGCAATGTGTGGCATATCCACATATTTGGAGATTAATTGGTCACGGCAAATACTCCTTATGTCACAAATAATTATCGTTTTGGATATAAATAAAGTTAAATTTTCTAAACTTTAATTGTTAATATCTTTTCAAATATTTAAATTGAATAAATGAAAATCATATGTGTAACTTTGCCTCGAAAAATACTTCCATAATATTATAATTTTATTGGTTTTTATAAATATATTATAATATAATTTAATGGACAAAGTTATGTTTTAGATACCTTATCAAATTTCAAAATAACAACTATTTGTGATCGAGAGAGAATGCAATATACTCCCTCCGCTTCATATAAACTTATCGGTTTGGGATACATGCAGTCAAACTTTTGAATCATTAGCTATCGATATCTTTTTAAATATTAGATTGGATACATGAAAATCGTATGTGTAGATTCATTTTAAAACATATTTTTGTAATATTTTAATTTTATTAGATTTTTAAATATATTACAATAGAAATTAGTAATCAAAGTAGAGTTTTAGAGACCATGTCGATTTCTAAAATGATAACTATTTGTGATGGAGAGAGTAAGTGTTAAGAAGGTTGTGGCAACTAACAGCTTGACAAATCTAATCTGAAAAAAGAGCTTGACAAACCCAGCATAATCACTCACCGTTCAATTAATGATCCGCCGGCTTCCATGGTACTCGTAACTAGAAAGAACTCGGGCTAAACCTAAATCCATCAAATAATTGGCATGTACTAGTATCGATCAACTTGGCATGTACTAGTTGTTAGAAATGAGGTCCAAGTGGCCCATTTATCTCTAATGCTAAAGCTACAAAGATTAGTACCATATCTTTAGTGAGAGAGAGAACACCAGCTTTAAAGGAGAGCTCCCACCATGCCTTGTAATGAGGCGATGGAGGGTGAGGAGCACGGCTAAAGTCACACGCCGCTGCTGCAGATTTCGCTAATTATCACGTATTTTTCCTCGTGACTTCCTCGGCCGACTACTTCCTCTACTACGGTCACATCGCTTCCTTTTCGTCATCAAGCCCATCGTAAGAATTCTCCTGTTTTTTCCTATGGATCGATCTACTTTACAGAAATATGTGGTGTCTTTTGTCTTGCCTGTTGTATGTAATCATTTTGGAAATTAGCTTAATATTCAAATCTAAAACAAAAATAATACCTAGTTTTCCAACAATCCAGAAACCTTATTGGTATTATTTTTGTGATTGTGATTCAAAGAATAGTCGGTGCAAGTGATGCCATGAAACCCGAGATTCAATGGTCGAACTTCAGAGGTGGCGCATAGAGCCAAATTTTGGCTCATGTGTCCGGGTATGTGGTGGGTGATTTTCCTCAATACCCCCTTACGGATGAGGAGAATGCGCGATATGAGAATGCGAATAACACCGCATTGGGCTGCATTCGACCATCTTGGCAACCGCTTATATGATGTGTATATGAGTTACACATCCGCCATCGAGTTGTGGTTGGCTCTTGAACAAAAATATGCAGAGTCCGGGCTGGTCATTGGTTAGATACGTCACGAGCAACTATTCGATTTTACTATGGATGAGTCTAAATCGATTGTTGCTCAAGCGCATGACTTTCACTTACTAGTGGAGTAGATTGCACATT
The DNA here is from genome assembly GCA_036346375.1 of Guadua angustifolia. Classification (NCBI taxonomy): domain Eukaryota; kingdom Viridiplantae; phylum Streptophyta; class Magnoliopsida; order Poales; family Poaceae; genus Guadua; species Guadua angustifolia. The sequence goes on from CM070517.1 coordinate 24,602,738, forward strand.
TGGGATGTGCTTTACCGCAAAATTTGTGGTCATGCATTGTGGCTAAACTTCCCCCATCTTGAAGGAATTTTGCCATCGGTGCAAAACACAAGAGGGAAGAGATTTCTATTGAAGATCTCATTGCTTCGCCTCGATGTGGAAGAAAAAGCCGAGCCAAAGATGCACCAAAAATTTCTTCTCAGAACCAAACAACGCAAATGTGATTGAGAAGAAGAGTGGCAACAACAACAAAGGCTTGAAACCAAACAAAAATACTAGCTTCAAGAAGAAGAAGTTTGAGAATAAAGATATGAAGAACATTACCTGCTTTTGTGTGCGAAAAAGATGGTCACATGGCTAAAGACCTGCTGCTTCCGCAAGAACAAAGCAAAATGAGCAAGGCAAGAAAATTGCCAACGTGACCATAAGTGAGGGAACTACTTCAGAGGGTATGGTAATTCTCCTTGTTTTTTCAAAGATGTCAATCCACCGATTGGTGGGTTGATACGGTGCAAATGTTCACATATGTTCGACATATCTCTATTTTCTTCTTACCAGACAAATAGGCTTCTCCGTCCTAATGGGGAACGGTCGATGCTTTTGTGCGTGGTGTTGGCATCGTAGAACCAAGCTCACTTCAGAAAGACTGTCCCGCTGAGAAACGTGGCAAAGATGTGCCAACAATAAATAAGAACCTTGTCAAGGGTTCCCTATTATGTCGAGATGGTTATAAGTCGTATTTGAGTCTAATAAAGTTGTAATGTCCAAGTTTGGAAACTTTGTTGGAAAAGGTTATGAGAGCGGAGGCCTATTCCGCTTAAGTGTATTAGAGTCTTATTTAAATTTAAATGTTGCTACTCAAGTTAATAATTGTGAATCCAATGTTTGCCATTCTCGTTTATGTCATATTGGTTATGATACCATTGCTCGAATGTCCAGATTTGAAATAATTCCAAAATGTGATATTGTCAAAGGATCAAAGTGTCAATCTTATGCGTAAGCAAAACAACCTCTAAACCCTTTAAGGGGTTAGAGGAAGAAAGGAATTTGGCACCATTAGATCTCATCCATTCGACTGTGTGAGATGAATGGATTGTTGACAAAAGGAGGCAAAAGATATTTTCTAACTTTCATAGACGATGCAACACGTTATTGTTATGTGTATTTGCTGAAAACAAAGGATGAAGTTTTAAACTACTTCAAAATTTATAAGGTCAAAGTTGAGAACCAACTAGAGAAGAAAATTAAAAGGCTAAGGTCTGACCGTGGAGGAGAGTATATCTCTCAGGAATTCTCCCAATATTGTGCTGAGCATGGTATAATCTATGAAGCGACACTACCATACTCATCTCAATCTAATGGGGTGGCTGAGAGGAAAAACCGGACACTAACAGACTTGGTGAATGCCATGTTGGAGAGTGCTGGTATGCCTAAGTCGTGGTGGGGGGAAGCTATCTTAACAGCAACCTTTGTCCTCAACAGAGTAATTACTAAAAGAAGTGAGATTACTCCGATGAGGGATGGAAGGAGAAAACCAAATGTCAATTTTCTCGCGAACATGGGGTGTTTGGCAAAAGTCAATATACCATTGCGAAAAAGAGAAAGCTTGGACCTAAAAACAGCTTGATTGCATTTTTCCGGGTTATGCACATAACAAGACGGCCTATAGATTTTTAGTAGTAAAATCAGATTCTCGAGATTATTGTTTACACAATAATGGAATCTAGAGATGCTTTTTTTTTGAGAATATTTATCCTATGAGAGTAGCAGGATTTAATGAAAATTCTAAAACTTCGATCTTCCATCTACTTCTAAATTACCAAATATTGTTGAACCAAATTTGTGATATCCCCGAGGAGGATAACAATATTGTCACAAATGAGGCTCTCAGAGCAAAAAGACAAAGGGTTGAGAAAACCTTTGGTGATGACTTTATTGTATACCTTGTAGATGATGTGCCAAAAACTCTTTCAGAGGCTTATGCATCACCTGATGCAGAGTATTGGAAAGAGGCTGTTCAGTAGCGAGATGGATTCCATCATGGCTAATGGAACATGGGAGATCGCCGAACTTCCTACTGGTGCAAACCAGCTTGGATGTAAGTGGATCTTTAAAAAGAAAATGAGGCCTCGATGGTACTGTTGATAAGTATAAGGCAAGACTTGTAGCCAAGGATTATACCTAGAAAGAAGGAGAGGATTATTTTGATACTTATTCTCCTGTTGCCAGATTAACCACCATTAGAGTGCTCATTGCATTAGCAGCTTCCTATGGTCTATACATCCATCAAATGGATGTAAAGACACTTTTTTCATCGGAGAGTTGGAGGAAGAAATCTATATGGAGCAACCAGATGGTTATGCGACATCGACAGAAAATAAAGTGTGCAAATTATTAAAATCCTTGTATGGTTTAAAGCAAGCACCAAAACAATGGCACGAAAAGTTTGATAAAACTTTGACATCTCGCTGGTTTTGTCTGTGAATGAGGCGATAAATGTGTTTATTATCGCTATGGTGGGGGTCAAGGAGTAATCTTGTGTTTGTATGTTGATGACATACTTATATTTGGGACCAACATCAGTATCATTGACAAGGTCAAGTCTTTCTTATCTAGTTGTTTTGATATGAAAGACATGGGTGAGACAGATGTAATTCTAAATATTAAATTGATCGTAACCGAGAATGGGATTACTTTGAGTCACCCATTATGCGAAAAATTATTGAGCCGCTTCGCTTTGAGAATCGCAAAATAGCCCCAACTCCCTATGATGCAAGTGTAAAACTGCAAAAATAATGAATTAGGGAAAGATCAATTAAGATATTCACAAATAATTGGGTCCCTTATGTATTTAGTCTGGTGTAACGAGACTCGACATCTCATTTGCTATGTGCAAATTAAGCCGTTTACATCGAATCCGGAGATGATCATTGGGAGGCTCTTGAGAGAGTGTTATGCTATCCGAGAGGTACAACCTCTTATGGAATTCACTATACCGATACCTCCAAAGATTAGAAGGGTATAGTGATTCAAATTGGATCTCTGCGTATGAGATCAAAGCTACTAGTGGTTATGTGTTTACATTAGCGGTGTCATAGCTTTCATGGAGGTCATGTAAATGACTATATTGACGCGGTCAACCATGGAAGCCGAGCTTGTAGCACTAGACACGCCCATCGTTGAAGCCGAATGGCTAAGAGAGATTCTTGGACTTGCCATTGGTTGAGAAACCAATCCCCATGATCCTAATGTATCGCGATAACCAAACAAGGTTGATCAAGGTTATGAGTGCTAAGGATAACATGAAGTCCTCCGCATATGTGAAGCGAGGTTTAAATCACGTAAAGTTGAGATGCTCCGAGTGATAGTCAGTAATTATATACGCACCGAGAAAAATCGCGCATCTTTTACAAAGGGGCTAACAAGAAATGCGATTTCTATTGCATCGAAGGACATGGGAATGAGGCCTGCTTGAGTTACTTCACAATTGTAACCCATCCTTTGATCGGAGATCCCGTGAATTAGGTAATGGGAAAAACAATTTGTGGTTGTAACAAGAGAGTACACTAAATCTACCCATGTTCTAAGTACTCTCAACTGTATGGAAGGCTAGTTTAAAACCTTAATGTATTCTAGTATCCTAATGAGAGGAAAATGTATCAGCCTACAGGATACCTAAAATGAATACACCTACTTGAGCTTAACTGTGAGGTCGCAGTTCACGAGAAAGGGGCAATCTCTAGAAAGCTCATGAGAAGATTAGGGAGCATGACCATATAACGCTCCGTTTAGGCGAAGTTCATTTGGCAGCCTAGTATCAGTTAAGATTTCAAGTGAAATCTAACCACACAAAGCTGTGAATTTAAGGCTTAGTCCATTCATTAGCTGTGGGAGGATGGATCTCGTTATTCTAGTGAAAGTTCAACCCGTATGGGACTTACAATCAAACACCGATATATTAAACAAAGATTCAACACGGATGATCAAACTTTTGAGTCTTTGTCTGCTTGACATTGGTGGGGATTGTTAGAAATGAGGCCCAAGTGGCCCATTTATCTCTAATGCCAAAGCTACAAAGATTAGTACCATATTGCTAGTTGAGAGAGAGAACACCGCTTTAAAGGGAGAGCCCCACCATGCCTTGTAATGAGGTGTATGGAGGGTGAGGAGCACAAATAAAGTCACACGCACGCTGCTGCTGTAGATTTCGCGATTATCACAGATTTCGTGGTTTTCCCCGCGACTTCAGATCGACGCCGCGCGTCGTGGATTAAATTCGCACGCTTAAACCCTTTAATCTTCGATTTCTACATTACAGGTCATTAACTAAGCATTCAAACAGCAGAATGGCGCTGGCTTAATAGAAACGGCCGCTTGAATGCCCTACGCCATTAGCGTGATATGAGGTCAGAACGGTCAATTTATTGACCGCATCGTGCAAGGCTATAAATTCGAGACGCCCGCACAAATTGAGCTTTTGGCTTTTGCGCCGCTGCTCATCCACCGTGACTTGTGTTGCGCTCTTCGCGGCCGCGCTTGTTCTTCATCGACCTTCCTCTCGGCGGCACCGCGAGGCAAGGAGAGCGGATCTTCAACCATCGCCATCGCGGGCAGCGCGAATCGCGACCGCCGAGCTCTTCATCTTGCGATCCACGACGCCGACTACTTCTCGGCCGACTACTTCTCTACTACGGCCGCTATCAACCTTCCTTTTCGCCATCAAGCCCATCGTAAGAATTCTCTGTTTTTTCACGTGGATCGATCTACTTTACGTAAATATGTGGTGTCTTTTGTCTTGTCTCATTGTATGTAATCATTTTGAAAATTAGCTTAATATTCAAATCTAAAACAAAAAAAATACCTAGTTTTCCAACACTAGTATCGATCAACTTGGCATGTAACTGAAGAAAAGCAAGACGCCTTCAACAACTCTCACCGCACCGCAAAACCTAAATCCATCAAATAACTGGCATGTACTAGTATCGATCAACTTGTAACAAGATCAACGCGAGTTCACCAATCGATTCAACGAAACTAACCAAACACCGACGATCCAAGAACCGAACCACTCTCCTCCAAGAACCCTAAGGCTTACCAAGTCGATCGATGGTCTAGCGCGATGACGCTATCCTCTAGTCGAAGCCAACGATCCTCGCCATTGTCGTCCACGCGCTCCGCGCCGCCGCCGCCGCCGTACCCGTCGTCGGTCCCCCGCCCGGCGCCGCGGCCTTGCCGCACTTGTTCATGGAGGCTGAGGCGGCGCCGCTGCACTGGCTATTGCCGTAGCCGTCGGCATGCTCGGCGGCCGTATCGGCGGCAAGGGTATCGTACGCGTCATTCTTGACGATGACGATCTCCTCAAGCTGGATGCGCATGTACTCCTCGTCCCCCTCCTCCTCATTCCCCTCCACCTCCTCCAAGGCAGCGGCGGGCGCAGGAGCAGAACGGCGGCCGGCGACCATGGCGGCGAACCTCTCCATGCCAAGAACTCTCTCGCGATCGATCAATCGTCTGCAATGCCGCGAGAAGACTCTCTTTTTGGAAAGCGCAGACCGCAGAGACCTTGTTGGGGCTGGTAGGTGGTTGGTGATGGCGTGGTTGCTCCGCGCCGCGCTGATCCGAGACCCGCATATATAGCGGAGGACGGGATTTTGTCCGTGCCCGAGCCGGCGTAACCGGACGCGCGACGGAAAGCGCCGTATTGAACTTTTCGGCCTGGGATGGATAAGACACGAGTAAACGGGCAATTCGGGAATCGATTTGAGTAAGCTTCGGCCTATTTGACCCTCTCTGTACCATTTTTTTAAAGAAATTTTACGATAGATAATATAAAAAGTAAATAGTGGTAGTAGAAATTAGATATAACTGTACGTTTCTTAGAAGTATTATGAACTTTGGCCTCATCCATCTTGGCCGTCTACTTCTCAACGGTGAAAAGCAGTGAGCCGCTTGAGTTGGTCGGGTGTGTCGGCGCTTAGAATACAACCTGGTTCATTGCCTCCTGCTCCTTCCTTCTTCTTCGTCGTCTAGGCAACAACACCAACAGCAACCGTAAAGCAAGAATAAAAAACTCCTCAAATCCTTCAAATCAACCTCAAAAATCAAAAGCCAAACAATGCATGTTATATCAACGCGTTCGCAAGCATGCACACAACCCATTTTTGCAATCAAACTCCACATGCATGGCCGTTTGAGTGATTTTGAGTGGATGGAGAGAGGGGTCAGGCGGTGCTGTTGACTGAGAAGAGAAGGACAAGAAGGGAGGGAGGAAGTCAGTAGGAGGGCAGCCAAGGAGCGACAACAGCATGGCCAAGGCGTGGCTCAGCGTGGAAGCCCCGGTACGGTGAGGCCAGACACGGCATGTAGCGACGGTGTGCAGTGCCAATAGCGTGTCCCGACGCGTAGGAGATGACGGGCAAGGCGACGTTGGTGCGGTGGCGCAATGGGGCCGAGGCCGTGTTGAGGCCAAGGTGTAGTGGGCAGTGGCGTGCGCAAACGGGAGCAAGGCACCATGGCCTGGAAGTGAGGAAGAGAAGGGAGAGCTTGGTGCCTGAAGCGCGTAGAGAGCAGTAGCCCAATTAGGAGGTAGCGTGCGGTGCGACCAATGGCGCCTGGGTGTGTGTGAGGTGAGGCGACACGGCACGCAGCGCGTGGTGGCGCAGTGCTGCCACGAGCTGTCTGACGGTGGGGGATAATTATACTACTATCATTTATTCGATTTCTACTACTAATACTACCATAAAAAGTATAACTAAATACTAATTAATCTGATCCGTTAGATCAAATAGAATGTATAACTAATATTCAATATTATGTACCGTAAAAGAAGTCTTTTTTAGCCCTCTTTTATATGAAATTGCAAATCTAGTTCCTTTCTCAACCACGATAACACTAACAGATGACATGTATCACCTATCAAAATAAAATCATGGCTCGGCAACATAGGGGTATCGCAGTATCTAAGCTTGACAGGTACCTGACGTGGTACCTAAGCCCAAGAAAAAAGAGAGATGTGATACCAATGACCCATTATGGTAGAGAAGCGTGATAGGTGATATATATCGCTTGTCGGTGTTTTTACGGTCTAGAAAGGGGCTAGATTTACAACTATATTCCAAAGGTGATCAAAAACGAAAAAAAAGATGTGCAAGAGCCAAATACACGTAGGCTTCCGATTTGAGCTTATCCCCTCCTCTCTCTCTCTTTTTAAAAGCAGCTAAGCTGTGATTATATTAAGAAAGAGAGAAAATGTACATTGTTTCTAGAGATTATAAGGTGCAGGAGACTACACTCAATGAAATCTGGGGGGTTGGGGCGCCAGAAAAGAAGCGCCATTCTCTCTTTTATTCACTTTTCCTTAAGATTTTGTCATCTTTCTGATAAGACCTATGTAAAACTATATAATTATAGTTACAACTATTGTTACAGTACGCACAAATGCGATAACATGGAACACTTCAAAACTGCCAAGGAATTTGCAGGTTTCAAATGGGGCCATTTTATTTCTAAGCTCATAGGAGTAACCTAGAATTTCATACAATTCTAGCAGTGTCATACTGTCATCTCAGGACAAAGAGAAAATCTGCACAATAATAACACAGACTCGCCGTAAGAATGCTAGTCAGTGATCACTTTCTCGTTCCATCGATTATTTACGCCAGGACAAATTTCTCAGGCATATTTGCAACACAAGACCCCTCTCTTTCCAGAGAACTTCTGAGAAGTAATTCTAGCACCACAGAAATTCTCCTTTCTGCGTATCATGTGCAGACCATCGAAGCCAAGCATGCCTAGTGCAACGAAAAGTTACTAAAAATTCTGTACAATTATCATCATGTTCATCTTCTTCTTCTTCTTTGAGTAAAACCGCCAAGATTAAATTCAAGACCAAACAAAGATTGCACTTGCAATCTGCACCCCAATCTCAAAACCCATGTGTGTCATCTGCTCAGATCTTCATGTTGGCGTACATGATGAGCTGGAGCTCCTTGACGCAGTCCTGCATCGACGGCCGGCCGGCGCTCTCGAAGCAGACGCACCGCGCGGCGAGGCCGGCGAACATGGACACCGAGTCCACCGTGTACGACCCCTTGGCCATCTCCCGGTCCACCACCTTGCGCAGCTTCTTCTGGTCCCCCACGATCTGGTGTATCTGAACTCCGCATGCATGTAAATCGTCAGTAACTTTCAGTTTCGGTCACTACTATGATCGATCGATCAAAGAACAGCGCAAACCTTGACGATGAGGTTCTGGTCCTGAGGCCCTTGGCTCAGATCGATGGCGCGGCGGCCGGTGAGCAACTCGAGGAGGACGACGCCGAAGGCGTACACGTCGCTCTGCAGGGAGAGCTTCCCCGTCTGCAAAATGCAACCAGAATCAGCATTGGCAACACGTCAACACCTACATTTGCATCGAAAATATCTGAACTGAATGCGGTGCAAGATCGTGTGTCGTCGTACCAACGCGTATTCCGGATCAAAGTAGCCGAACGTGCCCAGCACCCTGGTGGTCGCGTACAGGTCCAGGTCCTGTGGCATCAGCTTGGCGAGGCCGAAGTCTGAAATCTGACAAGTTTTCGGCATGCAACGTTCGATGTTCGATCAGGCAATGCAATGAGGTGATCACATTTTATCAGGTTGTGAATCTGAGCTACCTTTGCCTCGAAGTGTTCGGTGAGGAGAATGTTGCTGGACTTGAAGTCCCGGTGCACGACGGGGACGCCGACGGCCGTGTTCGAGTGCAGGTAGGCCAGCCCCCTTGCCGCGCCGAGCGCGATCCTCAGCCGTAGCGGCCAGTCCATCCTGACCTCGCCGATGCCTGCAAAATGGCGGATCGGCAGCTCTGAAGATCACACTCATGTATATGATAGCACAATGAAATCAAGAAGATTTTGCTTGATGGCGATCTTACCATTGAGGATATCTTGAAGGTTCCCTTTGGGCATGAACTCGTAGACCACAAACCGATGTTTCCCGTCGGCGCAGTATCCGATCAGCGTGACCAGGTTGTGGTGGTCTAATCTGCTCAGGATGTCGATCTCGACCCGGAACTCGCGCTCCCCGTCGGCTTGCTTCGAGGTAGGCAGGTCCATCTTCTTGATGGCAACAATCTTCACGTTGAGTAGAATCATTCTAAGGTTAAAAACATGTTCTGAAGCAATGTAACTGAAGAAGTGCTGAAACTACTGAAGGTTGTCACAAATTCACGAGTGGCAGAATACATATCAGTACTATACTAATGCTCAGAGGTTCAGTTTCAAGATATATCATGAGAATTCATTGATGTTTGATCATATTTGACTGGTGGTTGGCAGTTGGCACATGCTTTTCTTGAGAAGGATGTCAAGAGAAAATGTCACACCACTCTGATCTTGGCTGTCTGCTGGACTTATCACTTACAAGTCAGGTGTGTGTCACCTACAAAATTTAATAATGGGCCAAATACATGGAACCAAAAGGAGGAGTTTTCTTCCAAACTGAATCATTGGTGCTAATAATTTGAAAAACACTGCACGCACAAGCTTAATGACAAGAACAGCATCGTCTTCTAGGCATAAGCAAACATCTTAGCATGCATCTGAAACTCTAAACATCAGGTTGCGAGGACGAAAGAAAAGAGACGGAATTGCCGAAAATTCAGTACCTGCCCATCTTTCAGCACGCCCCTGTAGACCCGGCCGAAGCCGCCCTTGCCGATGATGTTCCTGTCGCTGAACAGGTTGGTCGCCTCCTCCATCTCCTTGAAGGTGAACACCATAGAGCAGTTGCGCTTCTTCGGCGGCGGGCTCTGCTCGTCATACGCCACAGCTCAGCCGGCTTGTACACCCCTGCAAAATGAGAGTTCAGATGAACAATCAAAATGAGAGGCATCGACTGATCAAGTGACAAAATCCATGCATACTTGCAGCCTTGCACTGAAGAAAAGTTAAAGAGTGACAAAGTGAGAGAATCCATACATGTATAGCAGAAAATAAAGGGCTATACTCACATGGATTCAGTTGATCGAGTGATTTGCTTCTCCTCCTCTTGTTCCATGATGAAACTATGTTGAACATCTTTGGCTCCTGGAATTACCGGCTGAAGCTTTCCGACCTTCGTCGTCGTCTGGAGATCCTTGCGTCAAAACTTTTTCTAAAAGGATCTAATTCCAATATACCTTTCCTCGATCAAGAACTGGGAAATATTCCTTGCTCCAGTCCAAGGCACACGGGCCCCTACACTTTATGGGAAAGGCACATGTGCTGTAAGAATGGCTGCCACTGCAAGTATCAGACAGACAATGCAACATAGAGAGAGCCTCGCATCAAAATATTCAGTGCTCATAGTCGTAGCAACATTCCTCTCCTCAAACACAAGCATATGCATGATGAACAATTAACCACACACACAAGCTAAGCTGACCTGAATTGATCGAGAAGGTGGTTTCGTCGGACGCTGAGCTGGACTATGAACAGAACAGAAGAATGAGAGGACAACAAGACAAGGAGTGCAGTACAGGCGTGCTTGCAGCAACGGTTCAGAGAAAAAAAACCGTGATGGTCTCTTGGGAGCTACGTACGACGAGACGCGCCACCTAAATCTAGCATTGGCAAAGAAGTAAAGGCATTGCGTTAGCTAGCACAAGCGTATGGAGGAGGGTGGTACCTATGGATCAAGAAATGCCCAAATGGACGATGGCTTGATGCAGCACATATGATCAGATGACCGGCGCAAGCTTTGAGACAAACTTCCGAGAAATTAAATGAAGTTGGAAGGGAGCAAGAATTCGATCGATCTGTTTCTTGTTTTCGACAGGGGAATTGGGAGCGAGGGGTTTGATTGGTGCATTGCAAAAGGAAGAAAAAATGAGCTGAATTTTGGACGGTGAGTGATTGCGACATTGGGAGGAAGAAATGGATGGCCTGATGGCGACTAAGGACTGATGAGGAGCGGTGGTAGAGGTGGTGGTGGTTGTAACGTAGCCGTTATCAAGAAGCTTTCAGGCTCCAGTGATTCGTCCTAATCTTTCTTCTGAACTACTAAAAAATCTCCAAATAATTTAACAATTCAGTCGGACATCTTCCTGATTTCAGTCCAGCCACGACTTTTGAATCACAGATATCCATCAGCCAATCAAAGAACAGGTGATTTGTCAGTTGGCATCACCGGCAACTTCAGGAGCAAGAATTAAGCCTAGCTAGTAGCTAGGCAGGAGAAAGCATTGTGCAATCTGGTCAAGATGCAAGAAATTACTAACAAATATATACTTTTGAGTTTTGGTGAAAGGGAAAAGTTAATCTAATCTGGGAAGAACGATTTTGACGCGGTGAAACGACGGTTCGGGAGAAGTAAGTGTGCTTCTTAAGCATTTTCTTGCTCAATTTGCTGATGGCAACGTGTTGTGGGGTGTCGAGTTGTAGGTGAGGTTGGTGGTTGCAGGCTTCAGGAACAAATGACCGAACTCGCCACTAGTTAAGAACTTGAGATTGGGGATTTCCCTTTATGGTCAGTGCGGCACGCCCAGGTTCCGCGGATTCAGATTCGAGAACTTCTGGATCAAAATGCCCAACTTCACGCAGGTCGTTCAGCAGGCGTGGGATGGGCCGGTCCAGGCGCAGGATGCGTTGCGCAGGTGGCATACGAAGCTATCAAGAACGGCCAAGGCTCTCAGGTCGTGGAGTCGTCTTCTGTTGGGGGACATAACCATGCAGTTCCATATTGCCGCGGAGATTATTTTTCAGCTTGACAGGGCGGAGGAAAATCGCGTTCTTTCCGCAGCCGAGAGGGAGTTCCGGGCCAAAGCCCGACACAGGTTGTTGGGCCTCGCGGCCATCAAGCGAAGTCGCCTCAGACAAAGGTCCAGGATGATGCATATCAAGGAGGGAGATGCTAACTCAAAATTCTTCCACATCAAGGCAAACGCCCGTAAGAGAAAAAATCACATTCAGCAGATCGCCTCCGACAGGGGACTTTTGCAGAGTTTTCCCGACAAACAGGATGAGCTCTGCAGGCATTTCTTTCTCCAGTTAGGTACGAAGAGGACACGCACGCACCGTTTCAACTGGGCGGCGCTTGGCGTGAACCGGCACGACTTGCACGCTCTCGAAGCGCCTTTTCACATGGATGAGGTTGAGGAGGTTGTTTTTTCCATGCCAACTGAAAAGGCCCCAGGACCGGACGGGTTCATGTGTCTCTTTACAGAAATGTTGGGACATTATAAAGTGGATCTCATGCGGTGTTTTCCAAAGTGCATGGCTTGAATGGCCGCCAGGAGGCTCCTCAATCCAAAGAAACATTGTTCTCTTGCCTAAGAGACAGGAGGCTACGCACATTGCGCACTTCGCACCCATCGCCTAATCCACAAAGACAGAAAGATATTTTCCAAGGTTCAAGGCCCGTGTTGGCGCTTTTCTCCAAAGTCTGTGCCGCATTGTCAGAGTGCTTTTGTCAAAAAAAGGGCCATTCACGACAATTTCCTGTTCGCACGAAATTTGGCGACTCAACTGCACAAGAAACGGATACCCTCTTTGTTCCTGAAACTGGACATTGCGAAGGCTTTCGACTCGGTCAGCTGGGAATTCCTCCTAGACTTACTTGAGCATCTCGGCTTCGGGCCGCGTTGGAGGGAGTGGGTGTCCATGATCCTGGCTTCCTCTTCTTCAAGGATTCTGCTCAACGGTATCCCAGGTCCATCGATCCAACACAGGAGGGGGCTGAGACAGGGCGACCCTTTATCCCCCATGCTCTTTATCCTAGCAATGGACCCTCTCCAACAGTTAATTGCTAGGGCGTCGGATGCGTCCATCATTTCTTCCATCCCGGTTAGATGGGCCTCAACAAGGGTTTCTCTTTATGCGGATGACGTCGCTATCTTTATGCGACCGGTCAGTGAGGAGCTCAAAGCTATCCACGAGATCCTTATATTTTTTGGGGGAGCCACAGGTCTGCACACGAATATCCAGAAAAGCGAGATCTACCCAATCAGGTGTGATGGGATCGACATGGCAACAATTTTGCACGATTTCCCTGCCAGGTTGTGCTCTTTCCCGTGCAGGTATCTAGGCCTCCCCCTCCGTCCCACCCGGCTTAAAAGGGCCGATTTTCAGCCGCTTATTGACAAGGCTCGTGGCCGTCTGGCAGGTTGGAAAGGGAGGTTGTTGTCCAGGGCAGGTCGGCTGATTCTAATAAATTCGGTTCTCACCTCGGGCGGTATACCATCTAACGGTCCTCCCTTTCGGTGCTTGGATCATTAAAAGTTTGGACAAGCTGCGCCACAGTTTCTTGTGGAAAGGCGACCAGGAATGCAGTGGGGGGCACTGTCTGGTTAATTGGAAAAGGGTTTGCCGCCCAAAAAATCTAGGGGGATTGGGCATAAAAGATATTGACTGTTTTGGCCGTGCTCTTCGGCTTCGATGGCTATGGCTTGCATCCACAGGCCATTGCAAACCGTGGTCCGGATCCGCGCTTCCATGTGACGCAACAGATCGTGCCTTGTTTAACGCAGGTACCGACATTTCTATAGGGGACGGCACAACTGTTCATTTTTGGGAATCTAAATGGCTTCAGGGACGATCACCAGCGGACATAGCACCATCATGTTACAGATTAATCAGGAGAAGGTCGGGAACGGTGAAGGAGTTGTTATCGCACGCCGCTTGGAGCCGCCCTTTGCGCCGGATCACAAGTGCGAGGCAACTGCAGGAGTTCTTCATGCTTTGGCTTGCTCTTCAGCAGGTGCAGTTACAGCCGCACGTCCAGGATTGCGTCACTTGGAAATGGGCGCCAACAGGGGAGTATTCCGCAGGGTCGGCTTACAAGGCGCAATTCGTCGGATCCACCGCCGAACACTCTTATAGGATGATTTGGCGGTCGGCGGAAGGAAAATGCGTGTTTTTCGTGGCTCTTTGTGCAAGATAGATTCTCACCGCGACGTGCTCGCGAGAGAGGGTGGCTGCATTTCACCGCTTATGCCTTTGCGGCACGGCCTTAAACTTCCAACCATTTCTCGTTGCTCTGTTCATTCGCGAGATGTAGTATGGCGGTGCTAACGAACATCCACGCTGGGTCAGTTGTCTGAAGCCCGTCGCACCGATCGATAACGCATTTGGTGGACAAGCACTCGACGACAAATTCCACGACAGACAGCGGAAGATTTTCGATGGGATCATTACTTACGCCTATGGAACATTTGGAAAGAGAGAAATAACAGATCTTTGAGAATTCCTCTGAACGGTACAACAAGTGGCCGACAACGTCGCCACAGACATTCGCAGCGCCGATGGCCTTCGGATGGCCTAGTGCCTCCTAGGAATTTCGTTTTGCTTAGGTGTTCCTTGTTTGCGCCCGGGTTTTGTAGGGGGTCTCTGTCTGGATTGTATCTTTCCTCTCTCTCTCTCTCTCTCTACCTTCCTTCTGCTCGAAACAATCCTCCGATCTGTAACAATCGTAATGTCAGGTGTTTTCCTATCTTAATGCATTTGGCGTAGCTCCCGCCTTTTCTTCAAAAAAAAAAAAAGATTGGGGATTTCACACTTGCCCAAAAGAATCAAATTTGCCCCATGTTGGATTCAGTTTGTGGCTTGAGAAGAAAATCCAATTAGGGTGTTGGACTAGGTCAGGCTAGCTAATTAATCTGGTTTAGTTGTGATTTTCATAGAAAGATAATAGAATCAGCACATTCTGGTAGCTCTTACTGATACATAGGCCCCATTCGTTACAGCTTATGCACAGCTTTTGCTTAAAAGAAAGTTATTGTCGCATTTAACGGAAGATTCTAGACAGCTTCTCCTACAATCAGAATCTAATTTGTACATATAATCAAAAGCTGTCATCCAATTGATTCTGCGGATTCTGACTCAGATTCTGCGAGTGCCACCTCCCACGAGTCATCGCAGGCACAAGAGCTTTTGCCATCGTCCCTAGGCTCCTCCACCACCCTTATCCGCTCATCTGTCACCGACGCCGATCAACAATCAGCATAGATAATCAGGTTTGCCGAACGACCAGATTCTCCAGTCAGCAGATTCTTTAGACAGCCACTTCTCTAGACAGCTGACTATAATCCAGAATTTGCACAATCAGAAGCTGTCCCGAAGAAGGCCATAGAACGCAGTAAGCACGCGAATCGCATACACGCACACACGGGCGTACGCACCTGGTAAAGCATGGCACACGCGCGCGTTCATCTGAGTTGTTGGCGCGCCATGATCGGCAACGCAAAAGAAGAGACAGTTTTTAGGATGTCAGTGAATGCATCCCGGCCAGTACATGCAGCACAATATGAGTTCCCTCCATTAATTTCTTGATTGACATGCATGGTTTATATATAATTCGGTCAGCAGGTAGCTACGTTGCAAATATATATATATTTGAAATACGCAGGAGAGCTGCGTAAATTCCATTGATAGAAGTAGAAATAGCTGATACAGAGAGTGATCATCGGGCAGGTTCCATGCCACCAGGATTAGCTGTCCCTACGACGACAGGACTGAAGATTGAAGAACCGAGCATAGAGCAAAGAAAGGACCTTGTGTAGCTAGCTAGTCAGGACCTGCTGGAAGCTTGTGAGGCACCTTGCTCCAGCCATCTCCCATTGCAGCGTTCCGACGAAGCTCCAGTTGACGTGAGTCATCCCGTTTAAGTTCTGCGGCAGGGATCCACCAGTCCCGAAGGTGAATCTTGCCTTTCCAGACTAGTTTGTTTGTTCATTTGATTTTTTTTTTGGGTTTGGTTTCTATAGTCTATACCAGGTTTCCTGCATGTATGAACAATTTGATACGAACTCTTTCCTGGCAAGGCTGCTAGGTGTGTGTTGGGTGACTCACATGTAAAACACGCGACATATACGGTCGATCGATTCAACTGCTTGCGTCGCTGTGGGCTCATGGCGACACGAATGGGGCGGCCGCACCCGACGCTAGAGCTGGTCACCGCACCTCGAACGAAGTCCGCGGGTGGACCTGAATTAAAATGTATTGTAATGGCAATTATATGTTATTGCTTATAGATTGAGTTCTTAAAACTTCTGATAGTTTAAAAAAGTAAATAAAAAGAAATCCGTCTGTGGTGTCAAACGTGACCTTTTACACGCACAAGAGTATGAAGGCTGTCATTGAACGAAATAAGAATTATAAGAGGAAATAGAAAAATAAAGCATGCATCTATAGGAATAAAATGCTACCAAAAGAGAAACAAACGGGAAGACGAAGAAAGAAGGAAAACGCACATTGTGATTGATGGTACGAAAATGAATTGGGCAAAAATTCTCACAAAAAATAAAACATCTAGTATTTAATCTGGTGGACCTAACTAAGTTGAACTATAACAGCCATTTGATATTATTATTTAAAGAAAAACAACTAACTGTCTATCTAGCGGATCAGAATTATAACGGCTTAGATTAAAAGAGCATGCTAATACAATAAAAAAAATAATAGACATTTGAAATAAATAATAAAAAGAAATTAGCAATTTAATTTTCATATGAACTGAATATTAAAACCCGTACATAGCTGAAATTCGGAATAAAAATTAGCACCTGGATTTGTATATCAAATCTAACCTAAAACTGATGTTCAAAATAAATAAATAATAACAATAAGATTAACGGTTTACATTAGAAGAAAGAGTCCATTCTAAATACAATAAAAATAACAGTAAATTTAGAATAAAAAATAAAAGGATATCGGCCACTTAACTTTCATATGAACTCTAAATTAAAACTTATACATAACTAAAATTTAGAACAAAACTTAGCAATTGAATTTGTATATGAATTCTAACCTAAAATTGATATACTAAATTAAATAACAAGTAACAATGAAAATTAACATAAATTCAGAATAAAAATAAAAGGAACTTAGCCATTTGATTTTTCACGTGAACTCTAAATTTAAAACTTGTACATGGTTGAAATTTGAAATAAAAATTATATGAGAATTAGCAGTTGGATTAAAATGCTATTAGTTGTGCCTTTAGTATTCTTAATTTTTTATGCAATGATAGGCGATAAGAAAAATTATTGCCATAGAAAATAGTATCTTTTAGATTGATCTAGATTTTAGTGTACAGTTAGGAGGAGCACGTTATAGGAAAAAACATACGACCCTTAATTTATCACATTCTAGCTATGACTAACAAATTTATGTTTAGTTTTTGAGAGGCAAAGCAAGAGATAAAATTAAAGCTATAGTATGGAATTGAACTAGAAGAGAGAAGAATACATGTTAAGAACATTGTCTCAATCAGATCATGCATCAAAGATCAAAGTCCGAAAGACTAACAATAAATTTACATGGCATCTACATTCAAACATGAGGAGATACCTTTAAAGTCTAAGAATTAACTAAAAGGAAGTAATGTATCTAGCTGTGCAATTGCACGGGCTATTTTGCTAGTTTTAAGAAAATAGGCAATGCTAATATACTTAGTCAGACTTTAAAGCATAAGTAGATATCGAAATAACACAATAGCTATGATATTGATTTCTTTACACTATTGCTGTACTCCCTCCGGTTCAAAAAAACTTGTTGGTTTGGGATACATACGGTCAAACTTTTAAAATTTTAGCTATATCTTCTTAAACATTTAGATTGAATGCATAAAAATTTTATGTGTAGATTCATCTCGAAATGCACTTTCATAATATTATAATTTTATTAGATTTCAAAAATATATTATAATAGAAATTAGTGGTGAAAGTTGAGTTTTGGAGACTGTGTCAATGTTCAAAATGACAACTATTTGTGATGAGAGGGAGTGACAGAAGAGTTATATATTAAAAATGTGAATATGCAAGCCAAACTACATATCTTTAATTTAAAGAAGAAAACCGGTCGGGACTTGAACCCAACACCTCAACAACCACATCATTGTGTTTTATCACTAAGGCACATGAGTGTTCACTTACAAGAGTATTATAAAACGCAAAGGAAACAATTTGATGAATTATCCAAACTTGACTAGCTAGTTGCGTGTTGTAAGTTTATATTGTATTTCCATAAAAACAAATACTATTTCCTAAAATAACGACGTCACTAGCGACATGCTAGGAATCGGTGGGAAGTTCAAAAGAACTAGGTAGAAAAGCGCGCTACGCTGCGCCGGTTGAATTTCGATAGCATGCGCTCGGAAAAATAATTTTTTTTTATTTTCGCAAAACCACCAACCGGTCAAAAATAGTCCAGAGGAAAAAGGGAAAAAATTATCAGAGATGACAACATTTTTTGTCGAGCCTAATACTCTACGTGTTCACTGAGTAATAATACATGTTCGCAAAACCACCCACCGGTGAAAAATAGCCTAGAGGAAAAAGGGCGAAAAATCTTCGATGAATCTGTTTTTTTTTTGTGACCAAAACATGTTTTCCGGGTTTTTTGGGTGACGAAAACAATTTTTCCGAGTTTTTTTTGTTGCGTTTGTTAAAAAAAAGGTCGTTAGGACGCGCCGGTGAATCCACGGGTCGCTATAAATCTTCGGACGAATCTACATTTTTAAAAAAAGACCATGATTATGACCCGCTGGCAAATCCATAAGTTGATATAAACCTTCGATGAATCCGTGTTTTTTTGTGACGAAAAACATTGTTTTCGCTTTTTTAGCCGAAAACATTTTTTTCGGTTTTTTGTTGCGTTTGTTAGAAAAAATGGGTCGTTAGGACCCACCGGCGATCCGCGGACGAAAACATTGTTTCCGTTTTTGAGTGTTGAAAATATTTTTCCGGTTTTTGTTGCGCTTGCTAAAAAAATGGGTCGTTAGGACCCACCGCGAATCCACTCGTCACTATAAATCATGACGAATCTACATTTTTTAAAAACCCCGCTGATTACGACCGTTGGCAAATCCATAAGTTGCTATAAACTGATGAATCTGCTTTTTTGGTGACGAAAACATTTTTTCCGGTTTTTCGTGGCGAAAACATTTTTCCGGAAAACGGAGAAAGGATCTCGAACGTAAGAAACAGGACTCGGTTGTTATTTTTTGGACCTGTTCGCTATCCCGAAAAATTAGAAAAGGGCTTGTTCGCGATTTGAAACTAACGGAGGCTTTTTCCAGTAAATTACGGACCAGGACCTAAACGCGAAGGAAAAAAATATTCTCGCCTCACAAAAAATCGCGAAGGATCTATCCGTAATTTCGAAGAAACAGAGGGAGTTTTTTGCAAAACGGCGCGGTGACAGATGGCGCTCTAGTTGGCTGCCGATTCTTGCGCGTATAGGGGTTTTTATTGATTAATCCTGCATCGCGCAAAATTCTTGTAAAATCGTCAAAGGATGGTGGCTACAGACTAGCTCAATCAGCATGTTACACCATATCTTATGGCAAAAAGCTACTTTGTTTGATCCTTATTATAAGGGCGGAATCACTTCAATGTTGTAGGATCAATTGGCCCCAACTCTTTCGTCAAAGCCAAATACAAAGAAATAGCGAAAAAGTTTTCAACATAACACAACATTTAGGAGCACTGACCCCAAAGAAATAATAATAACATACTTTACTTCATAGGGTTTCAAGCTCCGTTAGAGTCGGTTTATTTAATGATTTTCAGGAGATTATGTGATCTTTTGGTTGCTAAGCTAAAGAAAACTATGACAATTAACAGCTCTGAAGATTCTAGAGTTGGCAAATTTGACACCACATGCACTGATACACGTTCCCTTTCCCCACGGACCCCAAAAAGCTCTCACCCTTGGATCTCAATCCAACGGTCGAAAGGCCCATCTCTGGTCAACCAAACAGCGATGGACACGTGGAAGTGGACACCCGACCGACTCCGCTCCGCTTACCGCAAACCTGCAAGCTCCATTTTTTTTCCTCCTCCCAGGCGACGCGAATGGAGAAGAGCTCTGGCGCCGCCGCCGGAGGCAGCGTGCCACCGCCGCATCTGGAGGAGTTCGTGTTCGAGGGAAAGAAGCCTGTCAAGAACCCCTTCGTACCCATAGGTACGCGGCTCTCCCTGCGCGCGCGCGCCGCCCGTGGCCCTCGCTTGTTTCTTGATTTCTTGGGGGGAACTGGTAGGATCGATCGCCTTGACGTTGATTTTGCCGGGTTGGTGGTGTCTTGGAAGATTCGGGTCGAATGGTTGGTTACTGGTGCTTAGGCAGTGGGGATTGTGTTGTTTTACCGATTTTAAGATGGTAATTCTTGGGATCTTTAGACGTGGAATTTTGAGTGGGAAATATAGAATTTTTTCCCCTGACGATCATATATATTTGCTAAGACTAGTATTAAGCAAAAGCGCTCGACCGATTAGCAGATGTAAAGAACTAAATTTGTCAAATCGTGTAAAATTTAATTATTGCTAACTCCCTGTGCTCATATGCGTACATAGATCATGATATCTAGGTGTTTTTCTTTTTGTCAATGTCTGACCTGTTGGCAAGCGTATCATTTCTTGCGCTGCATACATTGTTCTGCATATTCAGTGGAAACTGCTCTATTATGAATTGGTGAAAGTGAAAAACTTTTCTTTTAGTTGAGATGGTAATCCAAAGCCCGTTTTGTCGCCTTCTTGCATGCATAAGCAGCTTGAATATTTTGCTTCATCAGCTTTCAAACATAACTTTTTTCTTACTCAGCTCAGCATTGAATTTCGTTAGCATGAATTGGGTTGGATAGTTTGGATGAAGGGCAACGTTCCATTGATGTTTAGGATTCTCTCAAATATTTCGTGTGGAACATACTTAAAATATTTATGGATAATTGGATGCAGACTATAGAGTATTAGAGTCACATATCAGCGTACCAGAGAACTAAAAAGAAAGTTCTTGGGGGGCCTCTATGAATGACTGCTATTGGGACCATTGTAAACTCAGGTACAGAGTAGGATGATCATTTTTTTCATTCTATATGTGCGTTGTGTTCATTAACATCTGCTTTGTTCAATTTGAATCCGTTAAGCCATTAACTAGCTTCAAGGCACAGGGCAATTGCCCTGTTATGGGTAATTTACCTTTTTCTGCTCTAATGCTTTTGTTTCACTGAGGTAGGATTCTAGGGGAGGAAACAAGCTGAGCCCAAGAGAGCTATCTTAGGATCCACTTGACTCATTTGCAGAATTCATCTGAGTTGAGCCAGCTCACTTTGGAATTTGGATGTGTGCAAGAAAAACATGCTTAGCAGTTAGCACCGCACATGTCCAGGCAGCCCATGAGCTTGATTCTTAGAGGGTTCATATGTTTTTACTTCTTAATCTTATAGTCTGTGGTTACTTGGTACATTATTCACCGAGTTCTAGTTTCTGAAGCCATTTAAACTCAATAGTCATGATCTCATGGAGTTGGCTTCTCAAGTGTTTTTTTTTTCTGAACCAGGGGTGAAACAAGTTGGCTTCCCAAATAACTTACATTTAATGTTTTCAATATATGTAAAGTGGGCTAGCCACTTGCTAGGGTGCATGAGAAGAGAGGCAGTGGTGCGGTCATTGGACTATTTAGGGCATGTTTAGTTCTCTTTCCTTGACTAGCATTAGTGGGGTTTATCAAGGGAAATTAGAGGCTAGAGCTAAAGGTGCCTAAGGATGTCTATGAGGAACTTTAGCTGGTTTAAGGCACGTGCAGTGGGTATGCTTGGATCGGTGCTTATGGATAGGAAATAGAAGTTTAAGGAGTCCTATACATTAGAAAGGAGAACGTGCAGCACCTTGATTAGCACATATTTTCTCTCCATGAGTTCCACTGCGAGCATTCACTTTGAAGATGCCCTTATAGGTTGCAGGAGCCTAAGGATGACTTTCTTTTCTGGCTTGTATATGAAGCTTGAAGCTTCTTCTAGAGATGAATATTCTAGAACTTACAAGGTGATGTTTGTGAAATAATTTTGTTGCATTTGTCGCGGTTCTGCTTATTGGACATCTACTACCTTTTAAGTTACAAATTATAGTTAGGCCTAACGGTATTGATGTACATGATTAGTAGCAAGTCCTATGAAATTTCGGAACACTTCCAGTTTCGTCATGTCATGCTTTGTTCTATTTTCATTTAAACATTTCATAAACTTTTGCGTGTCATACTGCATTTTCTGGATCCTGCAATCATGTTGTTTTGGTATGTATGTACTGAGTGCACATTGTCAGTATTGGAATGAGCTATGAAGTTGCAGTATTTGGTATTGGTGGTATGTTGTTTTGCTGTTAACTAACTTTATCTATGGCAAAGCAAATGTAAACTTGACTGGGGATACTATTTTCAGTGTTAATTATCTATGGATAAATTCACCTTATTTCCTCACTAAAATTCCTCGATATGTAATACGATGTGTGTAATTCCAGGTGCATTGGTCACTGCGGGTGTTCTGACAGCCGGCCTGATCAGCTTCCGATATGGAAATTCTCAATTGGGTCAGAAACTGATGAGGGCCCGTGTGGTTGCCCAAGGCGCAACGGTTGCCCTGATGATTGTCAGCGCATACTACTACGGTGACCAAATCAAGCTGTTCAAGAAAGGGTCTAGCCCATGAGCATAACTGGATAATGGTTTGTTATGTTGAATGCCATATATGTACTGAAGCTTCATCTGGGGTTCTGCTGTTTCTTTGTTCCCACCCATGGGGCTTAACCATGCCAGTAGTAGGCTTGGCATTGTGACAGCTAACGAAAAACAATTTTGGCTCGATCACCTGGCTCAAGAATAAAGCTTTTCTTTGTCGAATGAGAAGCAGTTATGCGTCACGTCGCCTGTGGCGTGTAGTCAGGCTTGGTGTTATCGTATACGGTATACCCTGCAGCTGAACATGCGTAATAACCTTGATGTTGGTCTTCCTGGTGTGCAATTTTGCTCTCATTAGGTTTGTCATCACTGATAAGAAATCAAGCTGAATTCTCAAGAAATTGCAGCAGAGAGACTCACGGGTGGCACTCATGTCCCATAGCTCATCGACTTGCAACTTTTAAACTTCGTACAAACCAGGCCCATGACGCCTGCTTTCGTTTCATTGACTAAGAACAGTATTAAGTTGCTTATACTGCTATAGGCAATGGAAATCACTGTCCCCGTGGGCAATAAATATACAACAGAAGCCATTGCTTAACAAGCATAATTTGGTAATTGCTGCGATTACTGTACAAACCACCATACTACCAACATAAACAATCCCAGTGGAAGCTCTCGTGAAGCATCATATATGCCATCCTGTTCCCATTCCAGCACAAAACTTATCCACATATTGCAAAAGCCTGAAGAGTATAATCAGCTAACATCACACATCTCCGTTTGATGCTCTCTGTTGTAACAGTACGGCAAATATAGACATATCACCCTCCTATAAAAAAGAACCGTCTATCCCCTTGTAGAATGTAGCATCACCGAGACGATGGCGTCTCAGTTCTGGAGGACCTCATGACTCTAGTTGCATGCTTAGCATATGCAACTGGCAAAAATGCTTTCTGTTCAGTGGTGAAGATCTCAGACAAGCAGTCCAGAACATATATCAGCGAACTGGAAGCTACCGCCCTGACAGGTATAATCTAGGGATCTCACTGGGTCTCCACTCTTCGCACAGTGAACTGCTCCTGCCTCCCGCATACTTCACACTAAATTATCAGGAATGTGATGTATTTACTTCTCCAAATAATATTAGCTGTTTTCCAAATTACCATACAGTCTCCGGGCCTCTTCCAAAGGATCTACTTGAAATAAATTCTGCGTGTTCCGTGCTGGATATAAATCAGGAACCTCTACATTAGACCCATTTCGAGCATTCGGATTGAGCACTAATGCATCACGCCTATGTTTATAGAATAATATGATTATTTTATCTCTTGAATAAATATCATTAGTATCCATCAACAAGCATGTGAATTGTTTGTTAAGCTCCTTCATATTTTGATATTATTATGAATTATCCCTAACCTTATATCATTATGTGAGACAATTGTGATTTATAGATCAACACATGTATTGATTGATGATCATATTTTACAGACCATGGATATATGGATATCAAATCAATATTGTGGACACATGTTGGAGAACATGGTGTTGGAGTGACCCACCATGAGACATTGTGGGAATTGTTATATTCTTAAATGTCATCAATTGGTCTCATACATAATATATGTGGGATCTTTGGATCTAAGATCATCATGATTTTCTACATGTGTAATATTATACTTAAGGGTTACCAAACTCTACTCTATAACTGGGTAGTTATAAAGGTAGTTTTCGAGTTTACTATGAAACATACGGAGAAATATGAGCGATTAAGATGAAATTTGCCCCTCCTATATAACAGGAGAGATATCCTTGGGCCCCTCGATATGATTGGATTAAGAAAATGCATGGCTATGCCAAATGTGATTGATGAGTCAATTGTAACTAAGTAATCTACCATATAACGAGTGAAAAATCAAGCTATCATAGGATGACGCATTTATCACCTCGAGTTTGATCTTGTATTGTGAGGCAAAAGAATAAGTACATGAGCATTATATAGGTTCGTTCGATATGATCTTTGTGTATATTTAAAAGTCGCTATACCCTTGTAGGAGCTGCTACCGACTTATGGGTAGAAAGGAGTTCCAAATCATGACTGAATATACATGAACCTACAGGGTTACACACTTAATGGGTTGAAATATATTGGTTTGGATTAGATCCATCACTAAGAGCTAAGTGGGCTTTGCACCTTGGTTAGACCCCTATGTAAGGTTTCACCGAGACGCTATATAAAAGGAGGCTAAGGCAATGCAACTATTGTACCACCGCACCCACTGAAAACCTAAGCCATCACCATTTAGGCCCTACCGTGTGCGCTGGCGCTAGCACACCGACGTACAATGTTTCATCTCCAAACATGTGGATTTTAGTAGAGGAGTTGTTGCTACTACGACGCTAATCAACACGATCGTTCAGACACGTTTGATCACCACTTGAGAATGATTGACCACTGCTCCAGAATGCACTTTACATTGAATCGGGCTACCTTAACTCTCCTTCCATTGCACTTCATATCTGGTGATAATGATCCATGATCTCTCACTTGCTTGGCATCTTATTTTACGTGGTAGAATTTTTAATTTTTGCTAGTGTAGCCTACTCGTATTCCTTCACAAAGGTATAAAAATAATCAAATAACATTACTTCCAAGAATACTAGCTTACTACTTATACATTCAACACCTGACCAAACAGTGCAGCAACTTTCAAAGTCCGTAAGAAAAGTAACTTTGCCGCATATAAAAAACATCATATGTGATTGAAATAAATAGATCCATCACAGATTCACAATCACCTGACTGACTACACAAACAATACTTTCCTTTTAAAAAGTATATATTGCTTCACGACAATTCATAAGAAGGTAGAATAATATCATCAAGTTTATCTATATAATATAACCTCTTTTATGATTGTCGGCGTATTTCGTCGGCCAGGACCCCGTCAACGGATAGGGTTTCCTCTAAGGGTGGAGGTTAAGGCTTGGTAGAGGGCGTCTTCGCGGTTGGAAACCCTAATGACTCTCGCACGAGGGATCTTGGGGATCAACAGATCAAGGAACACAGCGATGTATCCAGGTTCAGGCCCCCAGTGTGGGTAATAGCCCTACATCCTGCTGGATCTTTATTCAGGAAATCTGGAGGCGGTTACAATGGCTCTTTGAGTTCGTTCTGCTCTTTTTTCGCTAAGTCTTTTGACCTCTTGGATTGGATCGGCCTCCTCCATGCGCCAGAGTTCCCTTATATAGACCGGGCTGGCTCGGGCAGGTAAGAAGGTGACATCACACTGATCTATGAGTCATTTATTACACCTATCACTGTGGTTTTATCATACTGATCCACGACTCATTTATTACACCCATCACTGTAGCTATGTCCTTCAAACCCTATTTAATATTGCTGTATGGCTTCGTCCGGTCCGCCCGGAATGTGACATTCCTGCGACGGGTTAGATGAGAGGCGTTAGAGGGATGGGCCGTCGTCGTGTCGACAGTAGATCTCTTCGCAATCAGTGGCTCTGACACGGGGTGTCAGGGGAAGGAGACTTCGAGGCGAAGCCTTTTTCTCATTCTTTTGGTTGTCCACGTGGCCCGACGAGAGGGGCTTGATCGCCCGCCTGCTTGCCAGACCGCCACGGAGGCCGACGCCCGGTGGGCAAGGCTCGATCGCCCACCTACCCACCAGCCGCCACGGCCGACGCCCGCACGGCAGACTCGACGCCACTTGTTCGCCAAAGTCACGGGGCGACGCCGGTGGACGGGACTCGATCGTCGCTTTTCCGCTAAGCCGCCACGGGCCGACGCCATGGCGGGTCTGTCTCTGCATGCCCTTGCATCGTCCTCGTGGCCGTGCGCTAGTAGGAAATAACATGCACCATCTTGATCAGACAGCGTTAAGTTTTGTTTAGTTAAGTTTTGTCCCACTAGGTTTTATCAAATAAAGGCTTTTAACGTGGCAACCTGTGTAATGCAAATTACGTGAGCTATTTACTATTTTCTTCTCTCTACTCTTACTACTGGGTTTCTAAAAAGAGATTTTTAACAAGGCATGGGCATAGCGCTGAAAAAGGTTTAAGTATAAGTGTTGTGGAATATTCTATTTTTGTATATATGTAGACACTTTTCTAAACGAACTCTTAGGAGTTTCTTAAAAGGAACTCATGAGAGTTTTCTAGTCAGGACTAAAAGTCCTAGTAGATTACTTTAGATCCTTACCTAGCTTGTAAAAAAAGCCTCATTCTCTCCCACTGTATAAGTGGAGGCATTGAGCAAACTGTACATACATCTCAAGAGACAGAGCCATAAGGTTTATATCTTTGTCCTATTCTTTTTTATATTTATACTACTATCTTACCTGGTTAACAACAACCTTAAATTAGCATTGTTACTTCGGCGAGAATTCCGATCCTGCCAACGCCCCTCCGTACGCTCAGTCGCGGAGGCGGCCAATCGCGGCGGCTGTCCGTGCCGTGCGTCCCCTCCTGCCTTGGCCTGTCTCTGCCTGCCCTTGCACCCTCTTCGTGGCCGTGCGCTGGTAGTAGTAAATAACATGCATCCTCCTCCTCGTGGCCGTGCGCTGGTAGTAAATAACATGCACCATCTTAATCACACGGCGAGGGGCTCCGATTGGCTCGCCTGTCGCCTTCCAGTCGTAGGTCCACGACAGCGACAACTCCACTGGCGAGAGAGCCACGAGAAAATTTATTTTTGGGGCCCCCTTCGTGCTCTGCACTGCATCGATTGATTAATTGGTTCTCTGTTTTTCGGTCTCAACATGTAGTACACACCAAAACTCTCTCCAGCGAGCGAGACGTGAGCCCATCTACAGTGCAAGAATTTCCTTCACAAAAGTGCGATTACTCAGTATACACATGAAATTGTTTTGAAAAAAAAAGGAATCCAGATATACCACTCGTTGACTGACACCTAAGGAAACATTTCTCGTCGTTTCGATGGCACGAATAGAGTGGTATATCCCGAATTCTTTCTGAAAAAGGATCGCTGAATGATACGCAAGTAAAAATTTAACAAAGTCTAACACGTTATTTGCCGGTATGTGGTTGGTTCTTTCCTGTGACATGTAATATTCCGCATGCACCAAGCTGAAACCTTTTGCTTTCCTGCTTTGCTACTGTTCCATCATGATCATTAGTGTTTCTGTGAGCTACTAATACCATGGGCTTCTCCTCAAAGTCTGGCAAGAAAATATCGTCCCCTAATCGTGGTGACCTTGGCATTCGGCAACTTGGTTGATTGGACGACAAACAATCGCAACCACGGAGCTATGGAATTGTACCCACGGACGGATATATAGACGTGCAGGACACTCTGCTAATACTTGGGGATAAACATCCCCTTGTTGATTAAGCTGATCTAAAAATCATCCCATTGTTTACTCTCACAAAGGTGAGGAATTTACAACCAAATCAAAGTGCTGAGTGATCGATTTGCTCCAATGATAGATCTTTTACCCTATAGAACACGTAAAGAACTGCACCATGTAAGTGGATAGGAATGAGTGAGTGGTCATCGCACAAAAGCTATTTATGCCCTCCTTTTTTATGTCTGATTACGATTAATCATTCCTTTTTTATGTCTGATTACGACTAATCATTCAATTCATTGACAAAACTATGGAAGAGGGGCATCAATCAAACACAAGACAAAAGGCATATAGCAACGGACAGAATTTTTATTCCCCCCTCTCCGTCGAATTGGAGTCTTTGTGGCCTGATTGGCCCTCTTGCACACTGTTTTTTTCACCATATTTAGCCTATGTCCAAAGAAAATTGCAAATCTAATCCTCTTTCTCACCATTGAAGCAGCGACCGTTTACATGTATTGATTGTCGCACTCCCTAGCGCAACACCTCACCGGCGCCTAGCAACACAGTCTATCGCGACAGATAGGATGAATCCACAGCAGCAAAAGAGTTGCCGCCTACCTAAGCCCAACGGTAGGTGCTATGGACCAGTAGCTTGATGGACTCCTATCGAGCTCTCCTTGCTTGAGTCATTGTATTAACCGAAGACCTTGGCAATCGTGTCCATCAATTAATTAATCAATTCCTTGCCTATTAGGGTATATGCAGTGATATAGACGGTAGCTTTCTATAATGTATCTTTATATCATCTACAGACAGCAATAAAAATAACTCACACAATGGATTGTCTATATAGTTGCATGTAATGGTATCTTATTTAATTAACAAACTGTCTATACAATGGTACACAAAATATAAAGTTGTCTTAAGATCGTCTATTAAATAGCAGATAACAGCTTTTTCTCTCATCCACATCATCTAAAATCCTACATGGTACAAACTTACAGATAGCTGACATATATCATTGTACGTGCCCTTAGTCCCTTAGTCACTTAATTAATCAACTAATGAATTACGGCTCTTAATTAGTCACTAAACTAATCAATTAATTCATTACTTGGCAAGGAAGGGGTGCTTGGCAGAGATCCGTCGAGCTATTGGTCTACGGCAGCTGCTGCCGAGCTAGGGTACACGACAGCTCTTCTACCATGATGGGTCCACGCTACTTGCTGCGATGGATTGTGCTACTACAGCGTCGACGAAGTTCTACGCTACGGGAGCATAGCAAGCTGCCACTGCTTCCACGATAAGGGAAGAGGCTAGATTTACAATTTCATTCGCAGAGACCAAATATCCCCCTCAACCCCCCTCCAAAACCCCCCAACACAACACACAGACAAAGTGTGTAACTGGGTCAATCAAAGCTTCATTGAATTGTTGCGGTCGACAAGCATGAAGAACCAAGCCCTACAATTGAACTTGCGGCTGGTGAGCAAGTTGATGCCCAGAATCTTGACTCTTGAGTGCTTTTCCTGGGAAAGAACACTTGAAAGCAGCAGTGTGTTGGAATGGACATGAACCATGTGTTTGTGTCCCCGGCTAATATGCGGCGCTGTGTGAGCTCATCGTCGCTCATGCCGCTAAGTCATAGGCTACTGCTAGCTAGGGGCATCTCTCTGATTGCTCTGATGTGGATTTGTTTCTTGTTTAAAAAGCCCGTCTCAATGGCTATTCGGTGAGGCTAAGGGACAACTAATTAAACTGCTACCACTGACAAAAAACACTAAGGCCTGTTCAGAGGCTCCTTTCCGATCGAGATTCACCCACCGAGAATTCGAACAAATCTGGGTCCGTCTATCTACATGGCTGAGTTGGAATTATGTGATTGTAACATGGGAGTTTGATTAAGATCTTATAAGAATTGTGCTGTTTCATCTTATTAGACGGTGCCCTATTTTATCTCGTTCATTTGATATACATGGCTATAGCAAATGGACAATACTTATGTAAAACCATGTAGTCATTGCCACTCGCAGTGGAACCCTTTCCTGGCTTATGGATTTCCTAGCCTGGACGTTGATAGCTTGAGTTGCATGCTAATGAACTACTTGAACTTAAGCATCATTGATTTAACCTGACATGATTGTGTTTATTTTGCAGATGAACCTATCGTTTGGTCATACCTGTTATCTGCTAGGAACCAGGAAGAATCACAGGATAGCTATGCGGGGAGGAAAGGAAGAAAAAACAATCATCAGTCATCGCTCAACAACGGCTCCCTATATTTTTAAAAGAAGAGAATCGATCCAGACAGGTTAAGTGGCACTGGCCAGTCCTCAGCAGGGTTAACAAAATCGATTGTATCTAGTTGGTTCAAAATCCTAAATTGATCGGTAAACTAGTTAAATTAAAAAATTTCAAAAAATTTATGTCACGTAAACCGGTCGAAAATTTCCAATGAAAATCGATAAAAATCGCTCAAAAATCGGCTACAAGAAAAGTTCAATTCACGGTCGATTTTTATTTTTTTTAAATTTTTCCTAAATAGTTTAATTTCGAAACCTTTTGATTTTTTGTAATTTTCATTTGATTTTTGCGATAAACCAGTACCGACGGGGTCTTGATTTTCTAACGCAAAACGATTTTGTTAACCCTTGTACTGAGTCTAGCAAGTGCTTGACACGTACGCATGGACATCTGAAAATATCCAGCTTGATTGTCCTGTATCTAGCGATGTACTGGACAGAAGATCACTATCTCGACATATAGACTGATACGTTTTTTCATCTTTCGGTTTCAAACTTTTTTCTTTTTTAGTCCATGGTAGCTAATGCCAATATCAATATGTGCCGATTGAACTCGGTGGATCAAATAATTTGTCATGGCCCAGGTATGTGGAGGACATGTGTGACGTGGAGGCCTCACATCCTCGGTGATTGGGCATGTGAGGTGGCAAATATCCGTAATAATGCGTCGTGTCAAAAATATATAGGATACAAATGGCTCCGTACGGAGGCGACGCGTGTGGCCACGGAAGTACTTATGCCCCCTCGTGACAACGACTTCCTATCGTTAAATAATAATAACTACACACGTGGTCTCGGCACATGCCGCGTCACGACGTGGTAGCCAACATAAGATAAGCAGTGAAAATTACGTGAGTTCTGAGAGTTCAATAGAGAAAAAATGGACCAATACATAATCTTTGAAAGTTCTGGATAATTTTTCGTCAAGGACGACGCGTTCAAAATAAATTGTGGAAGCACCGAAGGTTCAATGCAAAAATTTGAGTGCCTCTCTGTATAAAATGACGTGCTAAAAATAATTTTTGAAAGCTCTGGAGGGCATGCGAAAAATCTGAGCGACTCTGCGTAAAAAATAGGGCGCCAAAAACCAAATAGAAGAAGTCTCGGGAGTCTTCTAGGGAAAAAACAGACTATCCTATAATTTTATGGAATTTTCGGGGTTCCGAAAAAATCTTCACCAAAAAACCGGCTATTCCACTAAAAATAATTTTCGAAAGCTCCAGAGGGCCTGCGAAAAATTTGAGCGATTCTTCGTAAAAAATAGAGTGCTAAAAACCAAACAGAAGAAGTCTCGAGGGTCTTCTAGGGAAAAAACAGACCATTCCATAATTTTATAGAATTTTCGTGGTTTCGAAATTTTTTTACGAAAAATGGCTATTTCGTAATTTTAGGGAATTTAAAGGGAACTACAAAAAGCTATGTGGGTGTTCTAGGGAAAAATACTAATTTGTAATTTTAGAAAATTTTAGGCCCTGTCACAAAAGACCTATAATTTCAAAAATTTCAAGGGCCTTTTTGAAAAAAATCTAGGAGTTCTGAGGGCTTTCATATAAAGGAAGGACTATTCTGTAATTTTGGGTTTTGTCAGGCATTTTTCACAAAAAATGAGGGCCTTTTCAAAAAATCTGTGTCACCTTGTCGGCCACGCCAAAGTGTCGCCAGTCTGACAAAGCCACGCTGTGATCATGTGAGTCGCTCGGGAAAAAAAAGAAGGGGCGAAGGCGTCTTGTGGCGGCGAGACTCAAACTGGTCGCGGCGCCAACGTGAGAGCTCCCACCGCTGCGCCACGCGGCCGTTCGTGCTTAATCCGCGTGACCCGCTACTTGAGCTTGAGGACCGAGTTAACCACGTGGGCGACGTAGCGCGACGGCACGCGGTCACGTCAGCCCGAAATTGATGTGGCCGCAGCGAGAGAGCGTGAAATCTTCCAAGTTTAATATTGGTATTATAACAATGGATAGTCCTCAAAGATTGAACTTGAAGTAGATCTTTCAGTATAGAGAATACCTAAGAATATCATCTAATGATGATTTTTTAACACTTCCCTTTGTTGACACGGTATAATGTATATGTCTCATCAAAAACTCCTTCCAAATATCTAGTGAAAAAATAATAGAGTAAATAGTACACTACATCCTTAAATTGTATTATATTTATTGTCTTATTAAATACCTTTATGTAAGAAAGTTTCAGTAAAACTCATTAAGGAAAAGAGCGCAACTTGTAATCTTTTGGATTATCATAGCATCTTCAGGATCATATTAAGGGTTATGATTTAGGGATTTACTTCCCCTGAACTCTGCATCCCTCTAAATGGTCTCATTCCAATCTACAAACACATCTTTGGAAACTAAATATCGACAAAGATTTAGTGAATAAAGCAATTAGATTTTCAAATAACTTATTATTTACCTCACAATTCTTCTTAAGTTCATGAGGATAGAAAAGTTTGGGGGGCAATATGCTTCATGATATTGCTCTTAACATATGTGTGTATTTCTGCAACACAAGCAATATTATCTTCATAGATAATTGTGGGGTATCGATGGTATTAATGTCACATGACTTCTAGATATGGCTAACCACATGTGTAAGACAAATACATTTACGTGAGACTTCATAAAGTGCTATAATCTCTAAGTAGTTGGTAGAGCTAGTTACCAAGGTCTGCTTAAAAGACCGCTAAAAAATGGTCGTACCACTGCAGAGAAACGCAAACCTAGTTTGAGCTTTGGCTCTATAGGGATCAAGCAGATAGCTGGCATCCATATATTCCACCATGATTAAGTCTTGATCCTTCCAGTAAAATAAGCTAAGATCTTATGTATTTTGGAGGTATCTGAGTAAAGTCTTGATATCAGCCCAATATCTTTTAGTTAGAGCTGCACTGTGTCTAGCTAATAAATTGATGGCAAGTGCAATATAAAATCTGGTGCAAATTGCAAGATACATAAATGCTCCTATAGCGCTTAAGCATGGAACCTCAGGTTCCAAGACTTCCTCATCTATTATCCTCTGTCTGAATATGTCTTTATCTACATTAAGGGATCTTACTACCATGGAGTCTTTAAATGATGAGATTTGTCCATATTGAATTTTTTTAATACCTTCTTGGTATAGGTAGACTGATGCATAAAGATTATTTTAGGAAATGCTATAACTGCAAGTCTAAGCAATATTTGGTTTTGCTAGGTAGGAACTTACTTGCTTTATGTCCTTCATGGCTCTGATGATATATAGATCATTGACATGAACGGAGATGATGCAGAATCCATTCTTGAACTTCTTTTATGAACACACATGGACAATCGTCATTATTGTAGTAGCCCTTCTTCAAGAGAAAGTCACTAAGTCAGTTCTACCATATTCTTCCTGACTGTTTTAACACATACAATGACCTTTGTAGTTTGATGCTATACATGTTGCGATTGATCTTATTAGGATCCGGAATTTTAACTCCTTAAGAGAATCTCACATAAATATCCGTATCTAATGACCCATATAAATATGTGGTCATTACATCTATTAACTATATTATTTAGTTCACACTAGCTACCATTAATATCAAATATAAGAATATTGTTCTACTCGTTACTAGAGAGTAGGTTTCATCATAATCGATGTTAGGTCTCTACATGAACCTTTATGCTACAAGCCTCGCTTCGTATCTCACCTCCTGGTTGTTCTTATTTCTTTTTTGGATGAAAACCCATTTGGATCCCACAAAGAATAGTTTAGAAGGTGTTCAGATATTGGAATCGAATACTTTCTTTTTGTTAAGCAAGTGCAATTCTGCCTCAATTGCTTCTTTCTATCTGGCCTACTTTGAGAGCTTCTGACACTCTACTACTATAGACTTTGGTTTTGGATCCCGATCAAGATTCTTGGCAATTTTTGAGAAAAATATATATCAATAATTGTAGTTTTTCTTTTATACAACTCTCCTTAATTGATATAATTTATGGATATTTCTTTATAATTTATTCTAGCTCCCCATGTGACGGATACAGGCACACACAGTATCCCAATGACCCCAGAGAGGTGCATGGGCCACCATCACCCTAAACCCGGGGCCCAAGGCCTCCGGCCAAGCCGACCCCAAGAGGTGGCCCGACCAGGCGTTACAGAGCGGGCGCCTCACAAGCTACGGCGATACCAACTCGGAGATGTCCCGACCGACGAGTCGGACGGGCCGAGAGCCTCGAACAAGCTCGAACCATCTTCGTCAACGAGCCCACGTCAAATCATCAGAAGCCGGCGCCTGACCCGGCCACCTACCCCCCTGATACGGCACTTCAGCATGACCAAACAGAGATGGGAGGCCGCGCCTTTCCCCGAGCAATTCCGAAGTCGACACCCGGCGTCGGCGCCGACAAGTCACAGAGAGCAGTGCGGTGCTTTCGGAGGAACGGACCGCGCCCTCGCTCAGCAGCTTCACCGACTCGACGTAAGGCCAACAACTATCCATCAGAAGTCAAGTCCGAGACCAGACGCCGAGGCGGAAGACCGGACTCCCAGGCGTAGGGAGCCCCATCCATTTTTTCCTTTACACGCTCTATGTAACCGGCTTCCCCGACTATATAAGGGGAGGCTTGGCCTCCGGAGGGGAGGAGAACACATAAACGCACACATACACATAGCCAGAGCGCGCTCCCAAGCTCCGAACCTTCGCGCCATAGCTCCCTCATCCGACCATCAAGACACGAGGTGCTTGCGCAGACCCTCACTTGTAACTCGACGAGCTCATCGGCATCAATACAAACCACGCACCACCACACGAATGGAGTAGGGACATTCACCAACCAAGATAAATTCTGGACCCTCTTTTGTCTTTTGGGTCTAACCATTCGAGGAACGAGAACGCGGCCCCTCAAGACTTACAAAATTTACTTGCGGTTCTCGAAACACCGGCAATTAGCGCGCCAGTAGGGGCTTTATTGGCGTCACCACCGCCTCCGGACTCATTTCGCTTCCTTGATGGATTCGCCGTCAACAACAACGCTTGGCGCCGGAGCGAATCCGTTTGGTTCCTCGATTTAATCGCCAACCCGACGGGAGAGCTCGACCGCGCTCCGTCACCTCGAGGCGAGCTCCGCGGGTGCTCGCGCGTCATCCACACCCTCGATGACCTTGGCACTGAGGCCCTCATGCCGCTCTGGCCGGCGCCCCGCTATCTTGCGCGCCACCCCGGGCGGCGCTCGCGCTTTTGCGGGCGACGCCTCGCCTCCGAAACTGCGTTTTGTAGCAATGGCTGATTCTGCGCCCGGCTTCCATCCACGAGATTTTGGAGAGCTCCAGCGGCGACTCCGGTTCCGGACGCGAGCAAGCCTCGAAGGAGCCGTACACCATGAATGCAAGCGTGGCGGTGTGAGCGATCAACCGGCCGCTACTTCACCGAGTCAAGAGGACCGCCACCAAAGCTCCGGCAGCGGAGGCGGCCCAGTGAAGCGACAGGCGGATCATCCGTCCGCCCGACCGGCTTCGCCCGGCAATGAGCTGAAGCTGGCGACCCGAGACTTCGGCAAGGCACGATCGACCAACCGGGCCGAGCCAACACGCGCCGCGTGATCAAAGTCGGCGCGACGCATCTTGCGCGCCGAGTACTAACAACGATTGGCGGAAGAGCGGTGAACGCCCGTGCTTCCTCTTCAAGCCAAAACTGGCCATGGCTGCGATGTTGCTCCGCGGCATCCCCGAGCCCAACGAGCCCGAGGCGAGGGCCACCTACCAGCACCTCCGGGAGCTGGTAGAAACCTGCCGCCGTACTGACATGTACTGCCCTGGCACCCCCAGCGTGGGGGTCTCATTCGGCAAATCAAAGCCAAACTTCATGGCCGCCGGAGAAAGCCGCCCACCGAGCGGCCCAGACCTCCTACACCGGTCGTCATCGTCTTGGGCAACACTACGACTGCCGCGACACTCTCGGCCTTCGAAGAAGGGCGGTCGGCCATGCCATGCTCGTTCGCAGGTCGCCGGCAATGGCCGCCGCCGTGGCCGCCGACCCGACCCAGAGGGCAGGGCCCCGTGCATTCTCACGGGAGATCCGGCCGGTGGATTTCCCGCGCTCCGGGCACCAACCAACATCACCAAGTACCGGGACAACGAACCGGTGTTTGGTTAGAAGATTATCGACTACTTTGTCGGTAGGAAATGCTAATGACCTCTTCATCATTCATACCTCCCCTCTATTTAGCGGACTCGGCTCGAGCCTCGCTCGAGTACACCGTCACGGACTATCAGAGAGGGCCGACTTGAAGAGTGCCTTTGTTGGCAACTTCGAGGCACGCATAAGCGCCTGCAGGAACTCTTCAGGACTGAAGAGCTGCAGAAGTGCAATGGGGAGAAACGCTCCGGGACTACATCCGGCGCTTCTCCCAACAGTGCAATGAACTCCCCGACATTAGCGGCCGCCGCGTCGTTGGGGCATTCATTCTGACACCACATCTGAGCCTTGGTCCACAAACCGGTTGCCTCAAACCCAGGTGACCACCAAGGACCTGCTGACATCGCCACCAACCACGCCTCGGCGAGGCGGTGGGGCCATCTTCGATAAAGCGAAGTAAGCGAGAGTCCGACCGAGCCGGCTGTGTTCTCCGCCCGCAAACAAGCGGAGGCGGAAGGAAAGCAGTCCGCGAGACCACGATCGCACTCGCCGAACGCCCGAGACAAGCGAAAGTCTGGCGACCATCCGACCACTTGAAAATCGATGGATAGCTGCGTGCGAACCACGGTACCCGTCAGCACAAATAC
This sequence comes from Guadua angustifolia, assembly GCA_036346375.1. NCBI lineage: Eukaryota > Viridiplantae > Streptophyta > Magnoliopsida > Poales > Poaceae > Guadua > Guadua angustifolia. The sequence continues at coordinate 24,639,505 of CM070517.1, forward strand.
TGGATGCGAAGTCTGAGGCGCTTTCTCCGGAACCCCACGCAGTGGGGCAAAGGAAAGAAGCGCGACCCCACGCCAGAGGTCGGACAGAAAGGCGGCGGCGGGTTCCCGTAACCCGACGGATGCCTTATGATCTTGAGGGACCAGATAGCTCTGGCCGACAAACGCCGTGCAGCTTCGCTTCTACGAGGTGCACAGCGACCGCGGTCCCAAACTACCTCATTGGCCTGAGACCCGATCACCTTTGATCGGACGGACCACCCGACGCGTCCCCGCACTCGGAAGGTACCCACTCGTCGTCGACCCCATCAGGGTCGGCGCCTCACCAAAGTCCTCATGGGCCGGCGGCGGCGGTCTCAACATCCCATGTTGAGGCGCTCGGCGCTCTGGGCATCCCCGCTCGACCCTACGACCGAGCAAGGCGCCCTTCCGCAGCGTCATCCCGCCATCAAGCCTACCCTCCGGGCGGGTCGACCTGCCCGTCACCTTTGAGGACCCAAAACTTCGACCGAAATCCTCGCGCCGAGGTGGTGGGGTTTATGAGTTCCTACCACGCTATTTTGGGAGGCCATGCTACGCCAAGTTCATGGCGGTCCCCAACTACACGCACTGGTATTTGAAGATCCGGGGCCACGGGCATCATTACTGTCCTCATCCTTCGAAATTGCTTTCAAGCTGCGAGCGAAGCGATTCTGAAGCTAGCCTCGGCGGTCATCGCATCCGCCGAGCTCAAGAACTCACGGAGGCGTGCCTCCGAGTCCATCCCGGCTCCAACAAGTCGGGACACAGGTCCTTCGAGTCCGCGGAGGACACGAAGGGATCGCATCGATCCGAAGACCGGCCAAGACCGTGCGGGTAGGGTCCGCCTCCCGCCAAATAGGAAGGCGCGCCTAAATGCGACTTCCTCCGGCAAATCGGATGTCTTAAGCTTGAAGACCTCCGACATCTTAGGAGCATCCCAAGGAGGTCGCCGAGCACACCACAGAATATCCGGCTGGCCAGTTGCCGCCTCACGCTTCGCCGCTTTACTGACGAAGAAAGGCGCAGCTCATAGGGAAGAAATAGCCAAGCTTTTGGGCGGGATTCATAAAGAGGTCGCCACCCGGTGGCTTGCCAATCTGTCCTTGTAAAAAAAATCTGGGCAATGGAGGATGTGCGTCGACTACGAGGCTGAACAAGGCATGTCCCAAGGACCATTTTCCTTTGCCTCGGATTGACCAAGTCATTGATTCCACCTTTGGGTGCGAGTCGCTCTCGTTCCTAGACGCGCTACTCGCTACCACAGATTCGATGAAAAAGAGTCCGACCACCGCGACCTCTTTCATCACTCCGCTCGCTTCGTTTTGTTACATAACTATGCCCTTGATGCAAGAAGCAGCGCAACATACCAACGCCAGTATGTACACCGCTTCAAGACCGGATCGCCGTAACATCGAGAGTATCGTGGGCGACATCGTCGTCAAATCAGAAAAGGCCACGACCTCGTCGCCGACACAGAGGAAACCTTCTGCGAACCTCCCATGGTTCAAGATAAAACTCAACCCCGAGAAATGCGTTTTCGGGGTTCCCAAGGGGAAGTTCCTCGGATTCATCATATCCGAGCGCGGCATCGAAGCCAACCCGGTGAAGGTCTCCGCAATCATGAAGATGGGGCCGATTACCGACTTAAAGGCGTCCAGAAGCTGACGGGATGCCTTGCGCCACGAGCCGCTTCGTGTCTACGCCTTGGCGGCGCGAATGTCGCTCTACAAGCTTTTCGGAAGTCCGACCACTTGATTAGACGCCGCGAAGCTCGAGAGGCCCTCGGCCGATTGAAGGCCTTCTGACGTCCCCGGTCTTAGCGGCGCCATCGCCGTCGAGCCTCTGCTCTTCTACGCCGCCGCCACGACCGTGTCGTGGCCTTGGCGCTTCGTCGTCGGCGAGGAGGAGGGCCGTGTCCTCAAGGTGCAGCGGCCGGTCTACTTCATCAGTGAAGTACTCTCGGAGTCCAAAGCCCGTTATCCGCAAGTGCAAAAGTTGCTCTACGCGGTGTTGATCGCGAAGAGCAAACTGATTCACTACTTCAGCCAGCACCCCATCTCTGTGGTGACTTCTTCGCCGCTAAGCGAGATCATCATCCGCAACCGCGGCAGCCGGGGAGAATAGCCAAGTGGGCGCTCGAGCTCAACGGCCACGACATCTCGTTCGTTCCCAAGACAGCAATCAAGTCCCAAGCCCTTGCCGACTTCGTTGCTGAGTGGACCGAAGCCCAAGCGCCACCGGCACTCGAAGACCCCGAATACTGGACAATGTACTTCGACGGGTCCTACACTAAGAACGGAGCGGGCGCCGGGATCGTCATCATCTCCCCACTCGACAGCGAGCTCCAAGATCTTTGTCCATTGCTCTTCGACGCCACCAACAACGTCGCCGTCTGAAAGCCCTCATCAATGGTCTCCGGATCGCCGCCGACCTCGGCGTACGACGGCTTTACGTATACGGCGACTCCAAGCTGGTGGTCGACCAGGTCATGAAGACCTCCGAGCCCCGAGACCCACGCATGGCAGCATACTGCCGCGAGGTGCGCAAGCTCGAAGAAAAATTCAAGGGTTTCGAGCTCCATCACAGCTACCGACGCTACAACAGCGAGGCCGACCACCTCGCCAACATTGCCTCGGGCAAGGGACCGGTTCCGGCCGGAATCTTTGCCCACGACCTTCGTCAACCGTCCGTCCGAGTGGACCCGGTGGTCGATCAGGCGGCCGGCCCGCCCGGCTCGCCCGAACCAAGCATCGACCACCGGCGCGCCGCCCATCCGGGTCAAGCCAAGGCGTCTTTGGCGGCGAGTCCGACCGAGGAAGCCTTCGTCGGCGCGCAGCGGATGGGACTCTCCCAGATCCGGCCGAGGCGGCGCCTCGCTTCGCTCGCCAAGTCCTTTGTCCCGGGTCGGCGAAGACCTTTACAAGAGGAGTCCTCCCGGTTCTCCGTAAATGCATCCTAACCGACCAAGGCAAGGAATTGCTGCTTCGACATCCATGGCGGAATATCACGGGCACCACGCAGCCCCACGGTCCCTCGTGGGTAAAGCTTTCGCCAAGGCTTCTCTCGGCCGACGCCGTGGTGGACGCCGAAACCGTCGTTCGCGACTGCGGGGTGCCAATTTTTTGCTCGGCAGACGCACCTTCCAGCTCAAGCCCTCCAGACGATTCCCATTACATGGCCATTCGCGGTCTGGGGGCTCGATCTGCTCGGACCTTTCAAGAAAGCGCCCGGGGGCTTCACCCATCTCTTTGTCGCGGTAGACAAATTCACCAAGTGGATAGAGGCAAAGCCAGTCGCCACCATTACGTCCGCGGTAAGCGCCGACTTCTTCCGCGCATCGTCTCATCGGTTTGAGTCCCGAACTCCATCATCACCGACAATGGAACCCGATTTGAGGAAGGAATTTCTCGGTTCTGCGACAACTTCAACATCGCGTCGGTGGCGGCCGTCGCCCACCATGAGACCAGCGGCGGGCGAAAGGGCAAGCGGCATGATCGCCCGAGGGCTCAAGGCTGCGAATCTTCAATCGATTGAAGAAGTCGGTGGGCGGTGAAATACAAAGTTGCCCTCCGTCCTTTGGAACTGCGAACTACTAACCAGTCAAGCGGCTTTACGCCATTCTTCTTGGTGTTCGTGCCGAAGTCGCCCTGTAAGCCGACCCGCAATCTGGCGCCCAAGACTTCAAACCTTCGACCGGGCTCGGGGCTCGACTTCATGACAAGACGCCGTCGACCCGACGAGCGCTAGCGACGTTGCCGTTCTCCGTCGGCCAAATACCAACAACGCTACTGGCGTTATCGAGTCGCCAGATCCGCGGCGAGCCTTCAGCGTAAGCGACTTGGTCTGCGCCAAGTCGATCCAACGTCGGCGAGCACAAGCTTTCACCTCGGTGGGAAGGCCCTTCACCGTCGTGGAGGTAATCCGGCGGCACCTACCGACTCAGAGACGCCAAGGCAACATTGTTTCAAGCGCTTGGAACATCGAAAAGCTCGAGCGATTTTCCCTAAGAACCTATTTCTTTGCCGAGCGCATCCATCTGCCTGACCAACCCGAGCGGCGCGAACCCGCTCGGGGGCTTGTAAGTCTACGTAACCTTGTTACGTAGCGCCCTACTCGACGTAAGGTCTGCCCCTCAAGAAACCACTTCAACCCGGCTGTTACGGTCTACGTCTTGGAAAAACTCCGGCGGTTTTCCTTGACTACAACCGCTAAAGTAATGGCCCGTGGCGCGAAGTGATTTTCATACGGGTGACCCACGGACGATCCGCAAAGGGTTTTTTCGCAAGCATTCGACAATCATCAGGCGTTCGGCAAGAAAACAAACGCAGAAAGCATGCATCGCATGAACTTCAACAAAAGTACGGTACATCCATCACAGATGAGCAAAGAAGCAAAGTCTACGTCTTATGCTAACCCTAAAGCGTAAAGAGTACAAAAATCAAAGCCGCAGTAGGACCGTGAAAGGCGGAAGGAGCCGCTCCGGCGCTCGAGATGCCTCGCCTGGCGAAGTTCGAAGGACCGCGACGGCTGCCTAAGGGTCGGGGCCAAGAAGCGTCCTCCGGCGCCCTCCCGGAAGCCTCGCTTCGCGTCCGTCTCATCGTCAAGAGACCTCGGTCTGGCCGCCCGCCCGTTCCGCCGCCTCCGCTCTCGCCCGCGCTGGTCGGTCGCCTCGGATATGGGAGGCGATGGTCACGGGTCGAAGAGTTGCCATTTGGGGCGCAACGCCAAGACGTACTCCGCCGTCGGGCGGCGACCCTCGCATGCAAGCGGAGCGCCCCGAGGGCTGGGCGAGTCCTCCAACGCCTCGGCCGCCGGGTGGTGAAGCGTCTTTGCGCCACGGTGGGCTCAACGGGCTCGTTGAGCTCCGCCCCGATGGCCTCGAGCTCTGCCCATGCTTTAAGGGCGGAGCATGGAAGAGAACCCGGTGGAGTCGAAGTCCTCGCTTTCTGGCTATCTCCGCCTCGGCGGCCTCATGCCCATTGAGAGCATCGCCTCGGCCTCGGCAGCTGCACCGCGCCTCCATGGCCACACCGCGCCCTAGGGCAGCAGAAGAGCCCACTGAGACACCCGGTCGGCATGGGACCGCACCAAGCGTCCACCATGCTCGCCGCCCGATCCTCGGCGACCGCTTCCTGCCACTGGGGCGCTAGAGCCACCTCCGGCGTAAACTTTGCACGGCACCATTGGCCGATCGGACTGCGGAAAGCAAAGACCGGAAAGGGCGTCAACAAGGCGCTCCGGCAACCCCGCCACGTCAGAAACAACCAAAGAACACCTACCCGCCATGAGACTCCAGATGAAGAACCTCGGCGAGGTAGATCAAGCCCGCCCCTCGCCATGCAGCGGAGCCCCCTCCGTCCGACTTCTTGGAGGTGAGCCCCAGGGCTCCTCACCACTCGCTTATCGGCCCTCTTATCGTCTCCTGCGCCGCTCGCCATGGCACTCGCGAAGTTCCTCGAGAGCGGACTTGGAAAACGAAGGGGCAAGCGACATAAGCGTTAGGGCTCGAGTATGGATTACCGCCTCCCGGCACGTATTTATAACGGCGATTCACCCGGCAAAACCCGCCAATCGCCTCAAGCGCTCATGGCGTCTCTGGCGCACCCTCGGCCCAACGCCGCGACGCGGCGTGCATTAAAACTCCCTCCGCATTTAATGCGGCGGCGGCACGGTGCGAAGCGCCGCTTCAACTGCGGCAGCGCGACTCGCCGGTATTCGCGCGAGACTTCAGCTATACGGACATCCTCGGAATCCGCGTCAACGCCAGCGAGCCGCCTCACGACCAACCCAAAAGAGATAAGTCACCTGACTCCGTCTCCTTCATGGTTTTCTCGGACGACCAGCGATACGCGCCGACCACGCTATGGTCGCCGCGCATCGCTCGGGGGCTCGGGGGCAACGTCATTTACATTCATACAGGTTGGGTCCGATTGACTACACGGCTCCCTACCAGGTAACCTATCCGACCCAAGCGCTACAACCTCGCCCACGTATCACGGTTTAAGTAGCGCTCTGCGGAAAAGGGTAACTGACGCAGTCGAGCCACAAGTCAGTCGGAAACCCCTTTTTCTGTTCAAAATGTGAAATGCATGCTCCCGTTTCTCGAAATATCATTCACATTCATACGGGTCGGCGATCCAACTGACCACTCGGCTCCCCAACCAGGTAACCTATCCGACCCAAGCGCCACGACCTACGCCCCAGCGGCTACGGTTTCGAAGTAGCGCTCTACGGAAACGGGTAACCTGTACGGTACGAGCCACAAGTCAGTCGGAAATGTCCATTTCCTGCTCAAAATGTGAATGAGTGCTCTCGCTTTCCGACGTCATTCCATGTTCATACGGGTCGACGACCCGACCAACTACTCGGCTCCCCTAGCGGGTAACCTGTCTGACCCAAGCGCTGCGACCTACGCCACGGGGGCTACGGTTTCGAAGTAGCGCTTTGCGGTAAGGGGCTACCTGCGGTCACGAGCCACAAGTCGATCGGGCCACTCCTCTCATATGAGGCTTGAATGGGCGCATTCGACCTCTCGGTCTGTTAACCCCTCCTTCAGGCTTCTTTCGAGAATCGAAAACACCTCGCCTCGAAAAAACCCCGGCGGTTTCTGGTCCACGGTTTCGGCGCAAAGAAGGGCTTAAACTTCATGAGCAAGCACAAAAACAAACCCCGATTCGATTATATACTAAAGTTTTACGTGCGCATAAATTAAATGCCTAACATCATTCAGTAATCCCGTGGAGGACACTCTGCGAGGGGTATCGGTCGGCGATCGCTCGGGCATGGGGCTCAACTCGGAGTCCGGCGCTCGACCTCCTCGTCGGTCGGTTTGAGGCGATCCAGCGCTAACTTTGTCGAGTCAAGGCGTTGTAGAAGGACATGGCGTTAACGAGCGAAAGTGGCTCCTAGGGCAGCGCTTCGTCCTCACCTTCTCGGCGTGCTCCCAAGACACAGGCCAACCTTCGATGCATAAGCAGACTCGTACCTCGCCTGACCCGGCGATCGGATCTGAGCGGCCCTACCGACCTTCCCTAAGGTCCCCGGCTCGGCGACAGCTCGACCGCTCATCCTCCATTTCTTTTCGAGTCATTTGAGCCGCCTCACGCGACGGCTGCGTCGCTCTTCTTCCGCCAAGCGTGCCTCGCGACCTCGTTGAATCTTTTTCTGACTCTCAAAATCGGCAAAAGTTAGAAGTGCGCCTCGACGGCACCTTCCGAATCAACCAGACAACAACTCCTTCGGGGCGTGGCGCTCTCCATAGCTTGAGCCTCCCGGGACCTCCTCACCGGACTTCACCGCCATAGCCGCCTCCTCGGCCGGACGTCCGGCGTTCTTGGCCTCCTCCTCGAGCCTGCTACACAGATCCATCACTTTGGCGACGGTTTCAAGTATTGGCCTCTGCCAGAGGGACTCAAGCTCGGATACCCTTGCCCTCGAGGACTCACCCGGCCAGCGCTCCTCCGCGGGCATCGTCCTTCTCACTTGCCATCCGGCGAGCCTCTTCCGCGGCACGGCGCTACCGCTGGCTTCACGAGCCTCCTGCGGCTCGAGTCCGTCGGTCGCGACACTCCTCCGCTATGGCGGCCCTCTCGGCTGTCTGTAGACAGCGGAGGAGCCGGACTTGCCCTCCTCGACGCTTTTGAAGACGCAGCGCGCCGACCATCGCTCCATTTCAAGATCCGCAACATCCGAAAGGGCGAAAAATTCGAACATAACTTATGCAGACCGTGAGTCGATCCCTCCGGCGACCGTGATCCAGCGCCCTCCGGAAGACTCAAGGAGAAGATTCAGCTCACCCGATCTGCCCCAACTCGTCCGGGACCGTTGGGAACCCTCATGAGGTTTCCCACTCTTCAAGCTCCGCCCCATCGTCCAGCGAGAATGATGTCTCGCCGGATGGGTCACCGACCAGCCAGACCAGGATGGTCGGGGGCGACGGAGAAAGCTCCCCTATGGTCGTCCCGGCGGCCCGCTCGACGGATTGGACCTCCATCACCACCACGGTGGATCCGCGACCTCCGCCACGCCGATCGGCTCGTCCCCGCCCGCCTTTGCGGCGGTGGCGGCACTTGCTTCGATGCGAGACTCCTCCGGGGTGGCGCACCGCGGCCGACGGCGCGAGATCGATCCGCCCTCCTCGGTCCTGTTTCGTGGCGGCGAGCTCTTGATGGTCGCCAGGCGTCATGCGGGACGCCGATTCGTGAGACGCCTCGGCACCACCACCGGCACAATTTCCGTCACGTCGGCGACCACGGGCGCGGCGGGCGCCGCCGCCTCCGACGCTTGCCCTTGATCGACCGGCGTATCTTCAGCTCCCGCCGGCGGGAGTACCGGCGTCGGTCCCGGTGGCAGTTCCGCCGCCTCTGTCAAGCTTTCCTCCGAAAAATCCCTAAAAGCAAGGGCGGTCGGCCAGGACATTTCGAGTAAAATCGACACACTGCCCGAGAGGACAAGACTAACCACGTCGGCGGTGCTTAGAAGACAACCGTGCTCTCTTGCACGGTCTTCTGGCGAAGGGAGGCCATCTCCCCCCTCGGGGCACCCGTCGGGCGTCCCTCACTGGGTACCGCAATGATGACCTCGTGTCGATGTCCTCCATTGGATCGTCGGCCGTGGCGGCACCAAAATCGTATTCTTCATACGGATCGTCGAAGTCTCCGCGTCATTGGAAGACGACCCCGAGGCCAAGAAGAAAGGGCGGTCGACTCGACGCCTCCTCGCTGGCGGTGGTCATGGCCGCGCGCCCCCTCTTCTCCTTCCTCTTGCTCTCCAGGCGTTCCTTAGAAGCGGACTCCGCGGCTCGGCTGTTGGCGGATCGCGCCTCATCTCCTTCTCCCAAGACAATGCGGAGAGGATCCTAGCGAGCCTGAAAAGGCGGGAACTCTATTCAGCCGAACGCGGGAATTAAGGTACGCAAGAAAGGGTAGGGAACTTCCCACTTACCAAGTTCGGAGGTTTTCATGAGAAGGGCTCGAAGCGCCGCCGCCACCAAGTGGCTTTCAATGCCAGACGGCGGCCACCCGAGCCTCCACCTCCGACGAGGAAGCTCGAACCCCCATCCTCATGGGATCGAGCCGCCCCTCGTATTGAAACATCGGGTGGGGCACATCCCATAAGAGGTTGTCTGGCGCCTCGCCATGAGCAGCGCCACAAGCGGCCTAACCCGTCAGGCCTCGCCTCTTCAGGCCTTGAGCTGCTCAAGAATCACCACTTCCTCTTCTCTCTCTCGTCTGCGGGCGACCCCATTCGGCACCGCTTGGGCCGTCTCCGGTGAAGGCGGGCGCCTATCTCTGCATTAGAATGTAGAACCACTCCGGTGCCATCCCGGTTCGAGGTGGTAGTTTCATGTCAAGGTACTCATGAGCCGGTTGAACCGAAGCTGGATGGCGGCGCGCACGATCGGCGCCGACAACACGCCAAACTTTTTCAGCGCCTGCATATGGAAGAAGTACTTCGAGAGGGCCCAATGGGGATTCGATCCCGGAAAGCCTCGCCGCAGCGTGATGAAGATCGCGATGTCGCGGCCTTGCGTCAGGGGTTCGGATGGTGCACCTCCACCTTGTAAAAGTGAAGAAGGCAGCGCCGAAGCGTGTTATGGAGGGGAGGCCAACCTGCGCTCAAAGAAGGACGCGGCTCACGACGATCTCGCCGCCGCAAGACTCCGAGCCATGACCCCGTCGGCACCCTCCACCGAAGCTACCTCCGCGGCGGAAGGAACCGCTTCTTCGCCCGAGGCAAGACACCGAGCCTCAAGAATGGCGCCTCGACCACGTCATCTCCAAGGTGCGGGGCCGTTGGGTGAAGAAGGGGCTAAGGCAAAGAATCCTTCTCTTGGGTTTTCTTTGATCTTCCTCACGCGCCTCGTCTCTCTTCCTTTTGCGTGAAAAACAGACAACGCAGGGAATCCGCCCCATGGCCCCCTTTTTTCCGCTTATAAAGAGCGCCTCGACGCGAGCGACAACAGCGTCAACCAAGCAATGTCGCGGCGAAGCGGCGCTGTTCCGCTCCCGGACCGTCTGACGGTTCAACGATCACGTTGCCTAATTCTTGATCACCCGTATTTAATCCTTAGCGGAGACCGCGGCCGGCGAAAGGGACATTAGAGGCAGAGGCGGCGCCACGGCTCCCGGGCCTCGCCCGAACTCAAGGGTTGCCTTGCGGCGGAGATAAACATGCTAGGACGCTTACTGTCCTGTAAGCCTGAAAGGCTTCTGACTTATGCTCGAGGCTTGACCAAGTCTTTGTAGCCCCAACGCCCGCCACCAAGTGGGCGCTACGTCGCCCGAACAAAAAAAAATCGAGGGCGAGGATAAAGGCGAGCTCCCGTGGGCCCTTGTTGGGTCGGCGGACGACCAATCGCCTGAATCGTGTTGAGGTCATCGTCCACACTCTCCGCGGAGCCCGACGACGGTGGCGGCGACCTGCGCCCAGTCGGAGGACGACTTGGGGTCCGACTCGGGATCGAGTAACGAAAGGCTCTCATGGGTCGCCCCCAGTGGGTCGGACGCCCGCAACGGGATAACGTCCGCTCGGAAATGGTTCTCCCTCGGGAAGCCACGAGGGCCCACTCGAACCACCCGCTATCAGCTCGACTCGTCACGAGCACGGCGTTCGAGCCTACGTATGGCAAACGCGCGTTTGCTCACCCCCTCCAGGTCCCACACCGCGGGTGGGCGTATTAAGTGAAACGCGCGCCTCTGCTTTCGAGCATGGGGCGGGCGCCTATCACTCTCCGGCAAATGGGCGCCTCCTGCGACGAGATAAACCCCGACCAGCTCCGACACGCTCGGGGCTCGGCTCCATCCACCGGATGCGCTCGCGCAAGCACCGGCGTTAACCCAATCAGCCCGTTTGGTGGCGCCGAAACGGCCGAAGCCGCCTGTTCAACCAATGCGCTTGCACGTACCTGGACAGTCTTCGCCGGGAGTTCGAATCCGTCAACCGGAGCAACCTCTGCATACGAGATAAACCCCCGACCAGCTCTCCGACCTGCTCGGGGGCTCGGGGGCTCCATCCACCGGATCTTTACGCCAAGCTTGACCCGGCAAAACCGAAAACCCGTCGGTCGGTGCGGCCAACAAAGATCCGGCCACCTCGGGCGCTTACGCTTGCCGGCATCCACCGGCCAAGCAAACCCGGACCGCTTTCCAATCCGCCTGGGCAAAGGGGCTATTGCGGATGCAGGCACACAGGTATCGATGGCCAGAGAGAGGTGCATGGGCATATGTGCCTAAAACCCGGGGCCCAAGGCCTCGGCCAAGCCGACAAGAGGTGGCCCGACCAGGCGTTCAGAGCGGGCGCCTCACAAGCTCTGGCGATACCAACTCGGAGATGTCGGCGAAGCGAGTCGGATGGGCCGAGAGCCTCGAACAAGCTCGAACCATCTTCGTCAGCGAGCCCGCGTCAAATCATCGAGCGGCGCTGACCCCACCTACCCCCCGACGACGGCACTTCGGCATGACCAAACGAGATGGGAGGCGCGCCTTCCCCGAGCAATTCCGGTCGACACCGGGCGTCGGCACCGACAAACCACCCGAGCGGTCGCCTTTTCCGGAGGAACGGACGCGCCCTCGCTCAGCAGACTTCACCGACTCGGCGTAAGGCCAACAACTATCCATCAGAAGTCAAGTCCGAGACCCGACGCAGAGGCGGAAGACCGGACTCGGCGAGGGAGCCCCATCCATTTTTCCTTTATGCGCTCTATGTGGCGGCTTCCCGACTATATAAGGAGGCTTGGCCCTCCGGGCCGGTGGAGAACACTGACAAGCACACATACACATAGCAGGCGAGCGCTCCCAAGCTCCGAACCTTCGCTCATAGCTCCCTCATCCGACCATCAAGACACGAGGTGCTTGCGCAGCCCTCACTTGTAACTCGGCAGGCTCATCGACATCAATACAAACACGCACCACCACACAATCGGAGTAGGGACATTCAAGCAGAACCAGATTATAAATTCTGGACCCTCTTTTCTCTTTTGGGTCTAACCATTCAGGGAACGGGAACGCGCGGCCCCTCAAGACTTACAAAATTTACTTGCCGGTTCTCGAAACACCGACACCATGATTTTCTACAATAATGAAGTATGGGTGTTCTGACTTTTCAGCATTAGATTGCACATGCAAATTTTCACTAGGGTTACTATCCTCGGGATGGCTCGCTTCAAGGGTTTTCTCGATATCAGTTTGAGTTTCTTCCACTGTCTTGGGGAGTGCTTTATCTTGTTTGGTTCTCTATTTTTGCAGAAGTCTTCATGAAATTGAGTCTTGTGCATCTGAAGGTCTCCCTCTCTTCTTCCCATGAGGGGTAGTGGATTCAATATCCATTTTGGGTATTTTGCGCTCTCTCCGGTGAGTTTATTGCAGATATTTGAGATTTTATCACTTTCTTATGATCAGTGAAGACATATGACAAGTTATTAGCTATTTATTACATATTTATTCTCTTTCGAACTTCAAGTTTGGACTCTTTAGTGCATAGGTATAAGGACTGTATGCCCGTGTCATTCCAATGTATTTCACATCATTATTTAGAGTGGTACTTTCCTTCCCCCTAATGCTAGAAAATTGTATTCATTACAGATACAGTCAGTGTATCGAGCCGTATGCATATCCCTGCTATAGGCTCAATGTATTTGATGATTGCCAGAGATTCATAACCTACATAGATCCAAAACCTCTGATGAGGGCCTATAGATGTATGCTATGGTGTAAAATCAGCACATATACAACACAATAGTATTTTTGTAGATGAAAAATAATTGGTTCTTTCCCACACACTAACTGCAAGGGTAAATGGTGTGATATGCAATTAGTTTGAGTTGAATTAATATAACAGTGTGTAGCACTATGTGGCCCCCCCAGTAACTAGTGGAGATCCTATAATTCTGCAAGAGTGATCTAGCAATAAGTTTGATTTTTTTAAATAATGACTCTGTAAGACTATTTTGTGTGTAGACACAAGGTACTCAATGCTCAAATATCTTTGAGATAAATTCATTGGTATTGTCCATTCGAATAGACTTGATCCTTTTAGCTTGAAAGGAGGCACTTAATTTAATAATTTGGATGATAAATTTAGCAAAAGCATGGTTCCAAATAAATATGAGGCATACATGGGACCATCTAATAGAGGCATTTATCATGACTATAAAGTATCTAAAGAGGTCCAATAGGGACTGAATAGGTCCACAAGTATCACCTTGAATTTTCTCTAGGAAACTCAGTGATTCTTCCCTAACATTTAGAAAAGAGAGTCTATTTATAAGCTTCCCTTTAGTACAAGTAGGGCATAAGAATTCCTTAGTTCTATAGAAGTTCACAGTTTTTATGTTATGGTTAGAAGAATTATAGATGATTTTTCTCATCATATTAAATCCAAGATGACTCAGTCGATCATACTGAATTTTAAATAGTTCTGGGATTTAAGGTGTTATTTTCATTGGAGCATACCCTTCAGGTTTTATATATATAGTATAATCCTAAGACAAAGGAAGTTTTCAACCACACATTTCTAGCATTCATTAATCTTAGTCATGAGTAGTATTCTATATCATCCTCATTATATGTTCTGGGTGGAAACTATTTGGCCGAATGTATTTGAAACTTAATAGGGTATGACTAGACTTAGGATACAAGAGAGCATCCTCTATTATCATACGAGTGTCCATAAGGAGAACTATGATGGTCTTTCCATTGCCAACAATAAGGGCATATCTCCCAGCGATAGTCATAATATTTTCAATTTTCTTAGTCAAAGTATGAGAAATATTTAGTTTCACTACAAATTGAATTTGTAGTGCAACTATATATAAGACTGATTTTCTCCTCCTCTATTTGATTATACACGTTCTATATTAAAAATATGTTTTAGCATTAAAAATATTACATCAAATAAACATATTGTAAAATATAGAACAAGCATAACATAATAAATAAAAAATTTAATATTCTAGAAATAGTAATAATAATTATTCAGCCTAAATGATAATTGCTTATCATGAGAATAAACTAATGTTTATGAGGAACTAAAAATAAATTGGTAAGGAGACTCATAAGGAAAATGCGGCATCGACTAGCAAAATAAAGGAGTGTATAAGAGACTATTGCAGCTCTCCATATAAATCATGGGTGTCCTTCGAGAATTCCTTGAGATTAGTCCCAAGAATATCGTCTTGATCTATGAGGGTGTTCATGTTCTCCTTTATGGGATCAAGAACCAAGTCAAGTGTGCCTTAACCTTGTTCACATTAGACTTTGTGTACTCTTCTAGTGGATTGCACGTACAGGTCCACCAAATGCTTCGTTGTGTAGCTGGTGTGTGACCAATGGCTGGTTTAGCCACACCTAAAATAGGGTTGTGGAGGGTAAGCAGTTTTATTGGATGAGTTTTGCTCTAGAACTTCCCTGCCCTTTACCTTTACATCTCTGGAGCTTGCCTCTACCCTATTGCACTCTAACCTTCTTCCATTTTTCCCTTGATACCATTGGCCCTTTACGTGGCCATGGCTATTTCTAATCTGTAGAGCATTGGCATATGCTTCGACTATTGCTTGTGTTCCATTAGGAAGAATGTAATGATTCTTCATCAGTAGTTCATCATGCTTTTTTGCCTCTAGCAAAGTCTAGATAAGTTGAATGTACTTCTAGTACTTCACAAAATGGCATTGTTGCTATAATATTCTCATGTTTGGATAAAAGGTGCATACTGTTATGTCTATCATCTCAACATTTGTAACTTTTTTGTTACAGAAACACAGTTTGGAGAAAAACTTTTGCATGGCAGAGTTATATGCTGCCATTGTTTTGAAGTCCTCAAAGCGTAGCAGGGTCCATTTGCATTGTACTTCTTGTAGCAAGGTGTGCTAGTTGTAGTGTTCATTCAGGAAATTTCATAGTGCCAGCGAGCCCTCCTCTATCAAATAGTTGGTCTTCAGGTCCTTATGGAGATAGTGCCCTAGGAAGGGCAGAGTCGCACACTAGGTAGCTTTAGGAAGAGCATGGGCGTCAACTTCAAGCTAGGTGATTGTAGCTCCAAGAGATCGAGATGTCAGTATGATTTTGGCATCAATTGCTCAGGTCAGGTAATTGCTGCCATTTAGGATGAGCTCAGGAAATTTTCTCTTTGCGATGTCCAACATATCCTATGCTATAATCATACAAAAATAAAATTTACTACTGGTAAAATAAATATATTGCATGCTTATACTTGAATCAGCAAATATTGGTCTATATCTATTTAGTAGATAATTATCTAAAATTCTCCATAATTTTCCTGTCATTTGTTCACATTTTTTAGTTAATTATAAGAGCAATTTTTAGAATTACCAAATAATAGAAAATAATTTTAGCATAAATAACATGGGACTTTTCTAGAAAAAATAAACCCAATGATATGAAGCTTCCAACGTGTGCTTGGTGTAAGGTTAAATAAATTACGGAAGCCCATATATATATATAATTTAGTCTATAGGATATAATGTTAATTTTTAGAATTTATGAATTAGTTCTCGAGTTTATTAAAACTTTGGGGTTCAAAGCACAAAATTTATTGCAGTTGCGAGATTTACGTAATTAATCAAAAAATTTACTACAACCGATTTGGGCGACGAGAGAGGCAGTGGCGGTCATGCATGGTGGTGGGCTCGGTTGCGTGGTGCTTGGGTGGGATCGAGGTGACAGCGCTCGACAAGGGTAAGGTGGTGACTTGGAGCCAACTTTGGTGGGAGTGAGGCGGCGGCGCTTCAACCAGAGCGAGGTAGCGGCGCAACGCCGATTTGGTGAAGGCGACAATGCTCGATGGGAGCACGTGGTAGCTACCGACATGTACGAAGGTTGTATGGCTCCGGCAATGTGTCAGAGTGTCTGCCACCCCATAGGTATGAATAGTAGCCCTATTTTAGAACCTTATTTGATGATTAAATCAATCTAATCTAGCATACAATAAGTAATCTAATAGCGTGAGGGGACGAAAAGGGGATCCTGACAACATACTGTTCGACCTTAGAGAGCTTCGTGCTGATAACTATTAAATAATCGATAGTCACCGAAGGTTCACTACTAGAAAACTACACATTAGTAGCGGTTCGTAACTACCATCAGTGGAGGTTTTCGAACCGCCACTGATATAGTGCCATTGATAATATTATCAGTGGCGGTTTTTGGTTAGAACCGTCACTGATAATCCTGATAATATGATTATCAGTGATGGTTCTAGCCAAAAATTGCCGCCGATAATATTAGCGTTTTTTGGTTAGCTGGCAGTTTAAAAGCATATTAACGTTTTTTGAGTTAGCTGACAGTTTAAAAGCATTAGATTAGGGGATTTCCTAGGAGGTCACCCATCCTAATACTACTCTCGCCTAAGAACGCTCAATTTCAGAATTTTGATTAGATCCGAACGTTTTTAACATCACACAAGGACTTGCTAGGAGGTCACCCATCCTATTGCTACTCTCATCCAAGCACGTTTAAAGTACTTTAGTGATGGTATGATCACATCTGACATATAATGTGTATCTCCTCCCTTTATCCCTGTGAAGCACCCAAACGCTGATTTTCAATTATTTTAAATTAGCAAACTATAGATGTTGGTGTTCTTATAAAAATACCATATGTGCCATTACTATTAATGAAACTTGTAAAAACACCATAACTTTTGACTCGTACCTTCGATTTTGGTGTTCTTATGCTTTCCGGAATCATCACACGATGAGCTCTCCAATTATATTCTTTTGGGCACTGATTCTAATTTTCAAATATGAAATCCGAGTATTTTTGTTAAAATGGTCATAACTTTTGACTTATAACTCCGATCGGGCCGTTGTTTGGCTCGTTGGAAAGATAACGAAAAGTAGCACCTGAATTTCATAACTATGCGAAAATCAGATGGTCAGATTTTGATGGTTTGTACGAGTGCATGCGCGGTGACGGAATTCAAAAAAAATGTTGTTTAGGATCTCAAAATGGCATCCGAAGTTTTAAATCTGTTTCGGTTGTTCTTTTCAATTATTGTAAACAGAATATTAGTTCTAATTATTTCAAATGTAATATTATTTAATTTCAATTCTTTCAAATTAGAAGGCAGGAGAGGTAATTAGCAATATTTAAAATTTTCTATTTTTTATTATTTGTGGAGATTTCAAATTAAAACCGCCACAAATAATATTATCGATCAGCGGTTTTAGCCAAAACCGCCACTAATCTTACATTATTAGTGGCGGTTTTGGCTAAAACCGCCACAAATATTCACATTATCAGTGGCTATTTTAGCCAAAATATCTCCACTGATACTAACATTATCGGTGATGATTTTTGGCTAAAACCGTCACAGATGTATTTGTGATGGTTCCAAAGAAAAACTGCTACTGATAATGCATTATTTGTGACGGTTCTAAATAAAAACCGTCACAATTAGTCTTTCCACCCTTTTTTTAAAAAAAAAACGGCCACTAATAATGTTATTTGTGACGGTATTATTAGTGGCGGTTCTAGAAAAAACCGCCACAAATAGAGTGTCACCTGTGCTGTTTTGTAGTAGTGGTTGATCCCGATATTGATCTTCTAACGTAGAGAATACTTAAAAACAATAACAAAGTAGACAAACACCTAATATAAGAGGATTGGACTATCTTCTCTTTTATTCATCATCCTTTTGCACAATTGAATACTATATTTATAACCTAAATCCTTGATGGATAATTCCAGGATTCGCCAGTAAAACCTTAGATTAGATATTTCAACACGTCTCTCGGTGAATTGCTTCATCTAGCGAGGTGCCATAACCACTCTGGATTTGTACGGGAATTTTATTAACGTGTATATATATGTACATTTTTCCATGGCTTGGTCGGAACACCTGCGACTGGTTCTCACGTACGATTCTATTTCGAAGACATTACAGCATTATTATCACGCGTACATGATGTTTGCACGCTTGCATCACTAAAATCCGGAGAACCATGCTAACCTCTCCACATCAGTTTGACCCGTTCTTAGACTATCTCTAGCAATTTCCCTTCATTATCTTTTTTTTCCTCATTCTCTTCCCTATATTCATTCCCTTCATTCCTATTATTTCTAGCAGCACCCCTTCGAATGGTTTTGTATAGAGATTGGAGAGAGAATCTCTTTCTGAACAGATTCTCTGTCCAAATCCCTTCCGAAGGGAATCGTGAAGGGAATTTGTTGGAGTGCTTGGGATCTGTCTGCGAAGAGATTTGGAGGCTGAAGGGATACCGCTGGAGATAATCTTATCATTTTGACTATAGCAATGTATTGTTCCAAGTACACCACCGAATTTACCCGATCGCGAAGCTGAAACAAAACCAAAAATAAAATGAGAGATGGGCCTATAATTTTGCTTTTGACAATTACATAAATATTAAAATATAATAAATTCGTTCATTTTAAAATTTATTCAACTTATATCAGAATAAGTATCCAACCCATGGTGTCCATGAGTAGTGTCTAGAAGGGAGAGAGCAATAAACCATCGATAGTTTAACCCATGGTTTCCATGAGTAGTGTCTAGGAGGAGAGAGCAATAAAGCAATGCATGAGAGCAATAAACCAATGCATGCACCACAAATGACTTGGTAAGCTACTAAATGTCCAAGATTATGCTCCCTTGAGAGACACGCTTCTTCGTTTTCTTCTCTCCTTCCTTAACTCCTATGCCACATCAGATTTTTGCTTAATAAGCGAATTAATTCATACAGACACCACCGAAACTAAATACAAATAAAATAATCGCCCGAGCAGTGACAAGTGTCCCAGGAGCCTACGAAAGCCAAAACTTCGCCGCACGCGCGACACGTCAGTACGTCGGGGAGCGTGGGCCCCACGCGGAGGATTATATATAGTGGCCACTCCTGTGAATGAACTCGCTCAATCCGAGTGATTGGTTTGTTGCTTCGGTTGAGTTCGAGTTCGAGTTGCGTGAGGATCCGAGGATGGGGAGCGATTGACGAATCTGGGGGCTTTTTGGGTATTGATTCGCGTTGGGAGTTTTGCCGGGTTTCGATTTTGAGCAGGCGAGAATTTTGTTGGGAATTCTTGGGTTCTGTTTTGTGAAAGGATTTGGGGACTTCTGTCGCAGATACGGCTTGTTCATAGATTACTCTTGTGATTTTGGTTTGGAGGAGTGGTTGATCGGTAAATTTGTGTTTGGTATTGAATATTTGGGGCGAATTTTGCCAGGGGAACCGATTTCGGTTGAAATTTTTCTGGGCAAATATTTTGGATTCCCTGTTTGCCATACGAAGATTCGGTTAATTCCGCACCTGATCTGAAATTTTGAGACGAATTTTGAAAAAAGAGAGCCACTTTTTACGGGACTCTTCGTCGCTATTCAGTGGACCGCAGGAAGAAACTTTCCCAATTAGTGCTTGTTTTTGTGGTCGCAGCGTGTAGTTTCAAAAGGCGGCACCTTTATTTGCTACGCTATCTTTGGGGAAAAAAGCTCTCTCCTTGGATCTATTTCAGTAAAAGATTGGGATTTTTTTTCTGAGATATTTCTGTTGCCTTTGTTTTTTTTTTAAAAAAAATTGGCAGGTCCAAGAAACACCGAATTTTGCCGCAAATTTTTGATCCGATTGAAAGGCTCCCCAAGCTTCGCAAGAAGCGGGAAAAATTTTTGGTCGTCACTCGTCATGGCCATGTCGCTGAGCCGATTCACCCAATGGCTGTGGCCGGGGAGCGCGGCGCGGGTGGCCACCCGCGATTTCCCGAGCACGACCATGACGAACTCCTCCTTCCCGGACTTCCCCTCCGGGTTCCGGGAGCTGGACACCGTCACGTTCTCGACCGCCGGCGCCGGCGCTGTCAGCCGCCGCGCACGCCCGAGGAGGGTCAGGAACCGGCGGCGCAGCCGCGGGGAGCCCAGGATCGACAGGGAGTACGACATGGTCATCGTGCCGTCCGACGGCGGCGGGTGCCTGTCGGGTTCGGAGTCCGACGACTCCGACTGGTCCATCGGCTGGCTGGAGCCGCAGGCGCCGGAGCTGAAGACGGACGGCGACCCCGAGAACTGCTTCGCCGTCCTCGTGCCGTGCTACCGCCACGGCCGCGCCGAGCAGCCCGGGAGGCCCGATGGTCGGTTTCTTAGCGCCGGCGCTCTCGCCGACGGTGGCCTCTCTGGTGAGAATGATGATTTACTTACGTAATTACGTTCTTGGGTTGTGTTTTGTTTATAATTGGGAAGGAATCATGCCGTTCAGTTTATTTATGGTTTATGAAAGAACTCAATTGTGCAGTTGATACTTGTGTGCTACTAATAGCTTTGTGTCTAGTATAGAATTAGTATAGATTAACAATAGTTCAGTTTCATAATCTGACATAAATGGTAAATCTGACATTTTCAGTTATCAATTGTTTGTTTTGGTAATAAATCCAGTCTGTTAATCTGTCATAACATGACCTATAATAGGGTAAAAGAAATTAATGTATTCAATGCAGGCAGTGATGTTTATCAAAATCCTTGGATTTATTTTCCCCTAATATGGCAGGCGATGACTGTTCTGTATATGTGGTTGTTCTTTTGTGGTTTAGTTTATCAGTGATCTGAATCTTTTTGGGAAGGAAAAGCGATGATCTGATTGGATGTAGCACATAGCATGCTAGTTGGTTCTGTATGCTATTTATATGTTTGGTGCTGTAGATTAGTGGGTTTGGTGACTTACTTTGTACTATGGATTTGAAATGTTTGCTTAGTTAATAAAATTTCTCAGACTCTTGTGCTCAATAATGAGATAGATTAAGACTTAGGGCGCTGATTACATTAATGAAAACTTTTAATACATCAGATACTTTCCTAGAGGCATGGCTGTACAATACAGAGCCTGCTTTCTTCAGCAACCCACTATTAGTTGTTTGGGTGATAATTGATGCCCAATATTATTGTCATTGTTGAATAATACCATTGTAATTGGTTATGTTGTTTCTGATCACCATTTCATTCAATCTTATTAACTCGCGAATATTGTCCTAAATACCTGAATCATGTCCCAAGTGCCAGAGTGCTAGGTGTGATTGAAGTTGAAACCAATAAAGAACTATTTCATTGCCTGCTTGTGCCATTTTAATTCTCCATAGACCATTTTATTTGATTGTGCAGAAGAGCTTTTCATCGTAATATGGTCGAGCTTTTAAATTTTTAATTTGCTATTAGTTTCATCTTTTTGCATAGTATTGAGTGTTAGCTTTTCCAGCACTACAGTTTTCGATTTTTTGTTCTTGTTCTAATACCCTTCTTTCCTTCTTTTTTTTCTCTCTGCAGATGGAAATAATTTTGTAGAACAGTGGCTTTCTTCTCTTCAGTATTGATATCTCAGATCTCTCCTAGCTACGCTGTATATAGTATTTGCTCCATTTTATTCTACTACTATGTTTGTCCTAGATACATAATATATCGATGAAGGAAGACATGGATACCCTAAAAAAAGTGAAACTGATCCAAAATGTGAAAAAAAAAGCAGTGGGATTTTGAAGCAGCACTGAACGGGTATGTCCTTCCTGAGGTTTCAAGGCTATTTTACTCTTGCAAAGCAAGGCAAATGCTGAACAAGACGAGTTGCGCGTCACAGAAAACATATTCCTCATTGATATGTGCTAAGTGCAATTCTTCAGTATGCGTATGTTAGTCGCTGTACATTGGAACAGAATCCTTGTGAGTTCTGCTGTATATAAATAAACCTTTGTGCTTATGTGGAATTGGTTTTGGCTGAACATTCCAGATGCTGTTAATCCTCAGTTGTGGGTAGTGAGCACTGTGTGTGACACTGGAATCGTCCTGATTCTAGTACTGAAGGGGTGCAAGTGAACGTTGTATATCTCTGCCTGCTTACAATAATCTCCCTTCACTGTCCAAAGGGAGAAAAAGGCTTGCCAGAGATTTCTGCAATGGCCTGAATGTCTCAAGTATTGAAATGACTTATGACAATCTTTTGGAGCCCTCTCTTAAATTAGAGGCTGACACCGACCGAGCTGTTTATTTGGCACGAGTGAATGAAAGTTAGATTCATGGGCTGAGAGCCTGAAATTGTTGATGTAGCTTTTTACGGGCCATAAACATCGGCCCAGTTCGTCCTGTCCACTGAATGGGCTTTCTTATGGCCCAAGCTGTCTTGTATGGGTACACAGATTTTATCTTGGGTGTGATCCAGGCTGAATGTATTTTGATGCTACCAAAATGGTCACATATTTCGGCATTGCCTAGTTATTGGTGATCAGAGTATCAATCCATCGGTTTTCAATTACCTCCATCTTATCAGCTGCTCGACAATTTGATCATCCTGTAAATTTTGTTCTCTGTCTGTCATGTGCTAGTTAGCAGCAAGTTTTCATATTGATGCAGTGCTTCCATGCTTTTTTTTTCTGATGCATAAATAGTAAAGTATGAATAAATGGTTGATATTAATTACTTACCCCTCCGCTTTGCTTCAAAATTTGTACAATTTGTATTGAGAAGGAAAACATTGAAGCACTGCTCTTCGTATTATTATGATCACCTATAGTTTTTCTTGTGACTAGATTATTCTGGTACCCGGAGAGATACTTTTACACGTCATAAAATAATTTTGATTACTAATGATTTGATATATAAGACTTGCATTATAACTTTCTTTCCGGAAAAGTGTAGGTAAGTCACATAAAATTTTGCATTAATAACAGGGTGCGTCTATTGAACAGTCGAATGTTTCTTTCCCCGCAAAACAGTGTCGCAACCCTAATTTTCGACTAGATTTCAAATTTTTGACCTAAGTTTAGCTATACTGCTAACTGGATCACATTGGCTATGGTGCAGTGTTGATCGAGCCACGTACTGGCAAAAACTTTATTATGCTCTAAGCCGATTGTTCCCGTGCATTGCATTGTAGTTGTTAGTCGTTTCTCATGCGTTTACTTGAGCATGGTTCGATTAATTAGCTAATCATAGTTCTAGAAGGTTCTAAACTCTTCACAGACCATTCTTTTCTCTATGCATCAATTGCAGCTGCATTTGCATAGCTTTAGCTTTTCTCACAGGCATAAAGTTCTGCAAATAGTTTTCAAAGATAAATGTTTGTGTGCTCTGTGAATACACAATTTTGCTGCAAGAGACCTAGACACCTTGTTGTTGGAAAAGTTATACATAAGTAAATTGGAAAAGCAACCATTCTCTGAATACCTACAATCTACTGGAACTGCGCCGACCAATTGGAGCACAATTTCAATATAAATAGCATTTCAGAAAATAGAAAAGTATTTTGAGAAGTTTTGAAAATAATTTCAGAAATTAATAAAAAGAGTCCAGATAGGACACTCTTGCAAAAAGGCCCTTATGCCTTGGACAATGTTCAAAACAGTCCTTTCTTTTAGAAAAAATGAATTTTGTAAAAAATGGTAAGGACCTCCGTGAAAAATAATTTCAGATTTAAAACTATTCAAAAATCAGCTTTGGGGAACTCCGATGAAATACCAAAATTTGCCATTTGAATTCTCAAGGTTTACCAAATGCTATAGAGGTGATTTTACCCTCAAGAGCTAGGTTTCCATGAGGTGTCAAAAGCACAAATGACTAGGATTTTTATTTCGAAAAAATAAAAACTAATTTTGATAATCCCAAAGAAGAAAGGCCTTAAATATTGCATCCTAGCAACAGATTAGACCATTTGTTCATTCGGTCAGGTGAGCACTTCCCTCTGTGCTTCCTTCGTTCTTTCTCTCTTCCTTCTCATGGCTAACAAGCTCTAGCATGTGGCCATGGAGGCAAGAGGGGAAATGATCGACAAGAGATCAAGAGGGAGGCGAATTCAAGCATCCAGCCAAGCATCATTCTCAAGCATGCATTTCAATCTCAAAGGATATCGCAGTGCAGCAACTGCTGCAATGCATTTCGTTTTCAGTAGGCACCGTCTTCTTTCTTTCTCCCTTCTTTTGGCCAGCAGCACTAAGCAAACTTGTTGCGGTTTTTGGCCAAGAAAAGGAGGAAAGGAGCTAGGAAGAGGAATGGGCCAACAGCATCGTCATCGCAAGCATTTGTGCATTTCATTCATCAAGCAGGAAGGTGTGTTGCTTCAATCTGATTGCTCTCTGCAGCTAGTAGAGTTTATGAGTGAAACTTATATCATTACGTTGCTCTCATCATCAGAAAGCTATTGGTGAAAATTTCATGCATCGAAACTATCAATAAAAAGTTATAACCAAATCAAAGAATATACAAATTCATATACAAACTAGAAAACACATTACAAAAGATATTTTTCCTAGTTGGTCATGCGTCACTAGTAATGTGTTTCTTAGTTTTTATATGAATTTATTTTTTTTGATTTAGTCATAACTTTTTATTAACAGTTTTGATTCACAAACCGTTTTCATCAAGAGCTTATTGATAATGAGAACAACACTGACATAAGTCTTGGTAAAACAGATTTTACTATCCGTATACATAGATTTTACTATCATACATAGTAAATTGACGTACATTTTGCAGCAAAATTTGATTTATGCAACGTTTATTAGCGAGACTTAATCATGTTGTTCATCTCATCACTAATAATCTAATGGTAAAATTCGTTCGTGAATTGGAACTATGCATAAAAAATTATGGCTAAAACAAATAAAAGTCATATTCATGTATAACTAGAAAACGCATTTTTGCATCTCTCGGTCACACACATGCATGCAAAATTTCATAGTTTGTACATGAGTATGTTTTTTCTTTGATTTAGCCATAACTTTTTATTGACAGCTTTGATTCACAAACTATTTTCATCAGTAGCTTACTGATGACGAGAGCAACACATTGATATGTCTCAGCGCATAAAACAGATCTTACTATCCGTATACATAGATTTTATCATACAGTAGTAAATTAATGTAATTTGGCAGTAAAATTTGGTTTATGAGACGTTATTAGCGAGACTTATATCATGTTGTTCCTTTCATCATTAGTAATCTAATGGTGAAATTTATTCGTGAATCAGAGTTGTGAATAAAAAGTTATGGCTAAGACAAATAAAAATCAGATTCATGTATTACTAGAAAACACATCTTTGCATCTCTCAGTCACACACATGCATGCAAATTAATTGCGGATGATTAATCTTCCAAGGCTCGGTCGAGAATACTATAGAGCTAATGAGTAGAACGCTGGGTGCCTCGAACTGCAAAACTGACCGACGCTGTAGAATGTCCTATTCTACACACATGTATAGAATAGGATATGTATCATGTGTTCTTCATCGGGTTCATAAAACCATCTCTTCTGTAGGGTATTTGTAAATCTTGTATTTTGTAAAAATATTTCTTCAAAACTCTTGGGTCCATAAATGCAGCTCCCTGCCCCCCCCTCCCCACCACGCTCTAGACTCCCTCTAAATCTGGGCTCAAGTGAATCTAAACTCCTAACCCACTACTCTAGTCTCCCTCTAAATCCGGCTTTCAGTGAATCTAAATCCCTAACCCAGTGAACCCTAGCTTTAGTCTGACAAACTACTATCGTAACTCTCAGCTGCCGCCACCGAAGAGGAAGGACTCATCAACCGGAGCACAATCTCTAAGCAAAATCATAAGATCATAAAATCAACTTAATTTTTTCATAAAAGAAATCATTCAATATTTTTGTACCAATTTCATTAATAATAAAGTCTATTGACCACTGTCGACGCAAAACATAATCATGAAAAGGCTCTTTTAATTAAGGCCAACTAAGCAAATTAGTCCCCTAGTGTGGATGCAGCCAACTTCCAGCTCATACTTCATCATGCTAATATACTGCGCATGCCACTCTATTACGTTTACACGTATATATGCATGTATAATATGATCGTCCGATTTCCCTTAGCTTTAATATAGTGTATGCATCATCTTGAGGAGCAACTTACTAGAAATTCTTAGAAAAACTTAATTACTAGAAGTCTAAAACTAGCTAGTTAGCTACAACTACGTATAGAACTATGGAACATTAACTTGGTGGAAAGGAAAATAAGATCGACGGGATTAATTATATATGATATAAATTCATATATGGCCCATCATCGTCGTACATATATGAAGAATAATAAATCTCGATGTAACACCAGATATTTTATCAGCAAATTAACTACTCACACAGTCACCAAAAAGCTCATCTGAAAAGAGACAAACACACATCATATCACCAGCTGCAGCCTCCCAAAAGTTTGGGGAAAAAAGGGGAAGATGCTAAGAGAAACAAAATGAAAACACCTCATGAAAGAAACTGAAACAACTCTAGATCGATCAACGATCGTCACATACTCACATGTACATAAAGAAAACAAAGAATATAAATCTGCCGCAAGAAAAAAATATACAAAAACAAAACTACATCCTCGATCTAGAACATACACTATATAACGTAAGCACCTAATACACAATTAAGCTAGTCGATCAAGAATAATCGGTGCATTTATATATATATAACATCCGTTTTCAAAACATAGCACGATCGATCTACGCATGGCATGAATACATACGTATATACCACGCGCACAAGCAAGCACATGTAGATGCACGCATGTGTGGCTAGCTAGCTAGAGGAGTCACCGTCGTCGCCATGGGCGCCGCCACGGCCGTGGGGCACGCAGAGCTTGGAGAGCGCCCTGAGGAGCTCCACCCTCTCCCGGAGCTGCAAGATGTAGTCGGCGGTGCGGAGAAGCAGCCGGTCGGCCGGCATCGCCGCGGCGCCGGGCACCAGCCGCCGCAGCTCCCGCACCTTCCGCCCCACCGCCACCGCCCGCCGCCTCCGCCGGATACGGCTCGAGCACGGCGACCTCCTCGTCGTCTCCATGAACAGATCGACGAGTTTAGCGTGGGGCTCGCGTGCGCTTTGCGTTTACGTGATGAGGGGAGGGTGCTGAGCTGAGCTGTGGTGGAGGACCGTGGAATAAATAGTGGCGCGCTGTGGCGTGACGCGAGAGGGGCGTTTTTGGGAGGTATGTTTTTGCAGGGGGGGGTTAAGTGAAAAGCTGCTGGTGAGCTGTGGGTTGTCGCGTAGTGTAGGCCCCGCGCGCGGTCTTGTCCTGTACACGTGTCTGACAGCTCTCTGATGAGGTGCCCGGTCCTGGTGCCCCAGGACCGGAGTAATTTAGCACAAACCTTTTTTTTTTCTGTTCCCATTTTGCCCACTTCTCATCGTCTCTCTTATAGGAATTTTTTTTAAAAAATAATTTTCAAAAATAATATGTTGAAACAAAATTTTACAAAAATACATCTCTGTCACCATTTCAAATGATGACAGAAGTCTCAGCCTTGTCAACCAAGTGAATCCAAGACAAAATAATCTGTCAGCCAATTCAATCCACAACTAAACAGGTCTCTATCGCCATTTGAAACGGTGATAGAGTACATAAGGTATATCGCTATTTCAAATAGAGACGGCGTGTATTTTTGTAAAATTTTGCTTCCATATATTATTTTTTGTAAAATTATTTAAAATTGTATTATTTAAACAAATCATCTCTGATATTCTTATTCAGTGATTATGTTTTTTTTTTTAAAAAAAGTTTGCAATAAGTGAACTACATGTGTACATGCAGAGGAGGCAACTCCAAGCAAGGGTCTTGTCTGAGAGGTGATCGTTGTTAATGAGCATTTCGCCAGAATTGAGGAAGCCGCTAGTCCCAATCTCTTTCCAAGCAAGCTCTTGTTGAGAGGTGATGTTGTTATGATGTGGAGAATTGAGATCACACACATTGACACATTGTTAATGATTCATCATCACACAGTGTTTGATATATATATATATATATATATATATATATATATAAGATTTGGGTGTCTGTTTGGGAAGAAACCTCTCTGAATAGGCACCTTTTGGCAATTAACAATCACTAATTGCGTTAATCACATGGTTAATTCCATAACAGTTAGGAATGCCCGTAGTTATAGTTGCCTAGATTCGCAAAATTTCCTTGCTCCCATAACATACATCAATGTTCGCTCGATTATTTGGCGTCGTATTTGCCCTCCATTGTTGCATGTATTACATGGATGCACGAGATAGGATGGAAATCATGCGATAGATGATAGAAACCGAAGGTGTGGAAATGTTTAAAACTGAATATTGTTGCAAAACCGGATCGGAAAGTATTACTGAAAAAGTTTCAAGCCCACAGAACGAAAAGAACTTACAACCATTACCGGTACGACCATTAATGTAAATCATTTGATAGTTAATTTTGATCGGCCGCGGATAGAATCCATATATATATCTAAAGACACCGAGCGTAGGTAAGGTGGTTGGCTCTCCAGGTGAGCGAGCGGTCCACCCGCATTCGACTTGTCCTCGGGCGGAATAAAAAATAACAGTGTGTATATATGTGCGTATGTATATATATATATGTATATATATATATATATGTATATATATATATGTAATATGTGTGTGTGTATATATATATATATATATATATGTATATATATATATATATATATATATATATATATATATCTGTATGTATCTATATACTAATATATAGGTTGGTAATGCCAAGTAAATTCGATAGTTCATCCTCAGCCTCGGGCAGCCAAATATCTCTAATAATGGCCGGTCATTATAGCTAGTTATTCTTTTCTGCGATTCTGATCAAATATATCTCTAATATGGCTGATTATTACTAACAAAATTCACGATTATTGTTGGTAATTAATAGGTGGCTAATCATTCCTTTTGTATTATATATATGTTGTCTGATTTTCACATAATCAATTAAGAGAATTTATTCAAGATCTCCCGTATGTAAATGTAATTACGTGAGAATGAACTCGATTTATCCGATCAAATAAATGGCCGGACCGACATAAATGGCCGTGGAGGCGTAGGGGAGCCCGAGTCGCTGTCACAGATCGATCGTGCTTTGCGGCGGAAGAAGAACCGGCCGATGACATACCGGTCTGTAAATGACCTATTGCGAGCGGTTGGACATGAACAAAGTATCTGACGTTTTAGGCGGTGGTGTGCGGCCGACACCGGTGAGACGTCGTCGGCGGTGAGAAAGTCATTAGCATGCCCTTGAAGATAAAAGGTTGACTCATTTGAGCGTCGAGAGAGAGGAACGGCAGCGGCGACGCGCTGCGTGGCGGGCGTCTCGGCGTTGCTGGTTCTGGTTCACCTTCACGTGGCTTTGGCATCATAGTGGTAGGTCGTCGATGGCTAGGTACGCATGAGAAACCATGTGGAGACGCAGTAGTCCCAGAAAGCGAGAGGGTCATACAGGAAAAGCGAAGGAATCGGTGCGTAAGATCACCGCGCAAGCGGGCGAAAAGCGTGCCAAGGGCGATGGCGATCGACACGGAGTGTGTAAAGTACGAATAGCATGATGACTAGGGGTGCAACGGGCATTCTGGGGAGTGCTCTCTCCCGTCCCGTCCTCGAGATCCAAAATTTTTCCTGCCCCGTCTCCCCGTTTCCCGCCTCGGAAAAATCCGTCCGCCCCATCCCTGTTTCGCATCGGGGACCCATCCGCAAAATTTCACACAAGAGAAGAGCTTATAGCCATTTTAACTCTAAAATCATATCAATAGACAAGGAAAAAAAGAATGCATGCATTCATTGAAAGATTATGTTGTCTTTTATGAAAAATGTGAATATGATGGGCTAGAGAATATGTTTCCAATCTAATAACTAAATTGACTAAACTAAATTCTGGATCTGGCCAACCGTCCCCCACGGAAAAAAAATTCCCATCATCCATATCCCTCGCCATCTAACGGGAATAATTTTCGCTTCCATCCCCGAGGGACGATTTCTTCCTATCGCCGTCCGCTAATAGAGGAATTTCATGGAGATCGTGGGCAGGTCCCTCATTGCTATCCTAACGGTGACCTTGGTAAAGCCTAACGGCGCGCCTGATAAATGAAGCAGCAAGGAAAAATGGATTCACAATCTTCTTGAACATAGCGAGAAAGAAAGTCACAGTACAGTAATATAAATTAAAAATGATAAATAATATATTTGGTTTTAATTCAATCTTTGGAGAAAAGCATAAAAACTTTTATGTCAGGAGAAATAGATGTTTGGCGTTTGGGGTGCGGGGAAGTGGAAAGCGGGGGGGGTTTGCTTTGGAAGGGGTCTTGCGTCGGGAAGGCGGAGGGGCCCTCCCGTCCCGCCGGGGGTTTGTTTTTTTTCCCTTCCCTTTCCATCCCTTTAAGGATTTAAAAAAATGGGAATAAAATTCAATCTCCGGAAGATGAAGGCCAAAAAACCAAGGGAAAATGCAAAGCATTCATCAAAGCCAGGTGTAAAATGAATAATACTAAGTCACGGGCATTTAGAGTGCTCCGTCCTCCTAATTCAAATTTTTTGTAAATTTGTTGTTAAAAATTCCCGATTTTTCAACTTCCCCGGGCCATTGGAAACCACCCAAACAACCATTTCTTAAAATATATTTAATGAAAGGAAAGAAGAGCAAATTGAAGATTTTTATTTATAAATTGTGTTTATGATCAAAAAAACCCAACAAACTAAATTATAAATAAATTTATTAAAAGTTTCCCCTGGGGAAAATTCCCATACATTTGGCAAAAATATAATTCGTTAATACTGGTAATTTTTCCATCCGGCATCGAGGTTATTCCAGATCGGGAAATTCCTTGCCATCCAACTAACTTTCGGTTATGGTACCCCCTTGTCATTATATAAGGAGCAAATATAAAATTCAAATAATTGAAATAACCGAAAAGGGAAATGTTAAAATGAATATTTTAAAAGATAAATAATATAAAGTTTTAACCAAAAGGAAAAGAACTTAAACCTTACCGGAGAAATTAATGTTTAAATCTTGTAGCATAATTTTCTTTTATTGCTTGACCTTTATGTTTAGATTCAGATTTATTTTACGTAGTTATAGACGGATATATATATATATATATATATATATGTGTATATGTGTGTGTGTGTGTATGTGTGTGTGTGTGGGCGTGGCGGCATCTGGCATATGTTCGATGAGATAATGTATTTTCATGCTCTAAGGCCTATGAAAAATTTCCTTAGCATGTGTATCAGACGCGCACACGTGTGTGCTAGGGTGTGTGTACATCCTTGTACAAAAAAAAATCCATGTATCTAATGTGTAGTATATGGAGTACTAAGCACGGATATTCCTATTGTAACTACAGGTAATAGCTGACGAAATACAATTCTAGTTGCTTGTACCGTACTCTTATTTGTTTCAAATGGTTGTTATTTGCAAACAGGCATAAAATTTCACTTGATAGCTAGTTATAATTAATCGAACAATGTTTACCTATGAAATGTACATGTTACAACGATCGACTCAACGCTCAACGCCTTTCATATAATTGAGGCGAAGGATAAAAGAACAATAGTTAAAATCTTGATTTCCAATGAATAGCTATTTTAAAACGACAAATATCAGTAAACCAACTAAGGGCAACTATTTTGTGACCCGTTTAGAACATATGAATTTCAAAAAAAAATAATTTTCATATAATTTTTTAAAAGTAAACTCGTGTTCCAAATAGCCATGAGACGGAACAGTACAAATATAAGCTATGAGACGGAACAAATAATACAATATAGGGAGAAACTAGCGCTTGGGCGTCCGATTCTTCGTTCATCCTATCGGACGTCTCTTCTTATTATCCTACACTTGCAACATTTTTTGGCTAACTACAACTCGCTTTTGAGCAATTTACATTTGTATTTACTGCTTAACATTTCATTGTTTGTTTGTCGAAGGAAAATATTTTCGCGCGGTGTAAAAAGAAATGTTGTACGTAGTTAGAAAAAAATGTCACAATATGTCCAAAAATTTTGGACGTCGGACTGAAATTATGCCGTACAATATAAGATAGAGCATAGGCGGGAGTTATAGGTACTAGGGTGGGCATGTCATTTTTGCCGCTTTCGAGGAGAACCAACGTTGAAGGAAATTCTGCCAGAGAGAAAGCAACAATTGGGCCACATACCTTTGTATGTACAGTGAATCGTTATAGCCGCACATGCGCGACGATTGCGACATCAATCAAAACGTCCACCCCAACAAAATGGAAAAATGCTGCACTCACCCTGGTTCCCCTCCCAACTCTTTTTCCCAGCATTCATTCCAATCAAAAGGAGAGGTTCAGAAGATAATTTGAATTAGTCGCTGTGTATGATACGGTCATATAACTATTAAACATCAATTTGTTCTTAGGTGTATCGTTAGCATGCAAATATTATCCTCATCTGTGCGTAATAGATGCGCATATTGAAAGTTACCATAGTATTTATCAAGTATGTTTCATCAAGTATATGTACAAAAGAAAAAAAGCAAAATTACAATAGAATAACCTTTTCTAGGATAAGTATAGTACCACAGTGGCATATTGTTTTTAACTTTTGCCACATTGCTCAGCTGATATCCAGGCAAATTGGTATGGCGCACAAGCCAATTGTACAAAAATGACTATACGCCAATTGACCCTTTAATACCCTCTCGCGAGGTTGCTATCATACCAGCTGCAATCCTCTAATCTGAGCAATTCGGATCAGCATACGTACAGAGATGACATGTACCGCAAAAGCAAAAAGGCATATATAGCTGGCCAAGAACATGGTTACGTGTGTATAGTGCTGCGAACCATACGGTAGGCGTGGCATGATGGCTGGCCTCTTTTTTAAAACCCTGCAACGTCCTGTGATGGGGTGAGGACCATGGGGCACTCGGGGTGTGCATGTAACATGGCTACATGCACGCACGCAAAGTGTGTTTTTTTCCCCGGCGGGTAGTAGTCATGAGAGGGAGACGGAGAGTGCATGGCGTTCGGTTGTAACGAGATTGGCACGCAGACGCACGTACGCCCACGAGGGGTGTTTGATGGGGTTGCCTCGGCCGCGTACGTTATGGTTGGTAACGCTACTTCCCACACCGCTATGCATGCGCGCCTCCAACCTCAGAAATATCTAACGGTACTCTAGTCCTGCATGCGTACCATCGACTTATGCCGTCGTCCGATCGATAGTCGCGAGAACGGCCGGCCGGCGTCGTGATATTTGTTGCCAGCGATGATATAGAAGAATCCTGTGTGTGGAATGAAAATATACATACACGTACGTACTACGCATGGAAGCTTGTTTTTGTCGCTAGGCGCCTCTGATGACTAATGTACTTACTGAACAGATTAAATGTTATATATACAGGGAAAATATCCTCGCCGATAAATACATATGTAATGCGGTAATGCGATCAAACAATCTGAAATAATCCGTCTATATCCCGTGCCGTTGTTGTTTTACGTTTAAACCCTTACACCTCACCCTCCATCTCTTCTCCCGAAATTTCTTTAAGCTTTTCTACGCTAGGCGTTCGATATAGATTAGGTCTCAGGATCGACGATTGGCATTCGCATATATAGTGATTGCCGCGAATATGCCCATATATATATCCACCTTTAATATTTAGAACGATCGAATTGTTACTGCCGTGAGTTTGCATACATGCATATACGTATCGGATGACGATATCTAGCTGCTGAGGTGTGCTCTTGTACTGAGCGTATATATATTTGTGCGCCGCCCTTCGCCTGAGCATGAAGTTTTTTCTTAGCTTTACAATTGGAGCTTGAGAGTTATACAGTATATATATAGGTCAGCAGGTAACAGCAACACATATATGTTGTTGTTTTCGTGTCCTAGGTCGATCATATATATCGACCTATAGATATAGAGTTGATCTGAGACGACGGACCTAGCTAGCTAGATAGCGAGAAAGCCAACACGTTAATCTTTGATTAGGAGGAAAGGGAGAGGCCGCTACAGCCAGCTGAGAGCCCATCTTTCTAGGGTATATCACAGCTCAGCGCTGGGGCCCTTCCGTGCCCTTTACCTCCTGTAACGGGCCAACGGCACGGCCGTGCTAGCTAGCTAGTGTGCTTCGTACCAAACCATGCACGCATACTAGCAGCTAGCTTGCTAGCTCTAAGCGAAGAACACCTGATCAGTCTGTCTGTGGCTGCCCCGAGCCTCTCTCTACGAGTGTAGCTAGGTTACACTGGTTCATTCATATATATATATATATATATATATATATATAAGTGAGTATAAGGATATAAAAAAAGTTTACGTATATAGTGA
This sequence comes from Guadua angustifolia, assembly GCA_036346375.1. Classification (NCBI taxonomy): domain Eukaryota; kingdom Viridiplantae; phylum Streptophyta; class Magnoliopsida; order Poales; family Poaceae; genus Guadua; species Guadua angustifolia. The sequence goes on from CM070517.1 coordinate 24,673,600, forward strand.
ACAAAGATTATTACGTACATGGGCGCATATATAAACCAGCTAGTAGTAACGTGCAAATGTCGGTATATATACCGCTCCCTGAAAAAGTTGTTTCCTTTCAAACGCACCTTAAATTAAGGTATGCTCGCAATCTAGCAAGTGGCCGTCAAAATTGCTAGACCTACAACAGGCCAGCTAGGCTTTCACAACAAAAAGGCTAGTAGTCCACACAGTGTTATCTACAACTATATCAATTGTGGATTGACTTAATATAATTTTGGCATGTGATGTCGGTATCCTCTTTTATATACGCGTAATATCACCTTACATTTTTTCTTGGTAGAATTCTATCTAAATTTATAAGTTGTACTTCTTCTTTACACGTAGACTAAAAAGATATTGAAAATGACTAGATTACACCTAATTGTTATCACTAAGTATTATATTCAATGCATACATGTAGAGAATATAAAGTAAGATAATGTGCGGCGTATTTAAGTGGCCAGTTTTTCTCCTAGGCAATAGTCAGGGTTTGATAGAGAGGGTTCGTGGTGGACCGGGCCTCGGGCTCTCGAGGGATCCTGCACAGACGGAAATTCAAGAACACGCCGATATTACGAGTTGGGCCCACGATGCGAATAACGACCCTCGTCTGCTTGAGCTCACGTTGATGTGCTTTGAGTGGATTACACTACACGTTTGTTTGATCCTCACGGTCTCTCTCTCTCCGGGTCCTTCTTCATTGTCCTCCCTGTGGTCTCCCTTTCTCATGCCGGAGCTCCCTTATATAGGTCGAGGTGGCTCGGGAAGTGGGGAGATGACATCACCTGATTACACTTCATTTATTACACCGATCGTTGTAGCCTCATCCCTGACCTCATTCTTTGCTGCCTAACTCCGCGGTCATGGGAAGCGAGTTCACATCTGATGGGTTAGGTGAGGAGACGTCGGAGGGATAAGCTATCATCTCCGTCAATAGAGCCCGCAGCGCATTCAATGGATTGACGACATGGTGTGCCGGGGAGAAGACCGGATGACTCCTATTCCTTTGGCGTCGCCTCCATGCTCCAGCTGGCAGGTGGTGGACCGAATACCTTTTGACTCAGTCGGCCGACCGTGCTTGCGATTAAACTAGCGTCGGGGCTGGTCGCACTTTGCCTGCTTAGCCTGCCAGCCGATGCGCTGGCGTCAGAACTGATACGCTTTGCTGTGTTTGTTTACGCTTCGAGCACTTTCGTGGCCCCTCGACCATGACGGAGGGTACCCCGTAAAGACCCGAAGCGAGATGGATATTTATTAATTAGGGGTATAGGAAAGCATCACACTAATTTTATATTGGAATACTGAAACATGCCCTATATTTATGGATAAGTTCATAAAAATATGACTTATAAACTTGACGGAAGGAGTTCATAAGTACATTATATATATATATATAGGCGAAATATTTGGTGAAAACCACCAATTCCATGAAAACTCCGTGGAAACCACCTGTAGAAATTTTGAAAAATTCTCAAAAAATTACCATATATAGGGGAGGTGAACCTCTACAACCCTGCAAAATTTGAAGTTGAAACTCAATCGCCTTTGAAAGATATGAAAAAAGACAAACAGCAAAAGAATAGTGCCAAAACAGTAAAAATTACTATTTGCTGCTGACTTTATCATTCAAATACAGACCAGTTCAACAAGGTGAAAGTTCTATAATTTTTGAAATAGTTTCAAATATATATATATATATATATATTTATATATATATATATATATATATATATATATATATATATATATATATATATATATATATATATGTGCATCTGTGCACTAATAAAAGTCATAAAAATTCTAAAAAATTGTATACTTCATAGATTACTCTTCCTATATATGAAGTTTCAAGATCAAATTCATTATATATTGAGAGTTAGGAAAAGAAAATTCATATATAATGAATTTGAACCTCTAAATTATATACATGTAGAGTGATCTATGATACATCTACATTTTTTTGAATTTTTCATGACTTTAGTTGAATTAGTATTAAATGAATAATCTGTGAGAAGCTGTGTCTGCGTGATACGTAAATATATATATATATATATATATATATATATATATATATATATATATATATATATATATATATATAGTATTTTATTACATTTAGTTCCATGTGATACACGTGTGTAGAAACCTTACACTAGACCTATATATATAAGCTCACACCAGTCGATCGCATGCCCTTATATGACCGATGGATGCACCTTGGAGATATATATAAAGTGCGGCAACAGTCGCGTCCAGCAGGCAAGCTAGCTAGCTAAGAAAAGCGACCAGGGGACTGTTCGCTGATGTTGGCCGCCATGTGCCACACATCTTTATGGCCTTAAAAGTCGTTGTTTGTTGCGATTTAAGCAAAACCGATCATCGCTAACCCCCAAAAAAATTTCTCATCAACATACATACATATGGATCGCAATTTGTTCTCTCTCTTTCTCGTGCATGTGTGCTGCCCCATCTCCAGCTCACAGGAGCGAGGTGTGGACAAATTGAGCTCGCATAATCGATCGATATGATCAGCTATATATGCAGGCTGGTCGGCCATGCATGCATTAATTTGGCCGGCCTCTGCATGTTGACGACGGACGAGCATGGGTCGCCGGCCGCCGTCTGGTTTGGCTCGACGTGCATGCATGCGTACGAGATTTATACGTGCGCGCGCGGATGGATAACAGCCGTCAGGGCCAGGCTAGTGAGCAGTATCAGGCTATCAGCGTGCTCTGGACCACACGATCGAGGCTGCCTTAGAATAGGCCGGCGCCAGCGCATGAAATTGCATGCTTGATCGATATATATATATATATATATATATATATATATATATATAGGCGCTTTCACCTAGTCATCTGGATATCTGCGCTAAATGAAAGTATTATCTTAACTGCTCACTGATATCTTAAATAATGATTCTAAGATACTCCAATGTGACATGGTTGAAAAAAATTATCAGACCCTATATTTTTTGCTATATACACTTTTACATATGTGAAAAGAATATATAAACAAATTATGCTATAAAGGGTGGACTTTGATGAATTTTTTTGTGGAACTCACTTTGGAGTATCTTATAATCGAAATTGAGTATACTCAAAAAGGATAAAAGGTATAATAATATCATTTAAATGGTAGAATATCTTTCGAATATAAACCAAATTTATATATATATATATATATATATATATATATATATATATATATATATATATATATATATATATATATATGCTGGGTGCTAGCTAGCTCAGCTTAATTTGTACTATTTGTACACTCGGCTACCTATAGATCGATCGACGATCGGGCTAGCGTGCGGCGCTCCAACCCAGCTGGGAAATATACATAATCATGCCGAGATCGATTTCGATCCCTACTGCATTGAAACGTCCGGTTCCATTTCCTTTTATGCTTCAAATTAACCTGCATCTTGGAACCTAAAACCTGCTGGAATTGATTCATGTGAAACCTTAGCATGAGCACCCCAAACCTGTGAACCTAAAACTCGAAACTTGCTAGCTCATTGGAACTGATATATCTATTGGGATATGCACCGTATCATATATATGGTCCACAATTTAATCGTAAAGCCAAGTAATTACAGCCTGATTTAATTTACAGTTAACTACCGGCCGACTACTCCATCTATCGATCGCTGCACATACACATAAAGCCTGCTTTACGATTGGTGCAATCCGTCTTCGTGTTTTGGAAACACGCAGAAGCATTTATTGTGATTTGGACGAACAGTCTTCTCGTCCTTGTATCCGCAGGGAGCAGACCCGCTGATGGGCAGACGCTCGCTGTACAAGCGTGTATACTAGCAAGCTAGGCTAGCTACAACCATATGCATGTGCACTGCACGTACACCAAAATCCAGCTGCACACCACTCGCAGGCAGGTCGACTACCGGACGTAGCCTTGACGTGTGACGGACCGCATGATTCGTCGATAATCCGACGTGACGCATCACGCCATCGCATCGTGCGTGCATGTGCTCGTGTATGTAGATAGGCAGGCGATCCGGCCAATCGAATCATCGATCGCCTCTCTCGCATCGAACAAACCCGACCGTACGTACGCCGCCGATGCATGACAAGTACGTGGGACCTTACGGGCGGTGAAGCACTACGCGTTCTAACTAGCTGATTGATCACTGGCATTTCGAAGATGGTATATATATATATATATATAGCTCTAACCATCCACGTGAGAGAGATGATAGAGCGCAGACCGACTCCGTCTTTCTGGGTTAAAATCCCATTGTCCACCTACTGTACATACGAGTGCACTCTAGTATAATTTGTGTGAGGTCATGAATTTATCTCTGGCCTCCGTCTACGTAGATCTGTGCATACATAGTGGTTGTGTGTGGTACACATATGTAGTAGCATAGCGTGTATGGACATCTTCCTTGTAATTGAAAAAGAACTAAGGTCAATTTATAAATTTAACCGGAGATTAAGGATAAAATGAAAGCGCAAACAGTCGATGCTAAACGCCATCCTGTTTCTGTTTCTGACGATCGAGTATAACACAGTATGCCTTGACCCTATATAAGGCTGTCAGGATGTTCTCCACTGCTACCTCCAGCAAATGTCTCAGAAGGTTTTTGCAGATCATCTACGCTGGCCAAAGGCTCGTTCACAGCAGAAGCGTATGTCTCTGAATGGTTTGGCAGATCAACCACATCAGCCAAAGGCTCATTCACCGCAGGAGCATATGTCCCTGAAGGGTTTGTCAGATCATCCACATCAACCAAAGGCTCGTTCATGGCAGAAGCATATGCCTCTGATGGCATCGACAGACCAACAAAATCAGGTATCGGCAGACCAACTAGATCGGCTAAAGGCTCATCCGTGGCAGAAGCAACAATTCCCACAGCCAACTTTGATATGCTTCAGAATAATATTGTAAGTTGTGGTACAGAACAACATCTTAAAATTACATTAGCCAACATTGAGCATGTGAACAAGGACATGTAGATATTATTTACCTCAAAACCAGCCAACACATTATAGTATATTAGCAAACACAGATAGTTCCGCATCATAATATAATAACAAACACATATAATTCCACATCATAACATAATAGCAAACACATATAGTTCCAAATCGCCAAAACTCTACACGAAGTTTTTTCTCAAGCTATTAGTTCCCCACATCAGTCCATCATGTTCTCCTCTATATCAGTACCATCGAATTCCTATTGCTCCTCCAACTACAAAGACAAGTATGAAACAATAGTAATGTTCTTGAGAAGACAAATAGAAGCACACTAAACTAAATTTTTACTTGATTTGCATAATATGGTTTCAAAGTTAGATAAGAAAAGGAAAACCGTTTCTATCGAGCTTGCAAAATATCACTCAAGGCTATCCATATCCAACTAAGTCATGATAGATGCAATGGTACCACCTAAATAATTAGAAAAACTGATTAGGCTTAAATATTTTTTTGACATGATGAGCACTTTTGATGTTGCGGTCCAATCTTTAGTACAAATTAAAACTCGCACAATCTCAGGATCTAGATGGCTATGAAATGGGTCGACAACCCGTCCACCGGCACTGAATGCTGACTCTGAAGCAACTGTTGACACTTGAATAGATAGCACATCACGAGCAAGTTGGAAGAGAATAGGGAGCTCAGCTTACTTGACCTTCCACCATGACAAGATATCAAAATTCTTGTCTTTTATAGGTGCTAGAGGTTGCTCCAAGTACACCTCCAACTCATTTTTGATGCTATGATCTGATTCACTAATGCTATGCAGAACGTGTCAAGGTCATCAACATCATCAAGTTGAGAACCCACTTGATGCACATTTGTAGCACTACACTTCCTCTTCTTTGAAGTAGAGACATAAGCTCTTGAAACAACTCATAAACATCATAAAGTTAAGAACCCACTTGGTGCACATTTGTAGCACTACAGATTATCACCTTTAGGCAGAGACATAAACTTGGAACAACTCATAAATAACTTTAGTAGACTTATCAATCTCTTGCATAGAAGTGGTGGGATAAATCTTTGGTATATAATATTCTATTACATTTCTCTTGTATCTAGGATTAAAGAAGCATGCTCTGATATAAGTGTCATGTTGGATTTTTTCAATACTTGTCATATTTAATTTTCATGGACTGTACTATAGCTTTAATTATTGGGTTAGAATTGTCACACCATTTTGCAATTACAATCTTAATTTGATAAAACTTTCTAAAATAGATTTGTAGTTGAATATTTAGTGCTAGAGAATAGCTCAAAAACATTATAACATGGCTTCAAGCATGAATATACTGATGTTGCCATAGCCCAATTATTCAAAGTTGGTGCACCTTTCTTATATTTGCTTGAATTATCAAGAAAAAACTACCAAAAGCATCTTTATAGTAAATTGCATTCTTCAACATAAGATATATAGAGTTCCACCTTGTAGGAACATCCAAAGAAAGACCCTTTGTCACATCCAAGTCACACTCTGAAAGCACACTTCTTCAACTCTTCATAATATAATGGAGAGTTTTTCTGAATCTTGGTGTATTTCTAATATTTGTAATGGTTTGGTGCAATTGTCTTTAAACCATCAAAGGCAACGAGGTTTAAATTAATTTAAATATCTCACATGAAAAAGATGCCATCACAGATTAATGAAGATATCTTATTAAGTTTGCTTACTATCCCTTGAACACATTTATTATCTCTTGAAATATTGTCTAAAGTTGTCCGGTATTTACTTTGACAAGATCCGTCAATGAAACGAGTTGGCTACTCCCTAGGCGGAAGGTATGGTTTGGTAGGAGGCATTTTCATGGTGGAAACCTAATGTCTCTCAGCGATGGATCAGGAAATCAACAAGCGGGGACACCACGATTTACCTAAGTTAGGGCCCCAGTGAGTAATAGCCCTCACGTCCTGCTTTGGTTCTTTGCTGAGAAAATGTGAAAGTGTTTACAGGGGTTCTCTTCTACATCTACCTCTGTGTTCTTGACCGACTGACCTCTTGATTACTCTAAGTTTTGACGACCACCCTCTCCATGCACCGGTGCCTTTATATAGAGCAGGCGGCCTGAGCGAGGAAGGTGGCCTTCTCTTATCTATAGCACATTAATTACAGCCATCATTTCAACTTTCACGTTGACCCGACTCATTTATTCGCGCGCCTCCGTGGCCTCGTCCTCTAAACCCCATTTAATGTCGGTGAGTGGCCTCGCCCGGTCCGCCCGAGACACGACACCCCTGCGACGGGTTTGGTAAGAGGTGTTGGAGGGATGCCGTCGATGTGTCGATGGCGAGAATCCTTCATAATTAATGACCTTGACCACGAGGTGCGAAAGGAAACTTGTGACCTTCCTCTCACTTTTACGTTTGCCTCCGTGGCACGATGAGGAGGCGCATGCCCGCCCACTCGCCCGGAACCACCTTATAGCCCGACGCCCTTGGCCGCCTCGCCCGGGGCCAGCGTGTCGTCCGACTACTCACCGAGGCCATCGCTCGCCCATTTGCCGCATGGCAATGGCCCGGCAGGGCAGCTTTTGGGCCTATTTCTTCTTCGCGGAGAGGGTACCCAGTGCAAAATGCAAACCACAAAAGTAAATGCAAGTAATCTCCTATCAAGATTTCAATCCACTATACTATCATAAAGCGCTAAGCACAAAAATTTTCCGAATGATGTCCTTCTACATGGATGAACTTGATAATCCTTTTTTACATGCACCAAGCTGTCATCTATCCAATGCATTGTAATACACATATAGCCTTTGTTTTAATTAGATATCCACATATCTATGGTTATACTAAAGTGGCATTCAAGTGTTTTAAAAGTACTCATACAATTTTTCTTTTCCTCCACAAACATGTTCAATATATCTTTCTTCACAATAATGCGACTTTTAATTGGAAAAGTTGGACGCAAACACTTAATAAAGTCCAGAAAGTACTCATGCTCAATAATATTAAAGGGATATTCATGCATAATAATTGTGAGATAAAATTTCTTCAAACTGGTAGCCTCATCATACCTTTAAGTCTCAATAGATGCAATAGATTCATCACCCTCACTCTTCTTCAAGTTGATTGTTTGCTATCCGGTCAAGATAAAATGCTTATGTTTCAAGTGACTTTTGAAACTCGATGTTCCTCTACTGCTCTCGCACTAACCTTTGTAGCAACATCTGGTCTTGTTGCACCTAGCTCATAGATATACAACATCGTTGCTCTTTTCATATTTCGCATCAACCTTATACTTGTGAAGTGCACCCAAACATCAAAGGTGGCTTTTTTAGCTCTCCTTTCAGGAGGTGACTTGCCCTCGGTTTCATCAGTCAAATCCTCACTTGGAATTGGAGTAGCAGCTACAACAACATTTGGAGTTAGAGTAGCACCAGAAGGCTCTAGCAACAACGATGGTAGGCCAAAGTAGGGATGTCCGCGCTTGCACTTACCTTCTTTGCTCCTACTTACTGACATTGTCCATGGCTATCTATTACATTGCAATAAGTGGTTAGAATTGTACTCCTGCACATAACTCACACTATCAACAGACAAATGGATTACAAAAAAAAGCATACTACTAATATCTATTTAAGTAATTGAATGGGTCATTTTGAAGAAAGTGGCACTAGTTGATATTTTTACATTTTACATCGAGAGATGAGCATCGGGTGCCAATAATGGAAAATTTGCCTTGAACATACATACTAGAAATGCAACTATAAGCGGCCTATTCTTGTGTAGCCATTATTATTTGTTCATGTCTAAAAGCATCCAGGATAAGTTAGCTATGGAGTTAGCCGATAAGGTTCAGTTTTGCCTATGTATTGTATAAACTTGGTCCCCGTTGTTTTCATTGTTAGCATCAATTAAATGGATCCTCATTGATTAAATTGAGATCGAGCGAACTCACCCGGTCTGGGGGGCGTGGTGGGGAGAAATTTGCTGCGTAGGAGGTGGCGCCACATGCGCTTGTCTTTGAGGAGGCAGCCGTGAAATTAACTGCTACTGCACTGCGGTTAGGGTGATGCCTATGTAACTGCTGACTGCGAGGGCGACTACGGTTTGTCTTGGCTGTCACTTGACTCGAAACCTAGGGTTGGTGGCTTGGTGCTTACCTGAATGCTTGTGCTTGGTGTTGGTGGCTGGTGGGTTGGGCCTTGAGGCCTAGATGGAGTACTAGGCTAGTGCGGTTCGGAATTTTAGATTAGAATTATACATAAATTCTGTTCCATTTTCATCAGAATTGGCTCTCCCATTTCTGTTTTTGTTTTTGTGAAAAAATTTTGGTTTTTATTTTCGTACTGACACTTTCCATTTTCGAAAATAGTCTTCCATTTCTAGTTTCCTCCGGAATGGTCGGAAAGTTTCCATTCCTTTTTCATCCCTACCGGAGACAGTATCATCCAACTTTAATTGCTTGGATATGAGAAAGGATTCAAATCTCATTTTCGGTTGATATTTTGGTGGTGGTCAGAATCCAAAATTTCGACGAGATCTCAAAATTTCAGATAAATTTTGGATGAAATACAAAACAAACACCAAAATTTCTGAGATTTAGCTTTGGAATTACCGAAATCTCAATGAGTTACTTAGAGATTTTGGTGAAATTGAATCGAGCGAAAAATGGTTCAAACTCGTCAAAAAAATTTTAGATTTTTTAGATGTCTTGACACATCATTAATATTCTCATAAAAATTTTGGATGATTATCAATCACGAGAAATTTTTAAAATTTAGAACTTACTATTGTCTTGTGTGGGCACAGGAAATATGAATCGATCCTCACACGTGCGTTGAACTTACAGGTGACACCCATACTCCACTTAAGTGTATGCTCAACACCACCCAAAAGTCCTGCGAAGTATTGATTCTATGGCCCTCACTCAAGCAAATATGAGCCACATAGTCGTAAATTACACACTACGCGTCCATGGGAGTTTCGATTCCATTCGAAACAACCATCAAGGATTGAGACCAACTCATCCACGCATAGCATTACGCCATCCGTCTCGGGACCTTGGTATCGCCCGCACTCTCCAGGAGAGCAAGAGCAATAGCCAACGAGCGGCGGTGCGCGACGTGCTGCATGCATCGATGGTTGATGACAATTCAGTACCGGATATGTGTCTAGTGCTAGTTCCCAAGATCAGCGCCTAGCACCCACATATCCGCATTAAAGATGTATGCATAACACATACACATGAATCTAAGCGATTGGAATAGCATAAACATAAGCTGCCTTCTTACAACTACTTACTATTACAAGTAGTGGCCGCCAAATAAATATTACATGTCAAAGAGTAAATTGCAGCGAATTTAAACATATACCAAAGTAGGGACAATGGATATGCCCATCCAATAACCCAAAGGCAACCGACTTGGAAAAGCCCAAGTTCATCCATCAACATCATTGTGGGACCCGGAGTATCTTCAGGGCCAGCCATGCCTCACTCATGGTTTTCTTCTTGGCGACGAGGAATAGGAGATCCTCGGGATTGCCTGCATAATGGCCGCACGAGCCACCTTGTACTGTTTGGCGTCGATAGCCTCCGTCGAATTCGTGGGATCTACCGCGTCCCACATGTCTTGCGCCTCCATCACAGCCTGCATCTTGATTGACCAAGCCGAGTAGTTGTCCCGTGTTAGCACAGGGTAAGACAACACGACTGAACTCTCCTTCGTCACTCCTCGCCTGCTCGCCATAGCTTCCTTGGTATGAACTTGGGCATCCACCAACGATATCACTGTCGCTGAACCCAGGCTCTGATACCAAATGTTGGATTGGCTAAACCCTATTACTCTCAGTTCATGCACATAGAAGTAGAGAGGAAAGAGGAGACACCAAAGTGCAGCGAAAACAGAGAAGGCACAATCTGAATTTTTCTAGATGCGCTACAGTAGCGCATTTGCCTCATTATATTCATTCATCAGATGCAATATCAAAGTAACTAACCAAGCTACAAGTTAGGCATACACATTTGCATGATCTCCACTATCCTACATGCTCAGAACCGAAAGGAAAGTATGATGCGCTAATTCCACTACCAGCTGCAGACTCGGTCATCAACAATACAGAGTCTGCAGTTTATTTTGAACAACAGAACAATGCTAGACAAAAGAACTAACAGGCGCATGGAACATGGAACAAGATTATTTTCCAACAGCAAGCTGGGGAGGAAGGCCGGGCGGCGGCAGCGGTGGCAAGAACGCGTTCGACAGCAGCAAGCCGACGACGACGACCACGACATCTGCGAGCGCGGGCAAGTCGCCCTACTTGCTGCCGATGTCGGGGAGCAGAGTGAGGCGGCGGGGCGTCATCAGCGTCGGTGTTGCTGCAGCTGTCAGCTGCGGCGACGAAGGAGCTACAGTTCGAGGACCTGCTTAAGTCACTAGCGGAGCTGTTGGTGCAGGCAGTTCAGGAGCTCGTACAAGGTGGTGGTGCCTGGTAGGGCGGCGTTGGCGGTGAAACGGGTAAAGGACGAGGCGGTGGCAGATGAGGAGTTCTGGCGGCGGATGGAGCGCATTGCGAGGGCGAGGCACCCGGCTGTGCTGCCACCGCTGGTGTTCTACCGCGACCAGAGGAGGGCATCCAGGCTGTGCTATTGTGGGCTGGCCCAAACACGGTGGCATGACCTTGTCCAAAGCACAACTCAGCACGAAGTAGGTCATGCTGATCAGCCCTTTACTATTCCTCGACCGTGACTGGCTTAGCATCTAGGCATGGTGGGCGTACGGCCCGCATGGTCATTTGGACGGCTCGTGACCGACCCGCAAAGGTGGAGGCACCGGCACGAAGACACGGCGAGGCACGCCGCAAGGCACGACTTCCCCCCCGGCCTCGCCGCGATCCAACTACCACCTCACCATGCTCGCTCGCCCGTCTCCCGATGCCTCTGCCTCCTTGTCCGCCTTACCTCCCCACGATCTAGCCACGTTGTCGTGGTCGTGCCCATGCGTGGCATCTTGGTCCCGTCTGTGTTGCGTCGGGTGACTTTGGTCACCCATGTTGGCGTGGTCGCGGCCAGGCCGCCTGGTCCCACCTCCCATAGCCTCGCCTCCGCTTGCCTCCCACCTCCGCCAGGTCGCCCATCGCCGCTTGCCTCCCGCCACCGAGCACGCCGCCTGCCTCCGCCATCCTGGCTGCCGCCTCTTCCACCTCCCACTACCTCGGATCCTCTCTGTGGAGGTGCCCAGAGAGGAGGGAGGCACCACGCCTGTGGAGTCCAAAGAGGAGGGAGGCGCCAGACCGAGGAGCCTGAGAGAAGGGAGGCGGCATGTCAGGAGGAGCAGAGAGGAGGAGGCCCATCGTGGAGGAAGGCGGAGAAGATGAGGTGGGGGGGAGGAGGAGGAGGGGAGGAGGGATCAGGAGGTGGACCGTGGCATCGGTTGCTCGGAGGAAAATAGGGAAAAATGGCATCTGGGAAAAAGGGAATGAGAAAAAGAGGGAAGGGAAAAAGAGGGAAAAGGGGGAGGGGAAATAGGTGAAAAAAGGAAAGGAGAAAGAAAAATAGAGAAAATAAAATAAAATTGTAAAATTCAAATAATTAAGTAAAACTATAGACGCTTAAATATTCCAATTTCTAAAAAGTTGCCTCACTCATATGGAAATGGCCTTGACTATTGCTCATCCCTCTCTAACTCACTCTCACTCAACCTCTCTCTCCCTCTTCTCAATCGGCATTGCCTAGCCTCTCACCTCACTGTCATTATCTCTCTCTTGTTCTCTCCTCGACCGTTTAGTTAGTACTATGCATACAAGCATCACGTCATCCCTTGAGTGTTCATATGATTGCAGCACTTGTAGTGCCCGAAATGTTTGAACAAGATATTCATCGCTCATTGGTTCAATCATTTCACAAGTTACAACCTAGTAGGAGATGGGAAACGGCAAGGAGCAAGAAAAATCGAGGCAAAGACAAGATCGCTAGCTTCTAGACACCGAGGTGGCGCTCACTCTCTCGAACCAACAAGTTGGAAGACAAACTAGCCCGAGAAGAGAGCATTAGGTATGTCCAATGGTGTAGGCAATGAAAAATAGAGATGATGCTATTGCTATTATGTTTTTGCGTTCATAATGAGTGACCGTGTGACACCTCAAGACTATTAGAAAAACTACACAACTAAGAAGGATGCTAAAGAGTACTCACGTTGAATTACAATCGAAAACACTAAGTATTATGAAGTATGCGGCTTACCTAGAGAGACTACCCTTAGCCTCTATATCTCGAGTCCTCTTGTTGCAATAGTGTAAAGGACCGTGCTTGGGCCCAACACGGATGAAGTGCAAAAACACAAATGGGTCAGGCCTTGGCTCACCGAAGGCTTAACTGACCAAGACGACACTGACGATGGGCACAATAAAGTATGGCGCCAAGATAGTTCAGACATCTACACGAGGCCCACCATGACATGAGGCTTGTTATGTCTGAAGTTCAGCAATGCAACCTTGTTGCTACTCCACTGTGTTACTTATTCACACCTTTGGGTTTCCCAAAATTAAAAAAGGTTGCTTTTATTCAGAACGATTTATAAATAAAAATGGTTTTGCAATTTGTATGTTGTCGAATCCAAAAAACACTTTTGAAATATTTTATATATTTTGTACTAGTCCGTAAAAGCTAGTACACGTAGCAAAGATGATAACATAATATATCCAAGGCACTTTATTAATAATCGAATTTACAATAAATGTGGCATGTCGCCAAATAAAATATTAAGGTATGTAATAAAATAGAATAGAACTCAATAGATTCGCCATGCAATCAATCGGCCGGGTCATCTATTTATCTTGACCCTCACCATCGTGAGAGATACCTTTAAAAGATATAGAAGTAGGGTGAGTATAAAAGTACTCCACAAGTTACACAAGAAATGCAATATTAATGAAGGATCACAAAGGAATGCTTAATATGGTTAATTTGAGCATAAAGCAATATTTCAAATATAATAAATAATTTTCAATGTGTAATTGCTATAGTAAAAACTGAGTTATAACCCAATTTTCAACACGGACTCTAACTCGGAGTCTCATCTCAAATATCCCCATGTGGATTCTCTTCACTTATAAATTACTTTTCCAAACTATTTTTGAAACATTAAAATCTAATATGTGAAAGACTTGTTTCGGCATGCCCATGATCACTAACGCGACTAATTGATTAGTTTTAACTCAGAGAGATTGTATAACTTTACTCACAAGACATGATTATCTTCTTTGCCCAAATACACACTTTCTTTGGTGTGTTGGTAGAGAAAAATCATGACATGGTCCCTATAAAGCTTCATCTCATGTAGTTATACCCACTAAGATTTCACCTACGGTAGGGTTAAAACCACTTAGTCCGAAACCTTCTTTCGCTTATGTATGCACTAACCATCCCCACATTCCCCAATGGCATGACTAACATGAGATGTTGCTAACGGACAAACCAAGTCCGTCCATACTGCACTTGTGAAAGCACTTTGCTTTTACATTCAATAGCTCACAGATCGGTCTTTAATTGACTAGACTAGCTTTTCAACAAACTCAAAGACCACCAACCAACCATTCTCGCCTAAACCACATTTTCATTTTTGCTTTAAACTATATCAATTTTATATCATTCCATGGCACACCAATGCCAAAGAATAACTTTTATCACTAAAGCATTTTTGATTGGCACAAATTTCCCAAAAGATCCTAATTCAAGTCTATGTGTGTTAGCTAGTTACTATATAGCAATAAATATTATTATATAGCACTAGTCAATACTATATTAATGTACTAACTAGTGAGATTTTTCTTAAATTGACAAAATATATAGATCATCAAAGTTAAATGGGGCCATAACAATTAAGAGTTCTAAGAATTTAAATATAGAATTTAAATTACACCGATAAAAATTATGCATGTAATAATTTAAATCAAAATCTAATTTAAAATTATAGGATCAATATGGTCAAGGATGTGTAACTTGTCTTGGTCGAAGTAAATGCCGGGATCATCGCCGCGAACTCTTCGGCTCTCTCAAATATATAGGCGAAAAACATCTAAATTCAAATAAAATATAAATAAATTCAAATAAAATATCAAACTAGTATAAAGTGAAATTTATAATTTTAGATGAATTTAGAAAAAACAGATCCAAACAGAGTTTGACCGGACAAAAACAGGCTCTAGAAGTTTAAAACGAAAAGAAAGGATTTTTCTGAATTTCTGAATTTATTTTTTCATTGAAATTCTGAATTACTGCGCGTCTGTAGTCAGCAGCACCAGTGTTTTGTTTTGTTTTTTTCTTTCTTGCCTGGCTGCTGGAACACATCGTTCGCTCTCTGTCTCTATGGCGCTGAGGGAAAAAGGACGGCCAGAGGGGCAGCGGCCGGTTGGCCAGTGGCCGGCGGCACGGCGGCCGGCACAGGCGGCGGCGGCGGGAGTCGGCGAAAAGGATGGTGACGGAGCACAAAAAGAACGGTGGTTCTTGTCTTTTTCCAGTGAAACGACAGCAAATTAGTTCGACGGAAGTCGCAAAATGGATAAAAGGTTGAGTTGCGCACTTAATGCTTCTTTTATGGTCCAAGAAGAGGACCAGAGGGGATGCAATTGAAGCGGGAATAGAGGTGGATGGAAATGAGGATTAATGAAGATTTAGGACAAATCGTGGGGTTTTAATTTAGGTAACAGCTTTAGAACGTAAGGAATGCAGTGGGGATTTGATTGCGTAATTATTTGGAGAGTTTTGGGGCGAAAATCGCGAGGATTTGGAAGCTCAAGAGTTGGTTTTAATGGAGAAGAGAGAGGAGTTTGCACTGGACATGTATAGAGGTTGAAGAAAGGTCTGACAGGTGGGACACTCATTTTCGGATTTATTTTAGCTAAGAGAAAAGAGGGTTTGGTAAAATAGTAAAAAGACTAAAAATATTTTAAAAATTCTAAAAATATGTTGGAATATTTTTAACCCAATAAAATTATTTTTGAATTTTTCAGCTTTTAAATTTCTGCATAAATTCTTTTGTGAAATTGAAAATGTCAAAAAGGCTTTATAAAATCCATAAAAATCACAAAAATTACAAGAAAATTATAAATAAATTAAATTAAATTAATAGATAAATTTTAGATGTTACATAAATACACTTAAAATTTTTAGGATGTTACATAAATACACTTAACTAAGATTTCGAGAAAATATATTGAATTCCTCACCGCTGGATTTTGCGCCACTGTTCAAGCTTCAGTCCACCTTCATCTCCGCTCCGTTTAGACGAATATTTGGCAAACTTTAGCGCTTAGACTAATTGGGGTGGGGTTTGGGTTCAATGAAGCCTCAATTAGAGGAAGAGGTGGCAACGCATGACAAGTGGGCAATGGTGGTGTTGTAGCTATGCAGTGCTGTCTGCAAGGTGGAGGAGGGCAGTAGCAATGAGTGGGGGCGACAAGATAGGGTGACTGCAGGATGGAGGGAATGTTCAGCTATGGATCCAGGAGCAGTAAGGGGAATAAGGGGATGGTGGCACAACGAATCGAGGAGGCCGGAGGTGTTGATACCAAGGGCAACATTGAGAGGTGGTGGTGTCTAGCTGAGGGTCACCGCCAACACCGAAAGTGATACCAAGAAGGGAGGATGGTGACTTGTGGCAATAGGATGGTGCATATGGGAGATAGTTGTCCATGAGGCTGTTGGAGAAGGTGATGACTTGCGAGAAAATTAGCGAGAAACTGCATTGGATCTTCTTACTACCAATTTTTGGCTGATTTTTGAACAAAAAAGACATTTTTGTAGGTGAGAGCATTTGGTTACCTACTTACGGTAGTGATGACAACTGACATGGCATAGCATGTCACAGTATGAGGCTCTCTAAGGACTAGCTGAAATCTCGCCAAAAAAAAAGAAAAAGAAAAAAGGTGGCTCACTAACGGGCCAGCCTACCACTGGTCCAGCCCTTCTTCTTCCCTATGTTAGGCCGAATCAAAGCCCATCACTGGAGTAGTTTCTAGCCTGATTGTTCCAGCCTAGTTCGGCCCATGCATACTCAATTCACAGGATAATTGCCTGGAGATATTAACTCAACAATTGCTAATACATGGCACATCATAGGATCACATCATATGAGGAACTCGTGTTCTTGCTGAAATTTGGGATACACCGAAACGAGTGTTTCTTCCTGCAGTTTTGTTTCAACACATTTTCACGTGAAACAATTTTTGTTAGACCAGTGAAACTTTTGTTTAGGCACGCATTAGTTCTCAATAGTGGAGTATTAACATAATTCTTAAAAGATACAATAATGTATTAATGGTGTCTTGAGTAGAAAGAGTTACAAGAAGGTTCTGTCAACAATGCTTTGCAGGGTCCATAGAGAGCAGCCAGGGCGCCCTGGATTGGCCGGCGCCTCCACATCGCCGCCAAGGTCGCCGATGGCATGGTCTTCATGCATGCCGCCCTGCGCGGCGACGGTACGAGCTCCAACTGCTCCTCCGGCTACGCGGCCGACGGCGCCATCGCCCACGGCAACCTCAAGGCATCTTCAGGCCGTTATGGAGCCCTGCATCAGTGAGCGGGTCACCGCGCCGCCCCTACCTGACGGCGCTGGCGGCAGCGCCGCTCTCCGCTTGGACGTGAGCGCGTTCGGCGTGCTGCTGCTGGAGCTGCTCACGGGGAAGGCCACGGCGGCGCAGGGAGACGGCGCGGAGCTGGCGCGGTGGGTGGCGTCGGTGGTCCAGGAGGAGTGGACGGCCGAGGTGCTCGACCGAGCGCTGCTCGCCGGCGACTCCGCTAGCGAGCAGCGGATGGTGGCTGCTGCAGGTCACCATGAGGTGCGTCGACGCCGCGACCGGCGCCGCGCCGCCGACAATGATGGAGGTCGCCGGGATGGTCAACGCCATCCGCGAGGAGGACGACGGGTCGCTCCTCGGAAGCATGACACGATCGAGCACTGAGCTGCCTGCGAGTTCTTGAGCCTCTCAGTTGTACTACCATATAATTAGTTGCATTTGAAGTAGATCGAAGCTTTGAGCTTATACTGATCACGCTCCCTAATTGTATTTTGCTTGACTCGAAGGATTATAAATTTATACTGGACTATCTTTCAATTCTAATTTTCGTTGTTAACTCTCTATCCCGTCAAAAAATACGCGTTTGGTTCAAAAATTTTGACACCTTAAACTTTTCATGAAATGCAACTTTGACTATTAATTTACATCACAATATATTTGAAAAAGATAAAAAAATGTGATACAAATAGAATATCTTGTGTGGTAAATGTAATATAACATTTCCGTGTGATTAATCCAAACATTTAGGAAGATACTACTATTGATCAAAGATCATAACGTTTTACTGCACGGTTCCTCATGTGACAAGAATCTGTGATGAGATTTTTTTAAAGAACAGCCGCATTGTGATTATATTGAGAAGTGAGAAAAACAAAGTTTTATTAGTTACAAGAGCAGGATATCGCACCTCAAGGCAAAAGAACGAGATTTGTAGCTAAAGGAAAACAAGGAAAAGAGTGGGGTTGCTAAGGAGGACGGTGTAACAATTTTCGAGGTGCTTCGGTCCCGCGAATACCAGCTTGAAGCTTCATCTTGACCGATTGCAGAATTTCTTCATGGGTCGTGGTATGCTGCATGAAAAACTCTATTATTGCGCTTTTCTACCATCGCTAACAAGTCGATGATTAAGGTTTTGACGCCTTTCCAAAAGGCTGGTAGATGCCTAACCGCTGCAGGTTCCATTGCTCGAGATTCGTGGGATAATCCGATCTTGCTAGAGCGACAGTATGCGTACCCAGTTTGCAATGGACAACCATAGCCGTTGAGCCTGGGGCAGTCAACAAAAAAGATGGAGAACCGTGATGAGATGGAGCACTATTTACAACATGTTCGAATGTTTTGGGATCCAAGCTTGAAAGACTAAGAGATGTTCACATCATTTTTGCCTCTTCCGGTCATGATCATCAAACAATCTACATATAGAGCCAAACAGGCATGCAACATACAACAGACGAAGAAAACGAAAGGTATATCTTCTACGTCGCCATAAAAGGAGGAAAACATCTAACACGACAAAACAAAACCAATCATTCTTGACGGACAGATTAAACCAATACACTTGGTACTCCTGAAATGTATGACTTTTGGTGTAAGCGATGTCGCCGACGTGTTGCTTTCAAGGACTTGCGCACAGCTAGAGGAGACGATGGTGATCAGATGACAGTAAACTGCATCTATTTTGCCGCCATCCGCTGCCAAGGAGGAGGCAGCCGACGCTAGCTCCGTCCTCCATTGTCGCGACCTTCACCTCACCGGTCACCGCCCTCGCCTTTTCTCGCCGCCCCACCCTCTCCTGCCGCGACATGCCAACATGGCTACCACACAACGCGCGAATTGAAGGATCTGTTTGGTCTGAAACGAAAGGTAAATTTGTCGATCTGTGCGTGGTGGCTTGTGTATTAGAGCATGTACAATAAGATCACCTCAGCTATTTTAGCATATACATATTAGTTTTGGTCTATGGCCTTTCGACAGCTTCTAATTAGATTCCGATTGTAGTCAACTGTCTGAGAAGCGGTTGTCCAAGAATCTTCGACCGAGAATCTGCTTGGCAATCCTGATTGTATTTGTTGATTGTTGATCGTCGTTGCGATACGAAGGATGAGGTGGTGGAGGGTTCATGACGAAATGAAGCCCTTGTGTCCATGATTTACTTGTGGGAGGCGGAACTGCATCTCGAAGTGAATCCACAGATCGTGGGTGACAGCCCGATTCTGTACAACTCAGATTCGATTCTTGGAGAAGCTGTCAGAATCTCTACTTGCCATGACAATCCGCTTTTATTTTAAGCAGCTGAATTGTCAAACGAAGGGGCATATGTGGATGAGTGAGAAAAGAGCAGAGAGAAGAGAGCCTCATTTATTTAGAGTTAGCTTTGCAAGTATAGGTAGATTATTAATGTGCAAGAGAGAGATAATTATTGCACAACATCTAGAGACATCCTTTAGAGACAGTTGTTGTACAAACTAGCTTTTAACTTACTATTAATTATTAGTAGGCTTTGTTATTGTACTTGCTATAAGAAAACTTAAAATAAGGCTGCACCATGGTTAATGCCTTCGAGCCTACTTTGACCAGTACAATAGGATTAGGTAAGTACAATAATCAATCACACTCCATCTTCTATCTATGTCATCTAGAGGGGTTAATCTATAAAAGTTGGTTCTAGATGTTGTGCACTTACTCTTCTCTTCAGTATATAACTAATCTACCTATACTCCCGCAAGTAATACTTATTACTAAATAAGAGCCAACTCTTTTCTCTCATCTTTTTCACTCTTCCATATAGGACAAAGCTAACGTGGATATGCTAAGAATAATCTGAGATGAACTTTTGTATATGCCCTTATGCCTCAATTCAGAGGGGATTAGCTCCTAAACGAGTTCGATATGTGGCCTTAGGGCTAAAAATCAGCTCGTGGCTCGGCTCGCTCACTCAAATGGCTCGGCTCAAGACAGCTCGCGGCTCGGACCGAGCCTGCGCCCTTAAAAACACTAAGCGCTCATGAGCCAAACTGCCCTGGCCCGCCACATTTGGACTATGTGAGTTCTCTGTTTGCTTTGCCTAAATGTCAGCACAATTCATGTTTCTCTCTACAGGTTAGAAAGTATATCACATCTTGTCACTTGATGCCTAAACTAGCAAGGCATTTTTAGATATCTCTGATATTTACTATGCATTTGCTGTATACTTTATACACTTTGATAAACTTGTTTTTGCTTTATATTACTTGTTCCATTGTTTCAAAAGGAAAAGCAATGCTTGAGATGACTAAACAATTGTATGATTTGAGACAAATCGTGCTAGTTGCAACTTGCAAAATAATGCCTGACGGCGAGCCAAGGAGCCGCCTGAGCCAACCTCGAGTCGAGCCGAGAGCCGGTTTTAGGCTCGCCTCAGAGCGAGCCGAGTCTAGGCTCGCCATTGAGTCGAGCCAAGCTCGGCTTGGCTGCTTCACCCTTTGTGGCCTTCTATTTCGCAGTTTACCCTAAATCCGCTGAATTCTACTTGGCACACCATTCCATGCCACCTAATTATTCACTTCTATTTGACCAACAGGACCAACCGAAAAGCTTTTTTAAAAACACAAGGCACGCACAAAGGCCAACCTAGTAACATGCCAGAATGAAGCTGAAGATTACTAATCCAATTTAGTCTATCCAATCAAGCATGCATGTGTCGCCAATAATGCAGCCTCACAGTCGTCGAGCCACGCATGCAGGAGATTATTAACCTAGCTAGCAAGCATGACTGGTACTTGGGTTTGACATCGCAGCACATATATAATGCTCCACTCCACTGCTAGCTAGCTAGGTACGCAAACCATGCAAGCCAGAACCACCGTTCGCTGTCCAAATCCAGCGTAGCACGCTGACCTGGTGCTGTAGGAGCCCATCTGCTCGCCCCAGGTCGCAGGGAATCGATGAGCCAGCCTGACGCACAACCACATGTTCGACTCGACGTGATCACTGAACTGAACTTGACGCCAACGCAGCCGTCCAGACGAGACGACGTACCATATGCCCATGGCCCTGCCCGATGAGATGCTGCCCCATCATGCCACAAATCAATCGGCCAGCAAACGTGAAATCTTCCTTCCCGTAAGAATGCTTTGTTCCAAACGGGACGTGCTACGGTATGGAATTCGGCAGAAAACAGGACGTTGGATTTGACTAGTAGTTTACTAACATGTATAGAGATATCTAGCGTAAACAACTCTCACGTGTATAAATTTTCAAAATTTTGAAAAACTACCATACATAGAAAGAAAATTTTGAAAATTACTATACATAGAGGAGGTGAGCTTCTACAAATAAGAGCATGTTTTTGAGCTTGGTCTTCAAATTTTACGGAATTGTAGAAGCTCATCACCTCTATGTATGGTAATTTTGAGAAATTTAAAAATTCATACATTATACGGTAAAGATGATTTACACTAGATATCTCCGTGTATATATCCATGGCATACCCATCTTTGGACTCAATGACTAGCGGAATAGTTGATGAAATAGAACCATCGTTCTTTCTCCAAATAAGAGCATATATGACACGCGTCACATTCTGTAAGCCAATGCTACGTAGAATTTTAATGTTAGGTGATATAGAAGAAAAAGAAGGAGAAAGTGTTGTGTGTTACTTAACATATGGTCTTACATATTTTAGATCGTTGTACAATTGTATGTAGCTTTATTAATTGTATGGAGGTCATTACGAGGCACTATACGCATAATTTATTATATGAGTTATCTTTAAACTGTCTATCAATGATATAAATATGCATAACAAACAATCAATGTCTATACTACTGCAGATGCCCAAACTATCCACCTCCTTAACGGTCCGACGGCATGGAACCGTGCGGACGGCATGAAACCGTGCTGCCGATCCAACGGTCCTCACGTGACCACCGTCCTCTCCGCGTAAGTTCCCTTACCGGGTAGCAACCGTCGCCGTCGCCGCCATTTCGATGGGCTGCAAAATTTCATCCAGGATGCAGAGACATACACACACTCGCTGGCTCAGCAGGCAGGCGCCCATCCATCCATCGGCCCAACCACCTCCAACGCTGACATGATGTGTTCTCCAGGCCTGTTTTGTGAAAACACTGATTCGCTGACTGTTAAGTGATTCTCCGGAAGGTTTACTGTCACGAAAGTGATTCTAACGAATCCATAGGATAAACTCTATAAACCGACTTTGTCGAGTGAATCGGAGAAGAGTTTTTTTCGCTCCCACTTCAGATCATTTCGGAGAATCACTTGGAATCACCCCTGAGCATTCTCGGAAATCGCTATTCGGCAGAGCTTTGCGCTTAATTCTCCGCACTTTCCGTATGTTCCAAGTGACCGAGCGAGCCGAGGCGCGAGGAGCACCAGCTGAAACGAAAGAAAAGAGAGAGAGAGAGAAACCACATGCTGGTGGCTGGTGCGCTGCTGCTTTCCCCATTGGCCGCGCGCCGCCCGGTATCTTCCAACCACCCGGACGCAATAGAAAACGCCTCCCTAACCGCAGCACCACGGCCACCCCACGTCCATACATCGACGACGAGTTTATAGCCCAAGAAGACGACGACCACGAGGATACGTACGATATTGCACAACGTTGTACCAGTTTCGGAAAGCTTGGATTAGATTAGATAGAAAGCCCCGGTTGACTTCTTTCGTGGAGATTTTGTTTTGCCTTTTCTTCTCTGGGTTTGGTGCGTGATTGTTCAGGTTCAACTGATTGATCTAGCTGTATATCTGAGATTGGTGATACATAGAGAGAGGAGAGCAGAGAGAGGTTGTTTGGTTTTGGTAGTGGATGAGTGCTGCTGCTGGAGCCAGAAGATGGCGGCAGTGAGGAGGGCAGGTTGGTTTCTTGGGCGGGAGATCAAGAGCGGCGATGGTTTCTTAGGCGGTGGCAATGGTGGTTGGTCGCCGTCGCACGAGGCAGTACCGCGCTCGCCGGCGGTGGCGGTGGCGCCGGCGGCGAGGCAGCATCCAGGGTCGTCGGCAATGGCGGCGAGGATCACGCCGGCGGTGCTGTTCATCACGGTCGTGCTGGCCGTGGTTCTGCTCGTGTCCGGGCTGCTGCACATCCTGCGCCGGCTCTTCCTCAAGAGCCACCACGCCAACGCCAGGGCCGAGGCGGTGGAGCGGCAGCTGCAGCAGCTGTTCCACCTGCACGAGGACGGCGGCGCGGGGCCCGGCTCGACGAGGCCGACATCGACGCGCTGCCGGCGTTCGCGTACGGTGAGCTGGCGGGAGCCAAGGGGAGAAGAGGCCGTTCGACTGCGCCGTCTGCCTCTGCGAATTCGCTGGCGACGACCGCCTCCGCCTGCTCCCACTCTGCGGCCACGCGTTCCACGCCGGCTGCATCGACACTTGGCTCCGCACCAGCTCCACGTGCCCGCTCTGCCGCACCGCGCTCTCGGCTCGCGCTCTGGCCGCCGCCGCGGATACCTCCGTTGAGCCGGACATCGAAGAGCAGGAGGAGGCACCAAGCGAATCCGCAGGCAGCGTCTTTCTCCCGGTCAGGCTCGGCCGGTTCAAGAACCTGCAGGGGAGCGCCGCCGGCGAGGCGAGCACCAGCAGCTGCCTCGACGCGAGGCGGTGCAACTCCATGGGCTCCTACCAGTACGTGCTCGCCGACGACAACCTAGTAGTGTCTGTACACTGGAAACCCGGCAATGGCAGCTGCAGGAGCACGGTCACCGGTGTAACAACCACGGCGAGCAGTCATGACCAGCAGGGCAAGAAGGTATGCGCCGGCGGGCGAGGCGACAGCTTCTCGGTATCCAAGATCTGGCAGTGGCGCAGCGGGGACAGGCGGCCCTCTCCGCGCCGGCGCCACTTCGCCGGCTGACGACGGCCTGCCGGGCGCCGGCGAGACAGAATGGCACACGCACGAGGCAAGAAAGCGACACTTTATAGACACTACACGACACACTATGTTTTCTTGTGCCTTTGTTAGTAGCTAGCAATAAGCATTTCTTGACAGAGTTTTGCAGGTAATTAATCATTTGTGTAATCATTCCATCTTTTTTGGGTGATTTTTTTGGCCGTTTTCCCCCTGTACAATATCACCAGAACTGACGTAGTGACGTTCAGGTTGCTGCATGCTACATACAAATTACAATGTAGCCTATAAACTTTTTAATTCACCAGAATATTCGTGCGATTAATCTTTCCATGGGCTGGTCTTGTTTGTTGTACAACAAGAGGATGGCCATAATTCAGATTACTGTGGCACTGTCCCATCCTTAAGTACCAGCACAATGTAATTAATGGCGCTGTGACAGGTGTATGTTTGCTCGTGTCATCTCACTTAATTGTGCTGATTCTGTTCACTCTTAACCATAACCACCGGAATATATGGTACTTGTAGCTTGCATTCCTTGAAGTGCGACATTGCCAACTCACGACTTGAGCCGTCCGATATTTCGCGATTTTATCTGTAGGAATTTCACAATTGCTATGCTATTGTAAGGACGCAATGGCATCGTTCCTGGTGTTTTGTTGAGATTAACTAGGTATGGGTATGAGGTGAAGGTCAGGTCGAAACGGCTAGGTGGTTTAATGATTGGTTTATCAGAGGTAGCTAACTCAGCTACTAACAATAAACTTTAGCTGGCGTTTATGCTCTCTGCCCTCCAAGTTATACAGTACAGTCTGCAGTGACCGTCGCTGGACCACGCGTTTGGACATGACAATCGATATCCAAGTGGGGCGGCTACGTTAGCAACTCATTCTGAACCATACTGCATTACTACCAGACAACAAAATGTTTTTCCTTGACTTGGTGATTCTTCTGCGTTAGTTACGACCTACGAGGCCCTTCCGTTTGACAAGGACCATGCATATCTTTGGTTAATTAGGTCGAGGAGACATCGACTGTCCAACCCTTTCTTTAAGATTTCGAGGTAAGGATCAGAGCGTGACCGTGCATGCAAGGATTAGGACAGACAACTTTAACGGCTGAGTTATCGTATGGTTCCGAGCACCTGGACCTGGTGTTCACAAATCACAACTTTGTCGATGCTTCCAGTTAATAACAACTGTGGAGAATCATGAGCCTCCTAAATCTGTTTCTCAATTATAATTTTTTTTTCTGATTCTCACGGGAAATGAAGGTACACAACGAGTCAGGCAAAAATATCATGACCCAACGAATTCAGAGTTGCTTTTTTAAGCCCTAAACTACTTTTTTTTAATCAAATCTAGCCTATTTCCAAATAAATTCGCAAAAATAGTCACCTTCTTAACAACAAAAGTCATGATAGGTAGCACGCGCCTCTACTGCTTATAAGAGTATGGCAAGTTTTCTTCCGAGCACCCATCATAGAAATGAGCCCATGCGCCCATTTATCTCTAATGCCAAAGCTACAAAAAATTGCACCATATCATAGCAAGAGAAGAGAAAAGCCAATTTAAAGGAGAGCTCCCACCATGTAATAAAGGCATATGGAGGGTGAGGAGCACGCCCAGTCACACGCACGCGCCGCTGCCAGTATTCCGCATGTTTTTCCGTGACTTGTGTTTGAATGCGCCGCTTTAATAGAAACGGCCGCTTGAATGCAAGGCCATTAGCGATATCGAGGCCAGAACGGCCAATTTATTGACCGCATCGTGCAAGGCTATAAATTCGAGACGCCCGCATGCATTGAGTTTTTGCTTTTGCGCTGCTCATCCACCGTGACTTGTGTTTGCCTTCGCGGTTGCGCCGTTTTTCACCGACCTTCCTCTCGACGCGGCACCGCGAGGCAAGGAGAGCGGGATCTCCGAACCGCTTTTCGCCGCGAGAACCCGCGACGGGCGGCAATAAGTTTCGCAGCGCGAATCACACGACCGCCGAGCTCTTCTTCCGCCGACGTTGACGCGATCCACGACGCCGACTACTTCCTCTACGGCCGACGCCATCGCACGCTTTCTTTTTCGCCATCGCCCATCGAAGAATTCTCTATCCTGTACACAACATTTCTAGATCTACTTTTCATAAATATGTGGTATCTTCGTCTCAGCCTCGTTGTGTTTGATTATTTTGGGATTATGTTTAATATCAAATCTGCAATTAAAATAATACCTAGATTTCTATCATTCCAAACCTTATTGGTATTATTTTTGTGATTGTGATTCAAAGAATGGTCGGCAAGTGATGCCATGAAACCCGAGAGGTTCAATGGTCGAACTTCCGTAGGTATACATGGTCTTCAGGGCCAGCCATGCCTCACTCATGGTTTTCTTCTTGGCGACGAGGAATAGGAGATCCTCGGGGATTGCCTGCATAATGGCCGCACGAGCCACCTTTGTACTGTTTGGCGTCGATAGCCTCCGTCGAATTCGTGGGATCTACTGCGTCCCACATGTCTTGCGCCTCCATCACAGCCTGCATCTTGATTGACCAAGCCGAGTAGTTGTCCCGTGTTAGCACAGGGTAAGACAACACGACTGAACTCTCCTTCGTCACTCCTCGCCTGCTCGCCATAGCTTCCCTTGGTATGAACTTGGGCATCCACCAACGATATCACTGTCGCTGAACCCAGGCTCTGATACCAAATGTTGGATTGGCTAAACCCTATTACTCTCAGTTCATGCACATAGAAGTAGAGAGGAAAGAGGAGACACCAAAGTGCAGCGAAAACAGAGAAGGCACAATCTGAATTTTTCTAGATGCGCTACAGTACCAGCGCATTTGCCTCATTATATTCATTCATCAGATGCAATATCAAAGTAACTAACCAAGCTACAAGTTAGGCATACACATTTGCATGATCTCCACTATCCTACATGCTCAGAACCGAAAGGAAAGTATGATGCGCTAATTCCACTACCAGCTGCAGACTCGGTCATCAACAATACAGAGTCTGCAGTTTATTTTGAACAACAGAACAATGCTAGACAAAAGAACTAACAGGCGCATGGAACATGGAACAAGATTATTTTCCAACAGCAAGCTGGGGAGGAAGGCCAGGGGCGGCGGCAGCGGCGGCAAATACGCGTTCGACAGCAGCAAGCCGACGACGATGGCCACGGCATTTGCAAGCGCGAGCAAGTCGCCCTATTCGCTGCCGATGTCGGGGGAGTAGAGCGAGGCGGCCGGGGCGTCATCAACGGCGCTGGTGTTATTGCAGCTGTCGGCTGCAACGGCGGCGAAGGAGCTACAGTTCGAGGACCTGCTTAAGTCACCGGCGGAGCTGCTGGGGTGCAGGCAGTTCAGGAGCTCGTACAAGGTGGTGGTGCCTGGTAGGGCGGCGTTGGCGGTGAAACGGGCAAAGGACGAGGCGGTGGCAGATGAGGAGTTCTGGCGGCGGATGGAGCGCGTCGCGAGGGGCGAGGCACTTGGCTGTGCTGCCACTGCTGGTGTTCTACCGCGACCAGAGGAGGGCATCCAGGCCGTGCTATTGTGGGCTGGCCCGAAACACGGTGGCATGACCTTGTCCAAAGCACAACTCAGCACGAAGTAGGTCATGCTGGATCAGCCCTTTACTATTCCTCGCCGACCGCTTGGGCTTAGCATCTAGGCATGGTGGGCGTACACGCCCGGCGTGGTCATTTGGACCGTGCTCGTGCCCGACCAAAGAAGGTGGAGGCACACCAGCACGAAGACACGGCGGAGGCACGCCAAGAAGGCACTGACTTCCCCACCCCGTGCCTCGCCCGCATCCAACTACCACCTCACCATGTTGCTCGCGCCTCGCCTGCCCCGATGCCTTGCCTCCTTGTCCGCCCCTTACCTCCCCACGATCTAGCCACGTTGTCGCGGGTCGTGCCTATGCTTTGGGCATCTTGGTCCCTGCTCAGTGGCGTCGTGGTGACTTTGGTCACCCATGTTGGCGTGGTCGCGCTGCCAGGTTGGCTGCGTGGTCCCACCTCCCATAGCCTCGGCCTCGGCTTGCCTCCCACCTCCTGGCCACAGGTCGCCATGGCGCCGCCTTGCCTCCCGCCACCGAAAGCACGCCGCTCTGGCCTCCACCATCCACTCGCCTCCCCTTCCACCTCCCACTACCTCGGATCTCCTCTTGTGGAGGTGCCAGAGAGGAGGGAGGCACGCACTGTGGAGTCCAAAGAGGAGGGAGGCGCCAGACCGTGGAGGAGCCCAGAGAGAAGGAGGCGCCATGTCGCGGAGGAGGAGCAGAGGAGGGAGGCCCATCGTGGAGGAAGGCGCGAGAAGATGAGGTGGGTGGGAGGGGAGGAGGAGGTGGGAGGAGGGATCAAGGAGGTGGACCGTGGCATCTGGCTGCCCTCGGAGGAAAAGGGGGCTTAGGGAAAAATGGCATCGCTGGGAAAAAAAGGGGAATGAGAAAAAAAGAGGGAAGGGAAAAAAAGAGGGAAAATGGGGGAGGGGGAAATAGGTGAAAAAAGAGGAAAGGGGAAGGAGAAAGAAAAATAGAGAAAAAATAAAATAAAATTGTAAAATTCAAATAATTAAGTAAAACTATAGACGCTTAAATATTCCAATTTCTAAAAAAGTTGCCTCACTCATATGGAAATCCGTCTTGACTATTGCTCATCCCTCTCTAACTCACTCTCACTCAACCCCTCTCTCTCCCTCTTCTCAATCGGATTGCGCCTAGCTCCTCTCACTCACTCGCTCGTTCTATCTCTCTCTCTTGTTCTCTCCGACCGACGTTTAGTTAGTACTATGCATACAAGCATCACGTCATCCCTGAGTGTTCATATGATTGCAGCACTTGTAGTGCCCGAAATGTTTGAACAAGATATTCATCGCTCATTGGTTCAATCATTTCACAAGTTACAACCTAGTAGGAGATGGGAAACGGCAAGGAGCGTAAGAAAAATCGAGGCAAAGACAAGATCGCTAGCTTCTAGACAACTGAGGTGGCGCTTCACTCTCTCTCAGAACCAACAAGTTGGAAGACAAACTAGCCCGAGAAGAGAGCATTAGGTATGTCCAATGGTGTAGGCAATGAGAAAAATAGAGATGATGCTATTGCTATTATGTTTCTTTTATGCTCATAATGAGTGACCGTGTGACACCTCAAGACTATTAGAAAAACTACACAACTAAGAAGGATGCTAAAGAGTACTCACGTTGAATTACAATCGAAAACACTAAGTATTATGAAGTATGCGGCTTACCTAGGAGACTACTGCCTTAGCCTCTATGCGTCTCCGAGTCCTTTCCTCTTGTTGCAATAGTGTAAAAGGACCGGGCTTGGGCCCAACACGGTATGAAGCAGGCACAAAACACAAATGGGCTGTGCCTTGGCTCACCGAAGGCGAACTGGACCAGACGACACTCTGACGATGGGCACAATGGTGCTATGGCGGCCCAAGATAGTTCGACATCGGCACGATGGGCCCGACCATGACATGCAGGAGAAGCTTGTCATGTCTGAGTTCCGTAGCAGCGGCAACCTTGCCAAGCTACTCCACGGTGTGTTACTTATTCACACCCTTTGGGTTTCCCAAAATTAAAAAAGGTTGCTTTATTCCGTAACGATTTATAAATAAAAATGGTTTTGCAATTTGTATGTTGTCGAATCCCAAAAAAACACTTTTGAAATACTTTATATATTTTGTACTAGTCCAGAAAAAGCTAGTACACGTAGCAAAGATGATAACATAATATATCCAAGGCACTTTATTAATAATCGAATTTACAATAAATGTGGCATGTCAGGCAAATAAAATATTGCAACAGGTAGGAATAAAATCAAGAATAGAACTCAATAGATTCGCCACAGCAATCAACTCGGGTCATTTATTTATCTTGACCTCACCATCGAGAGATACTCCTTTAAAAGATATAGAAGTAAGGGTGAGTATAAAAGTACTCCATAAGTTACACAGTAAATGCAATATTAATGAAGGATCACAAAGCAAGGCTTAATATGGTTAATTTGAGCATAAAGCAATATTTCAAATATAATAAATAATTTTTGATGTGTAATTGCTATAGTAAAACCGAGTTATAACCCAATTTTCAACACGGACTCTAACTCTGAGTCTCATCTCAAATATCCCCATGTGGATTCTCTTCACTTATAAATTACTTTTTCTCAAACTATTTTTGAAACATTAAAATCTAATATGTGAAAGACTTGTTCGGCATGCCCATGATCACTTAACGACTAATTGATTAGTTTTAACTCTGCAGAGATTGTATAACTTTACTCACAAGACATGATTATCTTCTTTTGCCCAAATACACACTTTCTTTGGTGTGTTGGTAGAGAAAATCATGACATGGTCCCTATAAAGCTTCATCTCATGTAGTTATACCCACTAAGATTTCACCGCTGGTAGGGTTAAAACCACTTAGTCCAGAAATCCCTTCTTACGCTATGTGCGACTAACCATCCCCACATTCCCCAATGGCATGACTAACATGAGATGTTGCTAAGCGACAACCAAGTCCTGTCCCATACTGCATTTGTGAAAGCACTTGCGCTTTACATTCAATAGCTCACAGATCGGTCTTTAATTGACTAGACTAGCTTTTCAACAAACTCAAAGACCACCAGCCAACCATTCTCGCTCAGTCTAAACCACATTTTCATTTTTGCTTTAAACTATATCAATTTTTATATCATTCCATGGCACACCAATGCCAAAGAATAACTTTTATCACGAAAGCATTTTTGATTGGCACAAATTTCCCAAAAGATCCTAATTCAAGTCTATGTGTGTCTAAGCTAGTTACTATATAGCAATAGTCAATATTACTATATAGCACTAGTCAATACTATATTAATGTACTAACTAGTGAGATTTTTCTTAAATTGACAAAATATATAGATCATCAAAGTTAAATGGGGCCATAACAATTAAGAGTTCTAAGAATTTAAATATAGAATTTAAATTACACTGATAAAAAATTATGCATGTAATAATTTAAATCAAAATCTAATTTAAAATTATAGGATCAATATGGTCAAGGATGTGTAACTTGTCTTGGTCGAAAAGTAGCTGCTCGGGATCATCGGCCGCGAACTCTTTCGGCTCTCTGAAATATATAGGCGAAAAACATCTAAATTCAAATAAAATATAAATAAATTCAAATAAAATATCAAACTAGTATAAAGTGAAATTTATAATTTTAGATGAATTTAGAAAAAAAAAACAGATCCAAACAGAGTTTGACCGGACAAAAACAGGCTCTAGAAGTTTAAAACGAAAAGAAAGGATTTTTCTGAATTTCTGAATTTATTTTTTCATTGAAATTCTGAATTACTGCGCGTCTGTAGTCAGCAGCACCAGTGTTTTGTTTTGTTTTTTCTTTCTTGCCGCTGGCTGCTGGAACACATCGTTCGCTCTCTGTCTCTATGGCGCTGAGGGAAAAAGGACGGCCAGAGGGCAGCGGCCGGGTCTGGCCAGTGGCCGGCGGCACGGCGGGGCCGGCACAGGCGGCGGCGGCGGGAGTCGGCGAAAAGGATGGTGACCGGAGCACAAAAAGAACGGTGGTTCTTGTCTTTTCCAGTGAAACGACAGCAAATTAGTTCGACGGAAGTCGCAAAATGGATAAAAGGTTGAGTTGCGCACTTAATGCTTTTTATGGTCCAAGAAGAGGACCAGAGGGGATGCAATTGAAGGGAATAGAGGTGGATGGAAATGAGGATTAATGAAGATTTAGGACAAATCGTGGGTTTTAATTTAGGTAACGGCTTTTAGAGCGTGAGGAATGCAGTGGGATTTGATTGCGCAATTATTTGGAGAGTTTTGGGGCGAAAATCACGAGGACTTGGAAGCACAAGAGTTGGTTTTAATGGAGGGAAGAGAGAGGAACTTGCACTGGACATGTATAGAGGTTGAAGAAAGGTGTGACAGGTGGGACACTCATTTTCGGATTTATTTTAGCTAAGAGAAAAGAGGGTTTGGTAAAAATAGTAAAAGACTAAAAATATTTTAAAAATTCTAAAAATATGTTGGAATATTTTTAACCCAATAAAATTATTTTTGAATTTTTCAGCTTTTAAATTTCTGCATAAATTCTTTTTGTGAAATTGAAAATGTCAAAAAGGCTTTATAAAATCCATAAAAATCACAAAAATTACAAGAAAATTATAAATAAATTAAATTAAATTAATAGATAAATTTTAGATGTTACATAAATACACTTAAAATTTTTAGGATGTTACATAAATACACTTAACTAAGATTTCTGAGAAAATATATTGAATTCCTCACCGTTGGATTTGCGCCACTGTTCAAGCTTCAGTCCACCTTCATCTCCGTCTCCGGTTTAGACGAATATTTGGCAAACTTTAGCGCTTAGACTAATTGGGGTGGGGTTTTGGGTTCAATGAAGCCTCAATTAGAGGAAGAGGTGGCAACTGCATGACAGTGGGCAATGGTAGTGGTGTTGTAGCTATGCAGTGCTGTCTGCAAGGTGGAGGAGGGCAGTAGCAATGAGTGGGGCGACAAGATAGGGTGACTGCAGGATGGAGGGAATGTTCAGCTATGGATCCAGGAGCAGTCAAGGGGAATAAGGGGATGGTGGTGGCACAACGCAATCGAGGAGGCCGGAGGTGTTGATACCAAGGGCAACATTGAGAGGTGGTGGTGTCGGCAGTTGGAGGGTCAGCTCGCCAACACCGAAAGTGATACCAGTAAGGGGAGGATGGTGACTTGTGGCAATAGGATGGTGCATATGGGAGTATAGTTGTCCATGAGGCTGGGTTGGAGAAGGTGATGACTTGCGTAGAAAATTAGCGGAGAAATCTGGTGCATTGGATCTTCTTACTACCAATTTTTTGGCTGATTTTTGAACAAAAAAAGACATTTTTGTAGGTGAGAGCATTTGGTTACCTACTTACGGTAGTGATGACAACTGACATGGCATAGCATGTCACAGTATGTGAGGCTCTCTCTAAGGACTAGCTGAAATCTCGCCAAAAAAAAAAGAAAAAAGAAAAAAAGGTGGCTCACTAACGGGCCAGGCTACCACTGGTCCAGCCCTTCTTCTTCCCTACGTTAGGCCGAATCAAAGCCCATCACTGGAATAGTTTCTAGCCTGATTGTTCCAGCCTAGTTCGGCCCATGCATACTCAATTCACAGGATAATTGCCTGGAGATATTAACTCAACAATTGCTAATACATGGCACATCATAGGATCACATCATATGAGGAACTCGTGTTCTTGCTGAAATTTGGGATACACCGAAACGAGTGTTTCTTCCTGCAGTTTTGTTTCAACACATTTTCACGTGAAACAATTTTTTGTTAGACCAGTGAAACTTTTGTTTAGGCACGCATTAGTTCTCAATAGTGGAGTATTAACATAATTCTTAAAAGATACAATAATGTATTAATGGTGTCTTGAGTAGAAAGAGTTACAAGAAGGTTCTTGTCAACAATGCTTTGCAGGGTCCATAGAGAGCAGCCAGGGCGCCCTGGATTGGCCGGCGCGCCTCCACATCGCCGCCAAGGTCGCCGATGGCATGGTCTTCATGCATGCCGCCCTGCGCGGCGACGGTACGAGCTCCAACTGCTCCTCCGGCTACGCGGCCGACGGCGCCATCGCCCACGGCAACCTCAAGGCATCTTCAGGCCGTTATGGAGCCCTGCATCAGTGAGTACGGGGTCACCGCGCCGCCCCTACCTGACGGCGCTGGCGGCAGCGCCGCTCTCCGCTTGGACGTGAGCGCGTTCGGCGTGCTGCTGCTGGAGCTGCTCACGGGGAAGGCCACGGCGGCGCAGGGAGACGGCGCGGAGCTGGCGCGGTGGGTGGCGTCGGTGGTCCAGGAGGAGTGGACGGCCGAGGTGCTCGACCGAGCGCTGCTCGCCGGCGACTCCGCTAGCGAGCAGCGGATGGTGCGGCTGCTGCAGGTCACCATGAGGTGCGTCGACGCCGCGACCGGCGCCGCGCCGCCGACAATGATGGAGGTCGCCGGGATGGTCAACGCCATCCGCGAGGAGGACGACGGGTCGCTCCCCTCGGAAGCATGACACGATCGAGCACTGAGCTGCCTGCGAGTTCTTGAGCCTCTCAGTTGTACTACCATATAATTAGTTGCATTTGAAGTAGATCGAAGCTTTGAGCTTATACTGATCACGCTCCCTAATTGTATTTTGCTTGACTCGAAGGATTATAAATTTATACTGGACTATCTTTCAATTCTAATTTTCGTTGTTAACTTCTCTATCCCGTCAAAAAATACGCGTTTGGTTCAAAATTTTGACACCTTAAACTTTTCATGAAATGCAACTTTGACTATTAATTTACATCACA
The DNA here is from genome assembly GCA_036346375.1 of Guadua angustifolia. Taxonomy (NCBI): domain Eukaryota; kingdom Viridiplantae; phylum Streptophyta; class Magnoliopsida; order Poales; family Poaceae; genus Guadua; species Guadua angustifolia. Next base: position 24,708,332 of record CM070517.1, read on the forward strand.
ATATATTTGAAAAAGATACAAAAAAATGTGATACAAATAGAATATCTTGTGTGGTAAATGTAATATAACATTTCCGTGTGATTAATCCAAACATTTAGGAAGATACTACTATTGATCAAAGATCATAACGTTTTACTGCACGTTTCCTCATGCGACAAGAATCTGTGATGAGATTTTTTTTTAAAGAACAACCGTGCTGTGATTATATTGAGAAGCGAGAAAAAACAAAGTTTTTAATAGTTACAAGGAGCAGGATATCGCACCCAAGGCAAAAGAACGAGATTTGTAGCGAAAGGAAAAAACAAGGAAAAGAGGGGTTGCTAAGGAGGACGGTGTAACAATTTTCGAGGTGCTTCGTCCTGCGAATACCCAGTTTGAAGCTTCATCTTTGACCGATTGCAGAATTTCTTCATGGGTCGTGTATGCTGCATGAAAAACTCTATTATTGGCTTTTCTACCATCGCTAACAAGTCGGGATGATTAAGGTTTTGACGTCTTTCCAAAAGGCTGGTAGATGCCTAACCGCTGCGAGTTCCATTGCTCGAGATTCGTGGGATAATCCGATCTTGCTAGAGCGACAGTATGCGCATACCCAGTTTGCAATGGACAACCATAGCCGTTGAGCCTGGGGCAGTCAACAAAAAGATGGAGAACCGTGATGAGATGGAGCACTATTTACAACATGTTCGAATGTTTTGGGATCCAAGCTTGAAAGACTAAGAGATGTTCACATCATTTTTGCCTCTTCCGGTCATGATCATCAAACAATCTACATATAGAGCCAAACAGGCATGCAACATACAACAGACGAAGAAAACGAAAGGTATATCTTCTACGTCGCCATAAAAGGAGGAAAACATCTAACAAGACAAAACAAAACCAATCATGCTTGACGGACAGATTAAACCAATACACTTGGTACTCCTGAAATGTATGCCTTTTGGTGTAAGCGATGTCGCCGACGTGTTGCTTTCAAGGACTTGCGCACAGCTAGAGGAGACGATGGTGATCAGATGACAGTAAACACCATCTATTTTGCCGCCATCCGCTGCCAAGGAGGAGGCAGCCGACGCTAGCTCCGTCCTCCATTGTCGCGACCTTCACCTCACCGGTCACCGCCCTCGCCTTTTTCTCGCCGCCCCCACCCTCTCCTGCCGCGACATGCCAAAATGGCTGCCACACAACGCGCGAAGGATCTGTTTGGTCTGAAACGAAAGGTAAATTTGTCGATCTGGGTGCGCGGTGGCTTGTGTATAAGAGCATGTACAATAAGATCACCTCAGCTATTTTTAGCATATACATATTAGTTTTGGTCTATGGTCTTTCGACAGCTTCTAATTATGTAGATTCTGAATTGTAGTCAATCAGTTCTGAGAAGCGGTTGTCTGAAGAATCTTCGACTGAGAATCTCTGCGTTTCGGCAATCTCGATTGTATTTGTTGATTGTTGATCGGCGTCGGTGACGGATGAGCAGATGAGGGTGGTGGAGGGTCTAAGACGACGCGGAAGCCCTTGTGTCATGACGACTTGTGGGAGGCGGAACTCGCAGAATCCGAGTCGAATCCACAGAATCGGTGGGTGATGCTTCGATTCTGTGTACAACTCAGATTCTCGATTCTTGGAGAAGCTGTCTAGAATCCTCTTGTTGAAGCACAATCCGCTTTTATTTTAAGCGAAGCTGAATTTAATTTGAACGAAGATATGTGGATGAGTGAGAAGAAGCGAGAAGAAAGAGTTGGCTCTTATTTAGTAGTTAGCTTTGCAGGAGTATAGGTAGATTATTAATGTGCAAGAGAGGAGATAATTATTGCACAACATCTAGAGACATCCTTTAGAGACAGTTGTTGTACAAACTAGCTTTTAACTTACTATTAATTATTAGTAGGCTTTGTTATTGTACTTGCTATAAGAAAACTTAAAATAAGGCTGCACCATGGTTAATGCCTTCTGAGCCTACTTTGACCAGTACAATAGGATTAGGTAAGTACAATAATAAAATCAACCTGCTTACTCCATCTTCTATCTATGTCATCTAGAGTAAGCACTAAAGCCGGTTTGTACCATAGCTATCTTTAAAAGTTGGTTCTAGATGTTGTGCACTAGCTATCTCTTCTCTCTTGTATATAACTAATCTACCTATACCCCGCAAGCAATACTTATTACTAAATAAGAGCCAACTCTTTTCTCTCTCATCTTTTTCACTCTTCCATATAGGACAAAGCTAACGGGATATGCTAAGAATAATCTGAGATGAACTTTTGTATATGCCCTTATGCTCAATTCAGTATAGGGATTAGCTCCTAAACGAGTTGCCTGATATGTGGCCTTAGGGCTAAAAAATCAGCTCGTGGCTCGGCTCGGGCTCACTCAAACCTGGCTCGGCTCAAGACAGCTCGCTGCTCGGACCGAGCCCGCTTTTCGGCTCAGAAAAACACTAAGCTGGCTCATGAGCCAAACCAGCTTCGGCCCGCCAAGATTTGGACTATGTGAGTTCTCTGTTTGCTTTGCCTAAATGTCAGCACAATTCATGTTTCTCTCTGCAGGTTAGAAAGTATATCACATCTTGTCACTTGATGCCTAAACTAGCAAGGCATTTTTAGATATCTCGATATTTACTATGCATTTGTCAGATACTTTATACACTTTGATAAACTTGTTTTTGCTTTATATTACTTGTTCCATTGTTTCAAAAGGAAAAGCAATGCTTGAGATGACTAAACAATTGTATGATTTGAGACAAATCAGTGCTAGTTGCAACTTGCAAAATAATGCCCTGACTCGGCGAGCCAAGGAGCTGGCTCGCGAGCCAACCTCGAGTCGAGCCGAGCTGAGCCGGTTTTTTAGGCTCGCCTCAGGAGCGAGCCGAGTCTAGGCTCGCCACTACACTGAGTCGAGCCAAGGCTCGGCTTGGCTCGTTTCCAGCCCTTTGTGGCCTTCTATTTCGTGCAGTTTACCCTAAATCTCGCGGGAATTCTACTTGGCACACCATTCCATGCCACCTAATTATTCACTTCTATTTGACCAACAGGACCAACCGAAAAGCTTTTTTAAAAAACACAAGGCACGCACAAAGGCCAACCTAGTAACATGCCAGAATGAAGCTGAAGATTACTAATCCAATTTAGTCTATCCAATCCAAGCATGCATGTGTCGCCAATAATGCAGCCTCACAGTCGTCGAGCCACGCATGCAGGAGATTATTAACCTAGCTAGCAAGCATGACTGGTACTTGGGTTTGACATCGCAGCACATATATAATGCTCCACTCCACTGCTAGCTAGCTAGGTACGCAAACCATGCAAGCCAGAACCACCGTTCGCTGTCCAAATCCAGCGTAGCACGCTGACCTGGTGCTGTAGGAGCCCATCTGCTCGCCCCAGGTCGCAGGGAATCGATGAGCCAGCCTGACGCACAACCACATGTTCGACTCGACGTGATCACTGAACTGAACTTGACGCCAACGCAGCCGTCCAGACGAGACGACGTACCATATGCCCATGGCCCTGCCCGATGAGATGCTGCCCCATCATGCCACAAATCAATCGGCCAGCAAACGTGAAATCTTCCTTCCCGTAAGAATGCTTTGTTCCAAACGGGACGTGCTACGGTATGGAATTCGGCAGAAAACAGGACGTTGGATTTGACTAGTAGTTTACTAACATGTATAGAGATATCTAGCGTAAACAACTCTCACGTGTATAAATTTTCAAAATTTTTGAAAAACTACCATACATAGAAAGAAAAATTTTGAAAATTACTATACATAGAGGAGGTGAGCTTCTACAAATAAGAGCATGTTTTTGAGCTTGGTCTTCAAATTTTACGGAATTGTAGAAGCTCATCACCTCTATGTATGGTAATTTTTGAGAAATTTAAAAAATTCATACATTATACGGTAAAGATGATTTACACTAGATATCTCCTGGTGTATATATCCATGGCATACCCATCTTTGGACTCAATGACTAGCGGAATAGTTGATGAAATAGAACCATCGTTCTTTCTCCAAATAAGAGCATTTATAATGGTACACGTCAGTTGTCTGTAAGCCAATGCTACGTAGAATTTTAATGTTAGGTGATATAGAAGAGAAAGAAGAAGGAGAGAGAAAAGTGTTGTGTTACTTAACATATGGTCTTACATATGGTTTTAGATCGTTTGTACAATCAGATGACAGCTTTATTAATCAGATGGAGGTCATTACGCATTTACTATACGCATAATTTATTATATGAGTTATCTTTAAACCTGTCTATCAATGATATAAATATGCATAACAAACAATCAATGTCTATACTACTGCAGATGCCCAAACTATCCACCTCCTTAACGGTCCGACGGCATGGAACCGTGCGGACGGCATGAAACCGTGCTGCCGATCCAACGGTCCTCACGTGACCACCGTCCTCTCCGCGTAAGTTCCCCTTACCGGGTAGCAACCGTCGCCGTCGCCGCCATTTCGATGGGCTGCAAAATTTCATCCAGGATGCAGAGACATACACACACTCGCTGGCTCAGCAGGCAGGCGCCCATCCATCCATCGGCCCAACCACCTCCAACGCTGACATGATGTGTTCCTCTAGGCCATTTGGTGGAAACCACTCGACCGATTCTCTGTTAAGTGATTCCGAGAGGTTGATTGTCACGAAAGTGATTCTCTAACGAATCCATGGATAAACCTATAGAGAACCGACTCTTTGTTGGGAGTGAATCGCAGAAGCGCTTTTTTCAGCTCCCACACTTAGATCATTTCGAGATCACTTCGCGATCACCCAGAGCGATTCTCGAAAACCGCTATTCGGCAGCTTTACAGGGCCTTAATTCTCCGCACTTTCCGTATGTTCCAAGTGACCTGAGCGAGCCGAGGCGCGAGGAGCACCAGCTGAAACGAAAGAAAAAGAGAGAGAGAGAGAGAAACTTCACATGCTGGTGGCTGGTGCGCTGCTGCTTTCCCCATTGGCCGCGCGCCGCCCGGTATCTTCCAACCACCCGGACGCAATAGAAAACGCCTCCCTAACCGCAGCACCTCACGGCCACCCCACGTCCATACATCGACGACGAGTTTATAGCCCAAGAAGACGACGACCACGAGGATACGTACGATATTGCACAACGTTGTACCAGTTTCGGAAAGCTTGGATTAGATTAGATAGAAAGCTCCCCGGTTGACTTCTTTCGTGGAGATTTTGTTTTGCCTTTTCTTCTCTGGGTTTGGTGCGTGATTGTTCAGGTTCAACTGATTGATCTAGCTGTATATCTGAGATTGGTGATACATAGAGAGAGGAGAGCAGAGGAGAGGTTGTTTGGTTTTGGTAGTGGATGAGTGCTGCTGCTGGAGCCAGAAGATGGCGGCAGTGAGGAGGGCAGGTTGGTTTCTTGGGCGGGAGATCAAGAGCGGCGATGGTTTCTTAGGCGGTGGCAATGGTGGTTGGTCGCCGTCGCACGAGGCAGTACCGCGCTCGCCGGCGGTGGCGGTGGCGCCGGCGGCGAGGCAGCATCCAGGGTCGTCGGCAATGGCGGCGAGGATCACGCCGGCGGTGCTGTTCATCACGGTCGTGCTGGCCGTGGTTCTGCTCGTGTCCGGGCTGCTGCACATCCTGCGCCGGCTCTTCCTCAAGAGCCACCACGCCAACGCCAGGGCCGAGGCGGTGGAGCGGCAGCTGCAGCAGCTGTTCCACCTGCACGAGGACGGCGGCGCGGGGCCCGGGCTCGACGAGGCCGACATCGACGCGCTGCCGGCGTTCGCGTACGGTGAGCTGGCGGGAGCCAAGGGGGAGAAGAGGCCGTTCGACTGCGCCGTCTGCCTCTGCGAATTCGCTGGCGACGACCGCCTCCGCCTGCTCCCACTCTGCGGCCACGCGTTCCACGCCGGCTGCATCGACACTTGGCTCCGCACCAGCTCCACGTGCCCGCTCTGCCGCACCGCGCTCTCGGCTCGCGCTCTGGCCGCCGCCGCGGATACCTCCGTTGAGCCGGACATCGAAGAGCAGGAGGAGGCACCAAGCGAATCCGCAGGCAGCGTCGTTCTCCCGGTCAGGCTCGGCCGGTTCAAGAACCTGCAGGGGAGCGCCGCCGGCGAGGCGAGCACCAGCAGCTGCCTCGACGCGAGGCGGTGCAACTCCATGGGCTCCTACCAGTACGTGCTCGCCGACGACAACCTAGTAGTGTCTGTACACTGGAAACCCGGCAATGGCAGCTGCAGGAGCACGGTCACCGGTGTAACAACCACGGCGAGCAGTCATGACCAGCAGGGCAAGAAGGTATGCGCCGGCGGGCGAGGCGACAGCTTCTCGGTATCCAAGATCTGGCAGTGGCGCAGCGGGGACAGGCGGTTCCCCGGCCTCCGCGCCGGCGCCACTTCGCCGGCTGACGACGGCCTGCCGTGGGCGCCGGCGAGACAGAATGGCACACGCACGAGGCAAGAAAGCGACACTTTATAGACACTACACGACACACTATGTTTTCTTGTGCCTTTTGTTAGTAGCTAGCAATAAGCATTTCTTGACAGAGTTTTGCAGGTAATTAATCATTTGTGTAATCATTCCATCTTTTTTGGGTGATTTTTTTGGCCGTTTTCCCCCTGTACAATATCACCAGAACTGACGTAGTGACGTTCAGGTTGCTGCATGCTACATACAAATTACAATGTAGCCTATAAACTTTTTAATTCACCAGAATATTCGTGCGATTAATCTTTCCATGGGCTGGTCTTGTTTGTTGTACAACAAGAGGATGGCCATAATTCAGATTACTGTGGCACTGTCCCATCCTTAAGTACCAGCACAATGTAATTAATGGCGCTGTGACAGGTGTATGTTTGCTCGTGTCATCTCACTTAATTGTGCTGATTCTGTTCACTCTTAACCATAACCACCGGAATATATGGTACTTGTAGCTTGCATTCCTTGAAGTGCGACATTGCCAACTCACGACTTGAGCCGTCCGATATTTCGCGATTTTATCTGTAGGAATTTCACAATTGCTATGCTATTGTAAGGACGCAATGGCATCGTTCCTGGTGTTTTGTTGAGATTAACTAGGTATGGGTATGAGGTGAAGGTCAGGTCGAAACGGCTAGGTGGTTTAATGATTGGTTTATCAGAGGTAGCTAACTCAGCTACTAACAATAAACTTTAGCTGGCGTTTATGCTCTCTGCCCTCCAAGTTAGTTGTACAGTACAGTCTGCAGTGACCGTCGCTGGACCACGCGTTTGGACATGACAATCGATATCCAAGTGGGGGCGGCTACGTTAGCAACTCATTCTGAACCATACTGCATTACTACCAGACAACAAAATGTTTTTCTGGCCTTGACTTGGTGATTCTTCTGCGTTAGTTACGACCTACGAGGCCCTTCCGTTTGACAAGGACCATGTATATTGTTGGTTAATCAGGTCGAGGAGACATCGACTGTCCAACCCTTTCTTTAAGATTTGGAGGTAAGGATCAGAGCGTGTGACCGTGCATGCAAGGATTAGGACAAACAACTTTAACGGCTGAGTTATCGTATGGTTCCGAGCACCTGGACCTGGTGTTCACAAATCACAACTCTGTCGACGATGCTTCCAGTTAATAACAACTGTGGAGAATCATGAGCCTCCTAAATCTGTTTCTCAATTATAATTTTTTTTTCTGATTCTCACGGGAAATGAAGGTACACAACGAGTCAGGCAAAAATATCATGACCCAACGAATTCAGAGTTGCTTTTTTTTAAGCCCTAAACTACTTTTTTTTTAATCAAATCTAGCCTATTTCCAAATAAATTCGCAAAAATAGTCACCTTCTTAACAACAAAAGTCATGATAGGTAGCACGCGTCTCTACTGCGCTATAAGAGTATGGCAAGTTTTCTTTCCGAGCACCCACTGTTAGAAATGAGGCCCATGTGGCCCATTTATCTCTAATGCCAAAGCTACAAAAATTAGTACTATATCATAGTTAAGAGAGAGAAGCCAATTTAAAAGGAGAGCTCCCACCATGCCTTGTAATGAGGCATATGGAGGGTGAGGAGCACGTCTAAAGTCACACGCACGCGCGCGCGCGTATTTCCGCATGTTTTTCCCGCGTGACTTGTGTTTGAATGGCGCCGCTTAATAATAAACGCCGCTTGAATGCAAAGCGATTATTAGCGTATATGAAGCCAGAACGGTCAATTTATTGACCGCATCGTGCAAGGCTATAAATTCGAGACGCCCGCATGCATTGAGTTTTTGCTTTTGCGCCGCGTTCATCCACTCGTGACTTGTGTTGCGTCTTCGTCTGCGCCGTTCTTCACCGACCTTCCTCTCGACGCGGCACCGCGAGGCAAGGAGAGCGGGATCTCCGAACCGCTTCGCCGCGAGAACTCGCGACGGGCGGCAATAAGGTTTCTGGCGGCCAATATCGCGACCGCCGAGCTCTTCTTCCTCGCTTCGACGTTGACGCGATCCACGACGCCGACTACTTCCTCTACTACGGACGCCATCTTACCGCTTCTTTCTTTTCGCCATCAAGCCCATCGTGAAGAATTCTCTTTCATCTCGTACACAACATTTCTAGATCTACTTTTCATAAATATGTGGTATCTTCGTCTAGCCTCGTTGTGTTTGATTATTTTGGGATTATGTTTAATATTCAAATCTGCAATTAAAATAATACCTAGATTTCTATCATTCCGAAACCTTATTGGTATTATTTTTGTGATTGTGATTCAAAGAATGGTCGGTGCAAGTGATGCCATGAAACCCGAGAGGTTCAATGGTCGAACTTCCGTAGGTGGGCGCACTAGAGCCAAGTTTTGGCTCATGTCTCTGGGTATGTGGTGGGTGATTTTCCTCAATACCCGCTTACGGATGAGGAGAATGCGCAGATGAGAATGCGAATAACACCGCATTGGGTTGCATTCGACCATCTTGGCAGATCGGTTGTATGATGTGTATATGAGTTACACATCCGCCATCGAGTTGTGGTTGGCTCTTAAACAAAAATATGCGAAGTGAGGCCGGTCAGCTGGTTGTATACGCATGAGCAACTATTCGATTTTACTATGGATGAGTCTAAATCGATTGTAGCTCAAGCGCATGACTTTCGACTACTAGTGGGCGAGATTGCACATTTGGGATGTGCTCTACCGCAAAATTTGTGGTCATGGCATTGTGGCTAAACTTCCCCATCTTGGAGGAATTTTGCCATCGGTGAAACACAAGAGGGAAGAGATTTCTATTGAAGATCTCATTGTCGCCTCGATGTGGAAGAAAAAGCGAGCCAAAGATGCACCAAAAACTTCTTCTCGGGAACCAAACAACGAAATGTGATTGAGAAGAAGAGTGGCAACAACAACAAAGGCTTGAAACCAAATAAAATACTAGCTTCAAGAAGAAGAAATTTGAGAAGAAAGATATGAAGAACATTACCTGCTTTGTGTGCGGAAAAGAAGGTCACATAGCTAAAGACCGCTGCTTCCGCAAGAAGTGCCAAATGAGCAAGGCAAGAAAATTGCCAACGTGACCATAAGTGAGGAACTACTTCAGAGGGTATGGTAATTTTCCGTTGTTTTTTCAGCATGTCAATCCACCGATTGGTGGGTTGATACGGTGCAAATGTTCACGATGTTCGACATATCTCTATTTTCTTCTTACCAGTGTCGTGGTGTGTTGGCACAGAGAACCGAAGCTTACTTCAGAAAGACCGTCCGCTTGAGAAACGTAAAGATGTGCCAACAATAAATAAGAACCTTGTCGTTGGTTCCTATTATGTCGAGATGGTTATAAGCTAGTATTTGAGTCTAATAAAGTTGTAATGTCCAAGTTTGGAAACTTTGTTGAAAAGGTTATGAGAGCGGCTACTGTTCCGCTTAAGTGTACTAGAGTCTTGTTTAAATTTAAATGTTGCTACTCAAGTTAATAATTGTGAATCAATGTTTGGCATTCTCGTTTATGTCATATTGGCTATGATACCATTGCTCGAATGTCCAGATTTGAAATAATTCCAAGATGTGATATTGTCAAAGGATCAAAGTGCCAATCTTGCGTGCAAGCAAAACAACCTCTAAACCCTTTAAGGGGTTAGAGGAAGAAAGGAATTTGGCACCATTAGATCTCATCCATTCGACTGTGTGAGATGAATGGATTATTGACAAAAGGAGGCAAAAGATATTTTCTAACTTTCATAGACGATGCAACACGTTATTGTTATGTGTATTTGCTGAAAACAAAGGATGAAGCTTTAAACTACTTCAAAATTTATAAGGTCGAGGTTGAGAACCAACTAGAAAAGAAAATTAAAAGGCTAAGGTCTGACCGTGGAGGAGAGTATATCTCTCAGGAATTCTCCCAATATTGTGCTGAGCATGGTATAATCCATGAAATGACACCACCATACTCACCTCAATCTAATGGGGTGGCTGAGAGGAAAAACCGGACACTAACAGACTTGGTGAATGCCATGTTGGAGAGTGCCGGTATGCCTAAGTCATGGTGGGGGGAAGCTATCTTAACAGCAACCTTTGTCCTCAACAGAGTAATTACTAAAAGAAGTGAGATTACTCCGTATGAGGGATGGAAGGAGAAAACCAAATGTCAATTTTCTCAAGACATGGGGTGTTTGGCAAAAGTCAATATACCATTGCGTAAAAAGAGAAAGCTTGGACCTAAAAGCAGCTTGATTGCATTTTTCCGGGTTATGCACATAACAAGACTGCCTATAGATTTTAGTAGTAAAATCAGATTCCCTGAGATTATTGCTAACACAATAATGGAATCTAGAGATGCTTCTTTCTTTGAGAATATTTATCCTATGAAAGCAGAGAATTTAATGAAAATTCTAAAACTTCGATCCTCCTTCTTCCTTTGAATTACCAAATATTGTTGAACCAATGTGATATCCATGAGGAGGATAACAATATTGTCACAAATGAGGCTCTCTCGAGAGCAAAAGACAAAGGGTTGAGAAAACCTTTGGTGATGACTTTATTGTATACCTTGTGGATAATGTGCCAAAACTCTTTCAGAGGCTTATGCATCACCGATGCAGAGTATTGGAAAGAGGTCGTCAGATGCGAGATGCATTCCATCATGGCTAATGGAACATGGGAGATCGTGAACTTCCCACTGGTGCAAACCAGGTTGGATGTAAGTGGATCTTTAAAAAGAAAATGAGGCCCGATGGTACTGTTGATAAGTATAAAGCAAGACTTGTAGCCAAGGGTTATACCGAAAAGAAGGATAGGATTATTTTGATACTTATTCTCCTGTTGCGGATTAACCACCATTAGAGTGCTCATTGTATTAGCAGCTTCCTATGGTCTATACATCCATCAAATAGATATAAAGATGCTTTCCTTAATGGAGAGTTAGAGGAAGAAATCTATATGGAGCAACCGGATGGTTATGCGACATCGACAGAAAATAAAGTGTGCAAATTATTAAAATCCTTGTATGGCTTAAAGCAAGCACCTAAACAATGGCACGAAAAGTTTGATAAAACTTTGACATCTACCGGTTTCTCTTATGTATTTAGTCGGTGCAACGAGACTGACATCTCATTTGTCGTGAGCAAATTAAGCGGTTTACATCGAATCCGGAGATGATCATTGGGAGGCTCTTGAGAGAGTGTTAGCTATCTAAGAGGTACTACCTCTTATGGAATTCACTATATTGGATACCCTCCGTATTAGAAGGGTATAGTGATTCAAATTGGATCTCGATGCGAGATGAGATCAAAGCTACTAGTGGCTATGTGTTTACATTAGCGGGTGTCGATTTCATGGAGGTCATGTAAAGACTATATTGACGCGTCAACCATGGAAGTTGAGCTTGTAGCACTAGACACGACCCATCGTTGAGGTTGAATGGCTAAGAGAGCTTCATGGACTTGCCATTGGATGAGAAACCAATCCGGCGATCCTAATGTATCCGATAACCAAACAAAGGTTGATCAAGGTTATGAGTACTAAGGATAATATGAAGTCCTCCGACATGTGAAACGAGGCTTAAATCTCGAAAATTGAGATGCTCCGGAGTGATAGTCACAATTATATACGACCGAGAAAAATCGCGCACCCTTTTACAAAGGGGCTAACAAGAAATGCTATTTCTATTAAGCGAAGGACATGGGAATGAGGCCCATTTGAGTTACTTCACAATTGTAACCCATCCTTTTGATCGGAGATCCCGTGAATTAGGTAATGGGAAAAACAAGTTGTGGTTGTAACAAGAGAGTACACTAAATCTACCCATGTTCTAAGTACTCTCAACGTATGGAAGGTGGTTTAAAACCTTAATGTATTCTAGTGTCTTAATGAGAGGAAAAGGTATCACCTACAGGATACCTAAAATGAATACACCTACTTGAGCCTAATCGTGAGGTCGCAGTTCACGAGAAAGGGCATTCTCTAGAAAGCTCATGAGAAGATTAGGAGCATGACCATTTAACGCTCCGTGAGGTGAAGTTCTTTGGTAGCCTAGTATCGCTTAAGATTTCGTGAAATCTAACCACACAAAGTCGTGAATTCAAGGCTTAGTCCATTCATTAGTGGGAGGATGGATCTCGTTATTCTAGGTGAAAGTTCAACCCGTATAGGACTTACATCAAACACCGATATATTAAACGAAGATTCAGCACAGTGATCAAACTTTTGAGTTTTTGTCTGCTTCGGCATTGGTGGGGGATTGTTAGAAATGAGGCCCATGTGGCCCATTTATCTCTAATGCCAAAGCTACAAAAATTAGTACCATATTGCTAGTTAAGAGAGGAGAAAGCTAATTTAAAAGGGAGAGCTCCCACCATACCTTGTAATGAGGCATATGGAGGGTGAGGAGCACGTCTAAAGTCACACGCACGTCTGCAGTATTCCGCAATTACCGCAGATTTCGCGTGACTTGTGACTTGCGACGTCAGCAGTCGCCGTCGTAGATTAGTTTCTCGGCACATTTAAACTCTTTTATTTTTCGGTTTCTCTCCATTATGGTGTTTGAATGGCGCCGCTTTCATAGAAACGGCCGCTTGAATGCAAAGGCGCTTACTAGCGATATAAGGTCAGAACGGTCAATTTATTGACCGTTCTCGTGCAAGGCTATAAATTCGAGACGCCCGCATGATTGAGCTTTTTGGCTTTTGCGCTCGCGTTCATCCATGTGACTTGTGTTGCGCTTCGCTGCGCTCGTTCTTCATCGACCTTCCTCTCGCGGCACCGCGAGGCAAGGAGAGTGGGATCTCCGAACCGTGTCTTCGCTGCGAGAACCGCACGGGCGGCAATAAGGTTTCGGCAGCAAGTCGCGACCGCCGAGCTCTTCTTCCGCTTCGGACGTTGACGCGATCCACGACGCCGACTACTTCCTCTACGGACGCTATCACGCTGATCCTTTTCGCATCAAGCCCATCGTAAGAATTCTCTGTTCATCTCGTACACAACATTTCTAGATCTACTTTTCATAAATATGTGGTATCTTCTGTCTAGCCTGTTGTGTTTGATTATTTTGGGATTATGTTTAATATTCAAATCTGTAATTAAAATAATACCTAGATTTCCAACAGTATATACGTGTGTACACAGCACCAAATTTTGTTCCATGGATTAGATGAAATATATATTGATTCACATCCATCGCATTCACTTGGATTCATCTCATCTACAGCCTAGCAAATGTACAATACAGCACACGGACTGGGACTGAGAGTACTAGCTCAGGTAGTCAGCACAACTCATAAGTAGCCATATTGCAACAGAAGAAGGTTACATGAGGAAAACATCTGTTTTTCTTGTGAGAAATTAACTTGTACATTAACATTAGCAACTGATCTGGAGAGATAACGATTTAATTTACCCAAGAATTCCAGCAATAGGTGTCTTAAATAGTGTTTAAAAAATTGCAGGAAATTTCCTTTTTTTTTTCCTTGTAGTAAACAACCAGCATGCGACCATAAATCCGACAGGAAGCTAGCAGCAGATTCAATCGAAACTACCGAAGCCAAAAAAAATCTAAAGGTTTAATCTTTTGGGCGTTGTGTAAACTCAATAGGGGCCAAGAACCTTCAACTGAACCAAGAAATGTAAGATCTTATCGACGGGAAACGGCATCCCGTTCTATAAAGTGGATAAAAGGGGGGAAATCTAAGAACTCACCGCAGCCAACTTCGACCTCTGGAAGCTGCTCCGGCAGCAGGGGGAGGAGGGCTTCGCGGGATTGCCGGAGTTGGGGTTTCGGCGCCGAAACTGTAAGAACTGAGGGAACGGAGTTGGGGTTTTGGCAACAAGGTTTTTTCATAGTTTCTAGACAAAATCATGGTTTTAAGGAAAAACTCTGTTTTAGAAACTATGATGTGTTTGGTAGACCTTCAAAAAACTCTGTTTTAAAAACTACGGTTTTCACAAAATCATGGTTTTTCTCTGTTTTGGAAATTTTGGTCTTGGGCAAATTTTTCTGAGCTTTGGCACCAAAACAACTCCCAAAACTTTGTAGCCAAACAGTTGAGAGTTCCAAGAAAACCATGGTTTTAATGGGGTTTGGTAAAACCATGTTTTTTAT